>BPQB01000035.1:0-337199 GCA_019973155.2 Phanerochaete sordida
TATACAGTACCAAGCCACAATACACGTGTACAGCCGAGTACAGCCGATCAGTGCCGAACGCTGCCACGTATAGCCTCGGACATAGCCTGCAGAAGAGAAGATCGGAAATGAAAAGAAGTTCATGACACGACCCAGGTGGCCCATCGCGATCGCCTAAAATTGCCACTATATGAATACTCGTGCTGGAGAGCTCTAAGGAGAAGAGTTACTGTGACGAAGAGCGGACAGCACGCCCGCAGAATAGCATGTGCATGAGACGCTGACTGCAAAAACGCGTAACGCACTCGATGGGGAAGAATTTCGCGGCGGAGATGGATCGGAGACCTAATATCGGAGCTTTTTTGCGCCACATTTTGAGACAGGCAGACGGCTCTTCGCAGTCGATCGAGCTCACGTGAGTAGCGTGGCGCTGCATGGTATGTCTGATGCATCTATCGCCCCAGTCGTTGGAACTTCCGGCTAGGTGGACGCCTCTTTACTGCCGCAACGGGCGCGCGGCGGTTCATAGGCAAGTCACGCGCAGCGCAGCGGAATGTCAGTCTGCTGCATTCCGACCTGGACTCAAACCGCTCGTTACCCAGGGGTAGTTCAGTGGCATCGCGTCCAGGCCAGAGGCCAGGCAGGAGATATTTATTGCAGTAGAAATGAGGATGTGCCTGTCGTAAAGTGTTGATTGGAAGCAAGCTATACGATAACTTGCACACGCACAGGTAGGTATCTGGAACAAATAAAGTACAACAGCGATGGGCCCTATTCACGACTCATCGCAGCTCGCGTACGGAGTTCCTCGATGCGATCCCGCCCGAGCACATTCTCGTCATAGTCCCACATCCTCCACACATCGACGTCGCAGTATCGCAGCATCGTCGTGTCCCTCAGCGCCTCAACGAGCCCCTGCTGGACTGGCTGCGCCCGCGCCATCTGCATGAGACCATCTCCGGACGTCTCCCGCGGGACCACAAACACACGCTCGCTTCCGAGCCCGCGCTCGCCGCCCTCCAGCCAGAGATACCGCCCGCCGCCAGCAGCAAAAAAGAGCGCGCCCGGCCGCCGGAAGAGCGGCACCGCCGTGCCGAGGATCTTGTAGACGTGCTCCAGCCGCCACGCGAATGTGCAGGTCGCATACACGAAGTGCCGCCAAGCACCGAGCTCGCTGTGCGGCTCCCAGTCGGTGCTCCAGCCGTCCGGAGTGCGTGGTGGCGCGTGCGCCCGCCACGAGGCGAGCAGGGCTGCGTGCGGGACGAGGTCGGCCGTGCGGTCATATGGATGTGGCGAAAACGTATCGCATAATAGGGGTTCCTGCGCGGCTGTGAGCTTGCGAGCGAGAGATGTTGAAGCATGAGAGACGTACACAAGGCATCAGTGCCCAATCTGACATGCGTGCGGGCAAGGTGATTGTCTCGAAACACCGCCGGAGGCTGTGCAGCGACGAACCGCTGAAGTCGCACAGCGCAACCTCTCCGTAGCCACTCGCGAACACTCCGATGCCGCGGCCCTCGTCGTAGTCGTGCGTTGCGACGTAGTGTAGCGCCGGGAGCCGCGCGTCCTGGACGGTAAACGAGTTTGGGCCACGCAGAAGCTGCGTGCGCGAATCCCAGCGGTATCCCGCAAACTGCGCTGCGCAGAATGCGACTGGCTCGCGGCAAGCGAAGGTGAACTGCAACCAAGTCACGGCGGACGGTAGCCGGGAGAATCGCGGGGCGAGATCGAACCAAGGGGTCTCTGCTGGGATCGATTGCGCGAGATACCATGCTTGCACGAAGGTACTGGGTTGCTCTTGGCGTACGTTCTCGGCGATGAAAATGTGCATCCCGTCTCCGCGTAACACGAGGAGGTGTAGTGACATCGATTGTTCTTCGCAAAAGCGCGCGTCGGCCGACTGTACGAGATCTCTGCTCTCAATGCTGCCCATCGTTTGACTATGTATCACCTGCGCACGCAAGCAAGTGCCGCGTTCGATGATGCGGAATATTGCCATACGGGTTGGCCATACAGCTGCGGCAAGATCGTCATGTATCGTGATGCAAAGACAGCCATTCTATCCCAAAGATTAGACACGTTCTGAACGTCGGGAAGCACCTGCACGCTTACGCCGTCATCTGATACGTTCGTCAGGTTTGCAAACGCTCCCGTTTCCCAATTCATAATTGACGGTGACATTCTACCTTCCCATAGTGCGCCAGCGACATAGTAGCAGTGAAGACATCGCAAGTGAGACATCCGATGAAGGCTGGCCACAGAGTAGAATGCTGGCTGCACCGAAGCTAAGGTGCACAGGCCTATAAGCTCTACGTAGGGCGCCCTGCGTAATTGCGTCAACAGTAGACGGGAAAAAAATCTATGACCAGTACTCACCTGGAGCGTACATCGAGAGCAATCGTCACTGAGCGGTCCGTGTCGTCCACTACGCCGCCCATGATCGGCCCCAAGAAGTACGTTAGAGCGGTCGGATCCTGCCGGTCGTTAGACACGTCCTCCAGCGTGAATAGAGATAAGCAACTTGACTCCGCACTGGATGAGGCAACGAGGAGCCACTGTTCGCGCACAAGCGCGACCCAAGTCACCGGCTTGGGCTGGTTGACTGACATCACTCGAAAGTTGGCCACAGGGACTGTCCATGGCACGAGGGTCCTATCCGCCAGTCGGATGAAGTGCCTGACAAGAACCTCGACCTCATCGCTGCCCATCGTCTCGATAGGGCGGCAGTGTGTCGGTAGGGGTACTCCTTCTTCCAGGACGAAGCATTCCAGAATGTGAACCCACAATTGCTTCGTCTTTGTGAGTCTGTGCAGCGCTGTACACGTCTACATAGGCTCCGTCAGCCACGACCACCATATCCGAGCCATCATTCAGCGCACCGCTCTGACTGCAGCGACATCTCCTGGACTGACATAGTGCAAGATATCGACCACGATCTCGTCCGGAAGCGCGACTAGAAGACACCCAGCGGTCATACGGCACGCTTTCTTTTGATTCGCCTCGGCACGCGTGCGGAGATCGTGGCCGTCGAGCGTTGCGTTGCGCCTTGGTTGCGCCGCCGCGCGGGGAAACGTGTCGGGCGCCGAGCGCCTCGCCTCGCGTGTCAGACGCCGCCGCGCTTATGCCCCGCTCGTTCGGCGGCGTCCCTCCGCCTCCACCGCCCGCCGCGGCGCCAGGAACCCGAGTGGGGGGGAGGGCGAGCTCTACCTGCTCGCGCGCGCGTTTTCTTCGCGCGCTGGCTTGTGCTGACCTCGTACGAGGCGGAGGCGGAGGCCTGAAGCTGAGTCTGCTCCTCTCGCGCGACCATCCCCACCGCCTGCATGCCAAATATTACAGTAGGTACCATGGCGCAATGCAAGGCATATACAGCGCAGAGTTGCTCATCTAGGTCTGCAGTCGCGCCCTCATCTCCTCCCCGCGATCCCGCCCGAGCACCTCCCTGTCATACACCACCATCTTATAGAACAAATCGGCGCACCACTCCATCACGCCATCGCCCTCCATCACAACCAGCCCGCGCTCCCCGTGCGGCCGTAGCGCAATGCGCACGAGCTCCTCGTACGGCGTGCCCGGCGGCACAGCGTACAAGACGTCGTCCTCCTCGTTCAGCATGTAGAAGCACCCGCCCGCAGAAAAGAAAGTCTCGCCGGGGTCGCGGAAGAGCGGGATCGCGCGCCCGAGGATCTTATACGCGTGCTCGAGGCGCCAGCCAGGCGCGAAGGGGTACGGCGTGAACATGTTCCAGACGCCCGCGTCGTAGTCGAGCTCCCAGTCTACGCGGAAGCCGTCGGGGATGTGTGCCGGCGTGTGGGCCGCCCAGAGTTGCGCGCGCTCGTGCACTGGGTCGAGAGCTGTGGTGAGATAGCAGGGATGCGGAGGCACGATCGAGCTGGAGACGGCAGTCTGTCGGGTCGTGAGCGTGCGTTCGGGCGCGGCGCAGGAGACGTACCGTCGGCAGTCGCTCCCAGGCGGCTTGAGGCGGGCCCAAGGTCAGCGTTTCGAAGCATTGACGCAGTTTTTGCAGGTCTGTGCCGCTGACGCTGCACACCGCAACCTCGCCGTAGCCATTTGCGAACACACCGACGCCACGCCCCTCGTCGTAATCGCGCACAGGGAGGTAGTATAATGCAGGTACCGCGTCGTCGCGTACCATGAACGTCTCGGGCCCGCGCAGCTCCGCACTGCCCCACCGTCGGCCCGCAAACTGCGCGAAATGGAATGCAACGAGTCGCTGGCCATGGAATGGATAGCTGAGCCACGAGATCGCAGACGGCTGCCGGCCAAAGAGCGGGGCTGGGAGGAAGTCTTCAACCTGGGATGGGTCGGGCTGTGCCATGTGCCAGACCTGTCGCAGCACATTGAGCCCGGCGTGATGTATCTCTTCCATCACGAGGATCTCCACCCCAGATGAGGATGAGAGCAAGAGATGCATGGATGGCTCTGATGCGTTGCTCGAAAAGCTGAAGCGAATATCGGCTGAGCCCACGATATTCCCGTCGACAGAAGCGATACGCTGGCTGTGTATGGTCTCCACACGAAGGTCGCTACCGCTTAAGATAAGCCGGAAAAGGGCGAACCGGGAGGGCCAAACTGCCGCGACGAGGTTCCCGTGGATTGCCATACAGATGCACCCGCCCTATCCATGCAGTCAATAAAGCAATGGTCTATATATCCAGATACACCACTTTACACTTATGTCAGGGAGATCTGCCAGTTGCGCGACGGATCCAGTCTCCCAGTCCACTACGGAAGGTACGCCGACGCCGTCCCACAGTGCGCCTGCGACGAAGTTCTCATGCAGGTCATGAATGTAGGACAATTGGGAGATAGTGCGGACACGGTGAATAGTCGGCGGCGATGTCTCGTCGGCGCACAAGGCCAGGATCTCGGTGACCGGATGGCTATGCACGAAGTCAGATTGTGCCCGAGAGAAACACGAGCGTCGTGGTACTCACAGCGAATGCACATCGACTGCGATTGTTACCGATCCGCGTGCGGTACATACTGCGCCATGCATAATCGGACCTTGTACATACGCGGTGGAAACGGCGCCCAGGTTCCCATGATACAGGCCGTCCACGGTAAAGAGCATCAGGCAGCTGGTGGCTGCGTCAGACGACGCCACGAGGACCCACTGATCCCGAACGATCTTCACCCATGTCACAGGCCGTGGTTGGTCGATGTGCACTAGCCGCAAGTGTTCCAGAGACACAGTCCTCGCACTATGCGTCCTGCCATGCATCCGCATGAGATGTGCGAGGAGCGTCTCTACGTCCTTGCTGCTCATTTGTTCGAGTGGCCGGCAATGGATGGGCAGTGGTACCCCTCTTCTCGTGAAGTATAACTCGATGAAGAACATCCACAACTGCTTTGCACGCGTCGCCCGCAGTATCGAAGCACAGGTCTGTGTTTCGTGGTCAGGCAGAGCATCACGAGGCTTGATATTCGGGTTACCATTCTCATGGACGCCACGTCCTTGGGCTCGATGAGGCGGAGGATGCACAGCGTGACTTCCTCCGGTAAAGCTTCTAGGGTCTTCGAGGCCATTGGCGGAGTCGTCTCCAGTATACGTCGTAGTCGGGATACAAGAGGCGAGGGTTGGAATGATATTCCACAAGGCGCTTACTGGCATCTGAGATCTGAGATCTTGGTGCCTCGGCGCCAGCTGGCCGGACATGCTACCAGGTTACACCTCCAACATCTGAACACCTCAACGGCGATTTTAGACCTTACGTAGCACGGTATGTAATGCTAGAGTGTGATGTTCTACAGATGCGCCACGGTGATACTGCCGCCGTGTCAGAGCCCCCGCGGTTTCAGTTGCCCCGTGGCGGCGGCGTTGGGCCTGTCAAATTCAAACGGCAGACTACCGGCGACGTCTGCACATCGCGTTGAGGAATAAGCGGCACAGCCTGGACACATCGGCTGCGCTCAAGAGTGCCGCCGTTGCTCTTGCCGCAGCGCTGGTAGATCCGTGGTCGTCATCAAGTCGCCATGGAGGACGCCCATGACAAGTACAAGCGACGCCACATAATACGCCCTTCAAGAGCACAATACTTCTATTAATACCCCCATGTAGTTATATTGCGTCTCCGGCTACCGATCTTTGTTGCTCTGTTACAGGTATGGTTCATGAAGTGCTGCAAGCACTAGTTCAACTCATAATTATGGCATAGGAACCGCCCTGGCGCACAGGATCACACCCTCTCGGCATCAGAACAGAGGAGCGCAGCCTGCAGTGTCCTAGAGAGGTATTCCTTTATGGTTTGCTGTTATTCATGCGCAGGACGTTGCGTAGCCCAGGTTCCTGGTGTGGGTTCCTGTGGCGGCCAAGCTGCTCTGAGCTTGTTTAAAAAAGCTGGGCATGCGCTGCAGTACGTCCCAACAATCTCTCCTACACACCGAACGCAACTCACCATCGACTTCAGCTAGCAATTTTTGAGCCAGCCAGCATATCATGTCTACCCCAGCGTCCTTTATCAGTCTCGCCGACCGCTCAACGAATGTATTCAACTGGTCTCTTGTCGATGTAAGACATAGCATTTCTCCCTCTCTGCCTCGCTCATAAGTCTATAGGTTCGCAAATACTTCGACGAGCTCAAGGCCAAGATGCGAGCCGAGGCGCCTCAGGCCGCGGAACAAAGTCCAGACGAACAGAACCGCAATGCTATACTCGAGGACGTTTGGGGAATTATCGAGGAGTGTCTGTGAGTATGGCGGCTCACTATTTTTGGATCGGCGCTGACTTTCGGAAAGCTTTGCAGGCCGGTCGTACGCTGTCATGCGCGTCCAAGAAAACGGCAAGACCGTCGAGCTGCCAAAGTGCATTCGCGCTCAGGAGCGGCTAGGATCGTTCATCGACATCACCAACTTCTATGACGCGCTCGGTAAGTGTGGGAAACTTTGCTCGTGGATGAGAGACATGAACTTGAACTCGCACCTACTGCAGGATTCGTGATCTGCGCCATCGACACGGATGTCCACCGCGACGCTAGACACGAGGCCTGGGCCTTGTTGATGCTGAAGAAATACGCACGTATATGCGCGCTGGTATACCGAGACCACTTTGCGCAAGCGGCCGTTGCTCGGGTAGGAAACAGCATGGCAAAAAGCACGAAGCTGCCGACCTGCGCGATGGTTTTGTGGGGCCCTATGGCGGGCGAGCAGATCATGACGGTCCCGCACATCAAGCCTGATGAGTACGCTATTTCCATGTCCTGCTCGCTACCGGGTGATGCTTCAGGGACTGCAAAAGGCAAGGCTGCCAAGGAGGAAACCTCGCTGAAGACGCGGGCTTGCGTCGTTCGCAGGGAGGATCTCTTCGAGCAATTTGCGCAGCTTCGTAACTATAACCCCTTCAAGAAATGGGAGTACGGCAACTGCGCGGAGACGAATACGTTTATCTCGTAGGTCATTCCACGTGCTGCACATTTGCTCGTGTGCCAATGGTTTTGGTTTACTACAGGCGATTCGGCGGCCCCAGAGTTGAAGGCTATGCTGTAAACCTCACCGCCTTCACAAAAGACAGCCAAGAAGATGCCGACATGGATGAGGTCAAGATGACGATGTGTGGTAACTGCTTGCAGGTTTGTGCGTGCGGTGACCAGGAGGTCAGGGACGCAGCAGACGACAGAGGTACGCCCATGCGCCAGCGAGCCTCCTCTGCGCACTGGATCCGCAGACTGACGTTGGCCATCTGCAGAGTACTGGAACAAAGAGAAGGCACCGAAGCCAGTCGAAGGCAAACCTGTGCCCGAATGGTGCCGCAATGCGCTGTACGGTACGCACGCTCACGACTCACTACCCGACGACCACGCTCACGCGCCACATCAGTCTCTCTGCCGACGCCCCAGCTCCGGGAGGCGGCTGCGCGCGCGGCGCGCGCGGTCGCTGGTGCCGCCTCTGCTGTCGTCAGCGCGGGCTCCGGCGCCGGCCAGGCTCTCGCGAGCGCCGCGCAGGCCGCCGTCCCAGGCCCATCGCGCCCCGCCGCCGGCTCCTCAAGTACGCGCCCCGCACGCGGCACCTCTCGCACCCAGGGCCGGTGAATGCACGGGCGGGCCCGGTGCTCAGCGCTCAGGTGAGTAGCACATGCCTAGCCGCGCTCACGCCATCTGCAGGTCGCCGAACGGTTTCTCTCGTCCCTGCGTGCGTGCGGTTTCCGCACCACGCACAAGCTGGTCTGTCTGCTGTTGCGCTCCTCGGCCTCCGAACATTAGTCTGGTATTTTTCCGCTTCTTGATCTCGACTCGCTTCTGTCTCCTTTTTCTGGGTATCTGATCGGTTTTCCATATGTCTTTGTCGGTCCCCTGGGTCCATTGTGTTGTTCACGAATGGTCTGTGTCTCACCTGCTGGTAGCATCGTTGTCAAGTGTCCTGTTGCGTACCTACATTCTGTTTGCAACATAATATATCAGTCTTCTCCTGCGCTGGCTTATGGCATGATTTACCAAAACTCGGGCTCGTGCGGCTCGCTCTTGAATGTCATTCACACGACCACGTCCTAGCATATACCACCGTCTCCTCAATGCTGCATTCATTACGTTTTCTGCACGCGGCAGGCACTTGAGAACCCCGCTGTACGAAGATTACAAGGGATGAGCTTCCCGTGCATCGCTCCGTGTCAGCAGCCCACGAGAGCCCACCGGCTGCTCAGCCGTGACAAATATGCACGACGCACTATTCAGACGCCGCTATGCCGCCGCGCGATGCAACCTCTCGCCGCCCAGGGGGTATCAGAGCCGATGCAAAATACGGAGACCCTCTCCTTCCCACAAGATCTCCTTGTGGCATGCACACGGCTACGGCTCGTCGTTCCAAACCGTCAGCGCCTCTCACTTAAATTCGAAGAAGCTTTCAGGCGAAGTAGGCTAGGGTGAGGGACGCAGCGCTGGACGTTGGAACAGGGAGGGGGTTCTCGTCGTATAGAATCCACATGCGGGCGCACCGGCAAACGTGGATGTTCCTCGCGAGCCGCCGTGCGGCGCAGACCCGTCTGCGTGCGTCCAATCAGACCGCGCCGCGCCCGTCGCAGTCGCCCCGTAAACGAGCACGCACAATCTCTCAAAACATCATATTACCCGAGCACGTACTCCAACTCGCCGTGCCACCCACAGCCGCCGCCGCCGCCGCCGCCGCGCGCCCGAGCCACGGCGCCATCAGCGCGCGTCCGCCGCCTCGACGCCAGGTTGGCACTGCGCACGCCGTCGCGCGACGCGACGCCCGCACGCCCAGCGGTACGTCGTCGGCTCGCGTGTCTTTCGGAGCCGCACCTGACGCGTTCGCCCGCAGCCCCGCGCGCGGTGGTGCGGCGAGGCCCGCACCGCGCCCCGACTCTGCCGCGCGCCGGCACCTACAGCCGCGGTGATGCCGTCGAGGGCGGACCGGCCGCTAGTCGTCCCGCGCGGCGCCGCGCGCGCCACGCTGGCTTTGTGTGCGACCCGCACGCCGTCCGCTGCGGAGGTGCTCTGGGTGCCCGCCCGCCGCTGTGCGTCGCCTCCTCGCTGTCACGCCTTCGTCCAGCATTCACGACCCATTGCTACCGCGCGCCGTGCGGCCCCGCCGCGCAGCCCTGCCTCTGCACCGCCGCAGCCGCCGCCCGTCCTTCCGGGCTCGTCTTGCAGGCACAGCGTCGCACAGGGGCCGCGGTACCCGTGTGAGCCACAGGCGACACAGGCGGGTGGTGCGCCGCGCCGCGCCATCGCGTTCCGTGCGTGCGTGGTCCTTCTCGCGATGCTCGACCCGCCGCTGACGTCCCCGCGCAGCCGCCGCCCGCCGCACCGCGCGTCGGCCGCGCGGGCTCAATCTCATCTTCATCTCGCGTCCCGCCCGGCCGTCGCAGGGTCACCACTTGGTATGCTCGGCCGGTGCTGCTCATGCCCGAACATGGCAGCGGCACGTCCAGGGTCCCACCGTGCGGCGGCGGCGGCGGCGCGAGGGCAGCAGGTCTCGTCTTGTGCATGCGCGAGAGGTGCGTGTGTTCTGTATGCGGCGCGGCATCGGCGCTGACGGCGCGCGGGCAGAGCTTCGAGCTCGCCGGGAGGCGTCCGTGTCGCGCGGTAGTCCGTTGCGCCCGATGCCCGAGTGCCGCGCGCCGCGCGCCGAGCACGCCCTCGGTACGTCTTCGGTGCGCTTCACGTCGCGTCTGCCACCGACGTTTTTCCTCCCGCGCAGACGTTCGCCGGCTTTTCGGCGTCGCGGAGCGCGATGCGCATTCGACGGCCGGCACGACTAGCCGGCGAGCCGTCCGTGCTTGGTGCGGGAGGCGCGGTCTGTGTGGGCGGGCGAGGGCGGGGCGTGAAGGACGAGAGAAGCGTGCTGCCGGGCGTCGGTCGGGCTATTCGCGAGGGCGCCGCCGCTGCACGTCTTCGGGACGGGCTTGAGAGGTTGCCCAGAGCCTCGCCGCTCGCGCCGGAGAGCGCTAGCCGGCATCGTCGAGTCGAAGACCGCGGCGCGCGCTGTCGGCGCAGCACTGCGAGTGGCGGTAGCTTCTCGCGGGGAGCTTGTGTTCGCAGCGACTCGCGCTGTCCGCGGACGGGAGAAGGGCGGAGGAAGCGGGAGATGGTGTGATAGGCGGGCTCGTGTGCGCGGTTGTAGTTGGCGACAACGCGCAGCATGGAGGACGGCGCGGCGAGAGCGCCGCCGGGCGAGCGGGAGGAATCGGGCGACGGCGGGGAGATTGGGGATGGGCGCGTTCGTCTTCATTTTGGCTTAGAATGTCGGCCGAGTGCGTTGCGGATCGAGGTGACAAGCCCACCGCGAGAGCCAGGGTCGTGGGGGTGTCGAAGCGAGGCTGGACGCGCCGCCTGCGCCGGCAGCAACGCGTAAGTGAGCGCGAGACAGACGAGAACGGGGCAGGCGACGCACCTAGACATCACGCGACCGCCTCTCTCTCTCTCCTAGCGCACCACACGGACGGTAGGGCGCCGCGGCTTGGGCTGTTCACGAAAGCGTGGCGGGCACGCGAGGGATAGAACGCGCGCGCCGCGGCTCCAGCCGGGCACTTGGGGCGTCTTGCACGGCGGCATACATGCACTCGTGTCGGGGATGGCCGTCGGCGGGTCGCTGTGCGCGGCGGTGTGCGAGTGGTCGTCGTGGCGAGTCGAGCCGCAAAGCGCGCAGTGCACCCGAACGCGCCGGGCGCCAAGCGCGTCGCGCCGCGTCAGCGCGCTGAGTCACACGCAGGCCCGCGCGCGAGTCCGAGCGACGCTGTCCCGAACGTCCGCGAACGTCGTCGCCACCACCCAAGCCCCCTCCCGAGCCCAGAGCACGGCCCGGGACTTGGCGTGACGCATCGACGCGCACCGCGGCGCACGGCCGTGGCGCACGGTGGGGCGTCCCTGGGCCTGATTCGCGCCTTCGTGGCGCGGCGCACGCTGTATGCACCCGTGGAGCGGGCGGGGCGGGCGTGCGACGCGTGAATGGCTGCGGGCGTGGCGAGGTGCTTGGCGCGGAGCGGGGCAGCCTTGGCCTGGGAGTCTCCCTTGGGAGGTCGCTTGGCTGGCTTGGCCGGCATTCGAGGACGTTCGGAGACAGCTTGGCCGGAGGATGCGGGTCTCTGTTGCGCGTCATCGTCCGTACAGGCGGAGGTGCGTCGGTGCGAGATGTGGTCGCAGCGGGGACAACGGGCTCCACCGACTATGGTACATGCGCGGTCTGTCTGTCAACGGCATGGCACGGGCGTATGGACGTGACTCGAAGGGCCGTTAAATATTTGTCGGAGGCACATCGCGAAGATCTGATTCTCCTGCCTGCAGGCCCTGCACGCGCACCGACACCTGGCGACGCACGTTGCACCGCTCGGTACACGCACTGCGTGACCTCGACGGATCCTCCTCAGAAATCCGAGAGACTCGAGGCAAGCCTGGCCCGCGCGGCTCCCGCTGCATCCTTCTCGGACGCCTTCCCGGAGTGTGTCTTCGGACCCCTGGATAGCACGTAGTCGCATACACGAAGCATTATACATTCCTCTACAATACATAACTTACAGCGGGCCCTCGCGTGCGCAACACTAGCAGCAAAAACGGTACCCGCGGAGACCTCCAAGGCGAAAGAAATATGACACAGGAATGTCAGGGTGCTACGCTACCGAGCAGAATACACGCGATGTGGTATCTATACAAGTACAGTGGGGGCGCGCCAACAGCGAAACCAAAACCCGGGCTCTAGACAGGCGAACGAAATTCCCCGCGTCTACACCATCAAAGAGCCGTCAGGCGACTGGTACGCCGCCTCCGGCCTCTTGACCTCCGGCAGCGGCGGTGTCGGCGCGGGCGTGTGCAGCGGCGGCGTATGCAGCGGCGGCGTATGAGGTCGTCCCTCAGGCAGCGGCACGTCCTCCGCGCGCACAGAGCCCCCCGGGCTCGGCGCATAGTCGCGGCACGCGACGCCCGGCGGCGGCGCGACCCCACTCATCGCACTGAACCCACTGACGCCGCTGACGCCGCTCAGCCGGTTCTGCCGGTCCCGCGCCCTGCGCTCCGCACGCGCACGGCGCTCGACCTCGCGGTCGGCGGCGTCGCGCGTGAGCTGCACGCTGAGGCGCACGTCGCGGTGCGCGGCGGCGGGGCCGGGGGCGGCCCACGTCGCGCGCTCGTACGCAAGCCGGTCGTGCACGTAGGGCACGGTCGCGACCGCGCCGGCGATGGCCCACATCCAGGGGACGGCGTAGCCGAGGCCGTACGCGGTGTTCTCGGGGGCGGTCCACGCGATGGCGATGAGCCCGCCGCCGAGCGCAACCCCCGTGAGGCCCCACCACAGTGCGAGGACGCGGAGGACGCGGCGCATGACGCGCGAGGACTGGTAGCGGTGCGCCCAGGCGTGCCGGAAGGCGAGGCCGCCGCCGCCGTCGACGGCGACGACGTCCTCGACGATGGTGTAGGTGAGCGGGGGGAGCGGGGCGCGCGGGGGGAGGGACGAGACGCGCACGGGGACGCGCAGGCGGCGGTCGAAGAGCCCGGTGAGGAGCATGGGCGTGCAGAAGGTGAGCATGACGCAGGGGAGCGCCATGGCGGTCGTGCGGGGCGACGCGGGGCTGAGCGAGGAGCCGACGACGAGCGGGACGAAGAACGCGAAGAGCGTGAGCGAGATGAGCACGCTGTGCGCGGGGTCAGCGGGGCGCGGACGCGGGCTATAAATAACACGCACTGAAACGCATCCATCCCGTAGCGTGCGCTGCCTATCGGCCGCCTGCTCTCGTGCCCGGTGCTGAACCAGAGCTGGAACGTGCGCTGCGTGAGCTTGAGGCCGCTGACGGTGCCAATGAGGCTCGTGATGATCGCGAGGTTCTTCGTCACGCTGAGGTGCGCGCCCCACTCGAGGCTGTAGAACAGGATCAGGGGGAGCACGCCGGACTCGATGAAGAGCAGTGTGAAGAAGAGGATGATGTACCGCTCGCGGCGCGGGTTGTGCAGCGAGTAGCCGAGGGACGGCGGGCCAGAGGAGTACGACAGCGTGTCTTCATCTTCGTCGACGTCGTCTCCGGGCAGCACGGAGGACTCGCCTGTGGTCCCCGTCGCCTGCGAGTCGCGCAGCTTTTCGTTGTGGAGGGCCTCGGGGGCCTTCTCGCTGAGTTCGGGCGGCTTCTCGTCGTAGGACCGCTCGGTGCTGTCCGGGCTGGTGGACGACGAGGCGTCGTGGAGGCCCCCCTGAGTCGGCGGCATGATTAGGGTATCGGTGCGTTAACCTCGTGTAGTCTGTTCCGGGATGGGCGTTTCGTGGGTGGTCGTGTGTCGAGTCGGGGACGAGGAAGGGGCAAAGGAGAGGGATGTCGGGAGGCGGCGGTGGGTAGATGAAGGTCAGAGCATGGGAGTGGGGGGACTGCGGAGGCAGGTTGGAACATGGTGGCACTCGAAAGCTCCAGCGTTTGATCGTCGGGCGCCGACTCGAGTCTCGCCTAGCCCGCCGTCGCGATCCGATCGAAACGCGTCATCGCCCGCCCAATACAGAAAGCGGGAGCTTTCAATCCTAACAAGGATAAACAGCACGGCCTGCGACGGCCAAACAGCCTCCGCGCGCGCATATAGCCAGTGCCCGGCGAGCAGCGAGACCTGCAGGCTGCGGGGCACGACAAGGCGCAGCAGCAGGGGCGCACGTTCTCCATGCATTGGCGGTAGAGCGGGCACGTACCGGAGCTAGCAACACTGCTCTTTCAAGTCACGAGATACCCTCTTCCCGCCTCCAGCTCTCTGCACGACGATCTCAGCGCATGAGTGGGAGGGGAGACACGAAGCAAAGACATGGGGGAGGAGAAAGGAGGAAAAGGGCACCCCATCGACGTCGCCAGGTATATATGGCCCCGGGCGATAAGATGGACGGTCTCGCCGCGGCGTCGCCCGCTTCTTCTGACGCGAGGCTTCGCCTGCCGGGCTTCTCGACGTGCTTCCGAGGGACCCGTCGCCGCGCCGCCCTGCCCAAAGCGCGGCCAGGCGCACCGACACGACGCGGCGGGCGCTGACGTCATCGCGGCGCCTGCCGCCTCGCGCTGGTCGCCGCCGCGTTTGGTGCGCACGCGCGCAGGTGGCGTATCGCCGCTACGCCCCACGGGGCTGTGCCCGACTGCCTCGCGTCGCGCGGACGCATTCCGCGACGGTCACAGACTCCGGCCAGGGGCGTGAGAGCAGCCAGACGCAGCCAAGTGCTGCGCACCGCGGTGTCCGTGCCTGAGACGAGTACCCGGGCGTGCAGGCGGGGCACGCGCACGTCCCACAGGACTGGAACGCGCGATGGCTCCATGTCGGACGGGGCGCGCAGCGCAGCGGCGAAAGTGCTTTCGCGCATGACAGACTCAGGTGTACGAGGGGCTACCTAGCGCGAGTTTCGACGTCAACAGTGAGCACACCCAAGGTCCTGGCACGAAGCGCTCCTCTAGCAATCTCGGGACACACACAAGAAAGCCTCGCAGCCAGCATCTCACCCCAACGCCACACCCGATCCCACTTTCCCTCACGGCAATCTCACGCCCCGCGATCCGCAGCGCCAGCAGCGTGGGACCCAAACATCCTCTCCTCCCGCATGCGCAGCGTTACAACTCCCCTGCAGGCCGCGCCACGCAGGATCGCCGGGACACTGCGATCTGAAACGCCGGGCGTCGGGCACCTGTGGGAGGCCCATCGCAGATTAGGTGGGCGGTCTGGGAGCAGTGGCGGGTGTACGGCGTCGGGCAGGCGGGGCTGCTGTAGCGGGATGACGGTAGCCCGGCATAGACGTTGCAGCGTGCTGACGTCAGCCCGCACGCCGAGCTTTCCGGGGCGGGCAAGCGTGGACGAGCCTGCGGTCGCCGCGGCGGGAGTCGTGGGCGACCTGCAGGTGCCAAGGAGTCAGCGAGGTGAGTAATGGGGTGCGGGGCGCCACAGCGCGGAGGGCTCGGCGTGTGGGAGTCCGTGCTTGTCAAGTGGCTTTACCAAGCCTTGGGAAGGCTGCCTGGCACTGTGACGTCGTTGGTATTCTTGCTCGGAGAGCAAGCTAACCCCCAGCGGAATGACGGGCGGCGGAAGCTCTATTCGGCACTGTTTACCTTCTTCCCGGCCTCGGTAATCGCTTCCCACGATTTCCACCCGTCTCGAGCTCCTGCTCAGCCTCTCCGAGCAAGATATCGCGCCGCACCGCAGGCGCCTTTCGAGTCTCGAAGCTTTGAAGGTTGAAGTCCACTCGAAAGGCGCCTGCAGCGCGGTACACGCGCCGGCTGGGAACCACCGTGGCGCGCATGCCAGCTGCCCGAAACCCCGCACGGAGATAGGCGAATGGTACATGGCGCATGCTATGGGAGCCCGCGGGTGAGGAGAGAGTGCAGGTGCTCGATGTCCGCAGTCTGCTCAGTGCTGCCTGGCAGCGGGACCAGCCCCGGTGCCGCGACGACGACAGACGAGGCAAGTGAGTAATAAACTAGCGGACGCCAGGTTACACAGGCGCCTTGGGACTCGGAGTCGTGACTCGTGTGCTCACGAGTATGGTTAACGGTTCGCCCACTTCATTCCTTACATGTTTCGAAAAGCAAGCAGCCAACCATGTGCCTCCTTGACTATAGGGAGTACAAATCCGCCGGACCGTGCCTGCCATGGCAGGGCGGCCTCGCAGGACGAGTCGACTGTGGGGGTAGAGAAGATAGATTGATGCATAAACAAACATACTCGCTATACTATGCTATGACCTTGATAATGAGGCAGCGAGTCCGAGCAAAGTGTCGACAGGTCGGGAGGATCATGAGTGAGGGCAGGGTCGAATAAGCGCGCAATTCTCCCTGCAAAGTGCAGGAGGAATTGCGGCGCACGTGGGGATGACGTCATGGGCAACGGACCATAATCACATGCCTCAACTTTCCCCGTAAAATGCTGGAGAAGTTGACGACACGTGATTCGTCGCCGGCACTCGAGCTCCCCGCAAGTGCGCGCGACGGCGCCCGCGCGATGCTCACCGACGACTTCTGTAAATTGTAATCGCCGACGCCGTGCAAAGCAGAAGTTGGAAGGACGAGTCTGGAGCTCACCTCATCGGCCTCAGAGTCGCGCACAGGCGTGTCGCAGATTGAGCCGTTGTGAATGTCGTCGATACCGAGTGACGCCAACCCCCAGGCTACAGTGCGTCGCTCGTCGGACTTAACGGCGTTGAGCCTACATGCGCCCCACTAGCCGCACAGTACTGGAGAAAGTGCAGGGAGTGTCGCACTGTACGGTGGTGTCGGGGTCGTGGATCGTGGAGGGCGGGGACGCGGTCGTGGTGGACGACAGAGAGCAAGCTTTGTCCCAAGCGGATTGCACGGGCGGCTGAAGCTCTATTTGGCACTGTTTACCTCCTTCCCGACCTCGGCAAGCGTTTCCCACGATCTCCGCCCTCCTGCTCACCGTCTCCTGCTCAGCGCTCAGCCTCTCCGAGCAAGGACCGCGCCGCACCGCAGGCGCCTTTCGAGCCAAGCAAAGAGAGCGGGCTCGTTCTTGTCCAATTAGCCTTCATACAATCTATGCTACAATAGTACAATTATATCATGAGTGGAGCGTACTTTCAACCTACATTACTCAAAGTCCCAGTCTGCGCCCTTCACTCGCTGTGCGCGTCCTCCTCGAGCTCGGGGACGCTCACCGGCGCCGCCGCCGCGCCGACCTCCGCGTCCGGCGCATGGTTATCCTGAATCTCAAGCCCATCCCCGCCCGTCGCACGCACGCGCACGGTATCCCCCTCGCGGATCGTCCCGCGCAGCATCTTCTGCGCGAGCGGGAACAGCACCTGCGTGCGCACGACGCGCGCGATCGCGCGCGCGCCATACACGTCCGAGAACCCGCGCTCCGCGAGCCACGCGCGTGCGGCGTCGTCGACGTCGAGCGTGATGCGCTTCGCCGCGAGCCGGCCCGCGACGTCGCGCAGGCGCAGGTCGACGACCTGCAGGATCGCGCTGCGCCCGAGCCGGTTGAACACGAGCATCGCGTCGAGGCGGTTCAGGAGCTCGGGCGGGAAGTGCTCCGCGGTGCGCGCAAGCACCGCGTCGCGCGCCTCCGCGGTGACCGCGCCGTCGGGCGCGACGGACGCCGGGTGCGCGAGGACGTCGCTGCCGAGGTTGCTCGTGAGGCAGACGATGGTGTTGCGGAAGTCGACGCGGCGGCCCTGCGAGTCGGTGACGGTGCCCTCGTCGAGGATCTGCAGGAGCAGCAGCGCGACGTCCTTGTGCGCCTTCTCGAGCTCGTCGAGCAGCACGACGGCGTACGGGCGGCGGCGCACGGCCTCCGTGAGCTGCCCGCCCTCCTCGAAGCCGACGTAGCCCGGCGCGGCGCCGATGAGCCGCGAGATCGTGTGCCGGTCGTGGTACTCGGACATGTTGATCGTGATCAGCCCGCGCTGCTCGTCGTTGAACAGGAAGCCCGCGAGCGCCTTGCAGAGCTCGGTCTGCAGAGGCGTTAGTCATAGAGAAGCGCGACATGGGAAGGGAGACTTACCTTGCCGACACCGGTGGGACCCAAGAACAGGAACGACGCCACCGGACGATTGGGCGCCTGGAGCCCAGCGCGGGAGATGCGCACGGCGTCGCTGACAGCCGTGACGATGTGGTCCTGGCCGACGATCCTCTGCTTCAACGCGTCCTCCATCTGCAGAACAATATCAGCCTCCGCCCACCGACGCTAACCCGAGACGACTCACATTCACAAGCTTCTCACGCTCGCCCTTCAGCAAGCTCTGCACGGGGATGCCCGTCGCCTTCGCCACAACCCTCGAGATATCGCTGCTCTCGACGCGGTCGTGCAGCATCGTGAGCGCACCCTCACCCTCCTCCTCACGCGCACGCTCGCTCTCCTGCGGGAGCTGCTTCTCGAGCTCGGGAATGGTGGCGAAGCGCAGCTGGCTCGCGCGCTCGAACGCGCCCTGGCGCTGCGCGACGTCGAGCTCGTGCTTCGCCTGCTCGAGGCGCGCCTTGACGTCCTTGATGCGCTGGAGCTTCGCGCGCTCGGCGTTCCACACCTGCTCGAGGCGCGCGGCGTCCGCGCGCTTGCGCGCGAGCGTGTCCTCGACCTTGCCGCGGCGCTCGACGCTGAACACGTCCGTCTCGTTCTTGAGCGACTCGAGCTCGATCTGCAGCGTCACGATGTCGCGGTCGAGCGCCTCGAGCTCGTCTGGTTTTGATTCCTGCGCGAGGCGCAGCGCGGACGCGGCTTCGTCGACGAGGTCGATGGCTTTGTCGGGGAGGAAGCGGTCGGAGATGTAGCGTGCGCCGTACACCGCGGCTGCACAGTATGTCAGTAGGTGCTCTACTTCGTCATGTAGAGGCGCGGCTCACCTGTCACGAGAGCACCGTCGCTGATCTCAACACCGTGGTGAACCTCATACCGTGGCTTCAATCCTCGCAGAATACTGATAGTCGACTCCACGCTGGGCTCGTCGATGGTCACTGGCTGGAACCGCCGCTCGAGCGCAGCGTCCTTGCCGATGGTCTTCCGGTACTCATCAGCTGTAAGAACGGCGTTAGCGCAGGTGGATATACGCTTCAGAACGGATGAACGTACGCGTTGTCGCTCCGACGAGCTGCAATCCCCTCGCAAGCGCAGGCTTGATCATCTGGCCGGCGTCGATACTGCCTTCGGCCTTTCCGAGGTTGAAGAGCGTGTGCACCTCGTCAATGAAGCAAATGACGTTGCCCGCCTCGTCCTCAATGTCGCGCAGGAGCGCTTTGAACTTCTCCTCGAACTGCCCGCGGATGCCGGACCCGGCCATGATCGACGCCAGGTCAATCGAGAGGACGCGCTTGTTTTGGAGACTCTGACGGACGTAGGTTGGCATTTTAGACTGTGGGGCAAAGCGTGAAGGCGGAGATAACACACCTCTGGTACTTCTTTCGCGACTATACGGCTCGCGAGGCCCTCGAGGATGGCGGTCTTGCCCACACCGGGTGGACCGATGAGGACCGGGTTTGACTTCGTTCGCCGAGACAGAACTGCGAGGAGAGCAACAGCGTCAGCCTACGCACACACCCAGAGAAGGTGCAGTCTACACACTTTGAATTGTCCTCCGGATCTCCTCGTCCCGACCAATCGTCGGGTCGAGCTTGCCCTGGCGCGCGAGCTCCGTCAGGTCGACGCTGTACTCCTTCAAAGCCTCGCCCTTCTGCTGCTGCTGCTGCCCGAACATGTTGAACCCGCCGGGCATCCCGCCGCCTCCGTTCCCGCCGCCGGGGGGCGTCGCGTAGCCCCGTGCATGTATCCGAGAGAGAGAGGCATTGGCTGGCCGCGCGACGGGTGTGAAGGCGTGTGCGGTCGGCACCGCACGTCGAATCAGGCCATTTTGCCGCGACGCAGACGAGAAGGAGCGTGCAGAGCGTGCAGCGAGTCCGAGTGTCCGGCCGTCAAGTTGTCGTAGCATGTCGTGAGTGTGTGAGAAAGAAAGAGGTCTAGAGAAGGGAAGCAGATGAATTAGGTGGGAAGAAGAAAGAAATGTGGGCGGTCCGCGGACGCGCTGCGGGGTATTTGAGGCATGGCGAGGAGAACGTCGAGAGCGTTCAGGAGCATTCGGAAGGTGGGCCGGAATGTCACGTGCACTCGCGCAGTCCAAATGAGGAAGGCGTCGGCACGGCGCTTCATCCTCCGCAGTCCTGCGTCGATGACCGCTCGAAGTCTATGCATCGCCTGCACCCGCCGATGCCTCGGATATTGTATCCTCTGTGTCGCTTCTTTGAAAGATACTTGAAGACATGGGTAACTCTACTGCATGGCCTTAGAAGGTGGTAGTGACATTGGTGCAGTCCGACGCGCTGTCTTGTGCCGAAAGCTCACCACGCTGCTATGCAGCCCGACCTCAGCCTCGTATATGTCCCTATACCCGTGCTGCGTTGGGTACGTGGTACGATTTGCGTTATTGCGTATTCACGGTTATTCCTCCGCACCTGCCCGTAGCAGCTCTCCGATGGGCTACTTCACCGCTGGTGCGCCTGCAAAGCATGACCTCGTGTTGAAGTCACAGCTCACACATTGCGTATGATTGAGCAAGCCAAGGCGACATGTCTCAATCGTACCGCTTTTTGCTTCAGCTTCTGCTCGACACACCCAACGTTAAGTACGCCGTAACACAGGCTTGCCCGGCACGGGGTGCGGCCTTCTCGCTTCGTGCGTACCCCGACAGTCCGACCTTTGTCTTTCTCACATTCCTATGACAGCATGAACGTCACCTCGCCACACGAGCTGATCAAGGTCCGGCAAAGACTATGATCGTCCCGAAGTCCGGCGTCGCGCAGACCGTCCACCTCGTCCGCAGTACCACATCTTCGCCTCGAAGCCTCGCTGGCCAACGCTCAGCAACCAGTCGCTCAGCTACCGCCAGAGCTTCTGCTCGTCATCTTCCGACACTGCAATGACTGGAAGCCCAGCACAGACGCCCCTTCAGACTTTCTAGCATGGACGTCCGTTTGGCAGGACAGACATCGCCCGGCATCGGATGCACCGGACGCGCGACATACGCGAGATGGGCTACGGTGCATCCTTCTGCGTATATGGCAGGACCCTTGTGCTCCATCCGCGCCTCGCACACTGGGGTTGACCTACGGGCAGGCCGGCTATAGCGTAGGTCCCGCATCTGTATCAGGCGTAAACCCTCGCGGACGGCCTCTCGAGCCCCGCGAGCTGATTCATCACCTTCCTCTTCGACGCCATCAAGACGCGTGTGTAGTTCGTCGGCGCACCTGGCCCCGCGCACCTGTGCCGCAGTATGCTATCAACAAGCATATACTCATACCGCACTGAGGACCGAACGAGCATGCTCGCCAATAACAACTTGAACAGTAGGCACGGACGTGCACGGTTAGATCGCGAGTCCAGCGCTGCAATATGCTTACGTCGATAGCCCGTGTTTCAACGCAACGCTACACTACAAGACCTCCATTCTTCTTAGTCACCTCAGAAGCCTCCAACGTCTGTTTCTCCGGTACAAAGATACAGGAAACGTTACTGACGCATCGGAGCGAGTATGTCTCCGGCCTCCTACTCTCATATCCTCGGCCTTCTTGCTTTAGAGCGCTGTACAGGGGCTACGGGCACATTGATCGCACCACTTCGAACCTCGTGAGTCTTGCTCGGTACTGTATAGTGGTTGAGATACTCACGGAGGTCGGGTTGTATACGAGGGCGGGGGCTGATCCGATCGAGACTCCCACTCTGCCGTCCTCGCTACGCGCTCATCTTGGACAGGTAGATGCATAGATGTCGCCGGTTCCCTCACAAGCGTTACATGGCCTTCAGCCTTGAATGGATCAACGTACGTGTCAGCTTGCTGCTCCTTCTTCTGCTGTTGATGTCGCCTCCAAAGCACGATAGCCAACGTCAGAAGGAGAGCGGTCGCACACATTGCAAGCGCTACTGCAAGTGTGGTGGTAGTCTTCGCTATCTTCTTCGGCTGTTGTGCGAGAGATGATGGTGGCTCATTTGAGTGTAAAGGTGTGCCTGCGCTGATAGGTGACGAAGGAGGCAACTGAAGTAAAGTGCTTGTCGCAGAGATTGATGACGAAGACGTCTGGATTGCCGACGAAGACGAGAGCTCTGCATCACCTCCAGGTGTGTACTGCACGTAGTCGAACCATATGGGGTTAATCTGCGCATCAAGCACAGTTACGACGATGTTGTGGGTACCTGTGGGGAGAGGTGGTGACGAGTACAGCGTCTGGTGGAATTCGAATTGTGGCAGCCGTTGCGCTGTCATGATGCTCGCGGTTGCGGGATCGCTGTCCACCACAAAGTCCACCACACTCGGTGGGACCAGCGCCGACTCTGAGCCGCCCCCGCCGATTGTACCAATCCATGCGACGCTTGTGCCTACGATTCTGCGTCAATATACCACAAGGAATCTGGAGGTGAACGCGATGCCCACCGTTGAAAGAGAAGGTGATCGTTGAGCCGTTAGTTTCTGTCCCATGAGACGTGCTGCGGGAATCGGTTACCGCTGTCAGCACGAGCGACTATTGGTTTAAACGTCGGAAGCGGACCCATTAAAATCCATGGCCGGGTCCCCTGCTGCGATAAAATCTCCTGTATACTTCACACTTGGGTCCCTGTCGTCGATTTGAATAATAGCCATGCTTCAGGCTAGGAAATGTCGACGAGGTGCTGCCGGAGAATACTTACTCACGCGCTGAGTAGTCCATGTGGCTTTATACTCACTGAAGCCACAATCAACGTTGTCAGCCAGTAGACCCTTTACGACGAAGGTGAACGTCGCCTTAGCTAAGGGTGTTTCCATCAGTCCATCTCTCATCGCATATATCGAGCGATCTGTTGACGAAGTGGGCACCATCATTTGGCAATGTATACGCCAACGATATGGGAATGCTTGCTAGACTGCCATCATGATGCTGTTCCTGGTTGTAATAGTATATCATCAGCTAGTCCAATCAATCATCGCCATACCGGGAGCAATGCGGCGAGCTCAGCTCCAACAGCGACAACAGACATTTGCGCACCGCTTCGCGTGCATGAGGCACGTCGTCATACCCAACATGAAATCGGCTCGGCTCTTGAAAGTTGAAGCTTGAAGCCTCAAGGACGCAGAGTCGTCCGCAAGTTAGCATGGGAGGGCGGCATGTTGGGTTGGTTACTGTGAAGCCACACTAAGGACGGAACCCCTGTGCTCGTGCCTGGCACGCTCGAGACTCTTAACGGCTTGATACGTTGGAGCTTCACGTGTTTGGTGATTTACCTAGCATTAAAGCGCGCCGTCGTGGCAAGCTTGTACGGCAGCGTGCCCTCGCCCCGGGTTCACCGTTCTACGCTGGAAGAATTTCTCAGTTTTCTCTTGTTCTTGAGTGACTTCAGCCCAATTTGAGAAATCAAAATTTACAGTCGACTTCATCGAGCTCGTAGAGGCTGACGTTGTACGCTTTTGTGAGGTGGAGTGCGGAGGCGCCTCCGTGGGCAAGGTCAGTGCGGCCGTAGCGTTATCGGAAGGCTGTCGGGAAGGCGTTGGGACGGCGCATTACGCGTTCCCGCCCCTCTTTCGTCCGCCGACCACCAGATTGCACATCGCTAACATCGTCTGCACCTCGTCTACTACATTTTACCAGCTTCATCGGAAGGATACAGGAAAGATGGCCAATTTTGCTGCAAACAGTGCAAACCTTCATACGGCGTGGTACCTTATGCCAGCAGCCACGCATCGTTCACCCTACTATGTCCACCCCCTTTACTCCACGGGCCAACATGACCCTCGCATAGCCCCGCTCGCGGGTGCTGTAGCGTGAACGCAGCATACGATGCGTCTTGCACATCTGACATTCCAAAGTAGTTCCAAGGAGTTCTTCGTCGCTCATGGTGCGCCTTGTCGCGTGCGAAGTCTCAGCTGACAACTTGCTTAGCCTATCCTCCATGGTGCTGTTGAACGGCGTTGTGCTGAAGTCTTGCAGCTTGAATTTGTCAAGAAGCGTGCGCAGTCCGCCATTGCGCCTGCGCTCGGGCAGCAACCATAGTACCGCTCTCAGGTTCTGTCGACGATCGTGAACATTGGGAGGGATTGAGGACTTCTTAAGATCCTATATGAGACCATGATACGGTGAACATGTTTGCCTCCGCTCGCGCGGATATGCTCACGCTCCTCCGCGGCGTGACATAGGTCAATGTGGTCACAAGCACGAAGCTTAATACAGTGTTACAATCCATGACATGATATGTGCAGTACGTGTTCCTCTGCTGCACACGTTAATGCCACGTTGATAAGCAGTGGTTGCACTAATTTTTAGGACAATGAAGGTCGGCTCCCTGAACATTCTATGCACAATAGCAAATATCCATGCACCGCTTCATTACACCTCCCCCCAGATCTCGGTAAGCGTGCAAGCAACTATATTTCCAGCCCAACGGAGGTATATGAATGCCCAGCTCTTATCTTGGAAAATTGCCTCGTTGCCGACGACATGCGCAGGCTGGGAGTTATCTTACGCGAGCCTTTGTTCTTGCGCGAGCCACTGAAGCGGCCCTGACGACTCGTCTTTGACTATGAGTGCGCGTACATCGTTCAGCTATCTGAGAACTCACGGGGAGCTGCTAGGATATGGGGGCGGTGACTCTTCACGATCCGCCGCCTCTTCCTCGGAAACTGGACTTTGGCCCTCGACATGCACGACCATCTCCAATGCCTTCGCAGTCACGACGGGCCTCGAGCTGGGAGCAGCGTTGAACGGGTTGACGTGCATGTTGAAATCCTTCCGCCCCCATCGTCGCATGCACCGCCTTCGGGTAATGAGTGCACTGGCTAGCAGCAGCAGTCCCAGGCACGGGACGAGCACCGCAGGCAGGATGGTGCCTAGCTTCGGAGATGCGCCCAGCTGCGAACTAGATAGTTGGGTCGATGGCGATGATGGCGGAGACGTCGTGGTAGATGGTGGCGTCGTCGTGGCAGGTGGAGGTGGCGTCGCGACAGATGGAGATGGCGCAGCTGAAGATGCATATGTCCCATTCTGCGCCGCGTCGTCAGGCGTGTACTCCACGTAGTCGAAGCGTATACGGGCCGACTGCACGTCGAGCGCTGTCACAACAATGGTGTGTGTACCCGTGGGCAGCGGTGGCGACGAGTACAGTCTCTGGACGACCGGCATGCTGGGTGGCGGTACAGCGGTGATGGTGCTCGCCGTGGCCTGATCGCCATCCACCACAAAGTCAACTACGCTCTTCGGGTTCCCCTTGGTGCCGGGTATGCCGTACCATGCGACGCTCGTGCCTGCGTCTGGTGTCATTGCCAGCGGGATAAGCGACAGTGCGTGCATACTCGCCGTTGAAGGAGAAGGAGATAGTCGAGCCGTTTGATTCAGTGCCATGCGTGGTGCTATCGCAACATCGCGGTTAGCAGAAGCAGTCAGTGATTTGGGAGTCCGATGCGCACCTGTTCCACGGTGATAAGGGGCCAGTTAAATTCGTCAAGGAGTTCCAGTCTCCAGAGTATACTACCCTTGGGTCCGCATCGTCGACGCGAATGAGAGCTGACATAGTCCAGACCACGACGCGATGTTGATGCAAAGGAGACTGTGTCGGATAGCGTGACTACTTGTATTCGAGGAAACCAGCATTGCTATATGTCTCCGGGTCTTTGCCAGCGCGTCTGCTTGTCGTCAAGCACATTGTTGACATTACTTTGTATTTGACAGTTGACATATCTTTTCATCACTTAGAAGCTTTTCATAGCAATTGAAGGTTTGAAATACGTAACATGATCCTAGTATCTCCATACTTCTGCTTACAAGCCTACCAGCTACGGTTAGATCGCCAGTAGAGCACAGCAACAAGCATACACAATTTAACCCAGGAATAGGTGATGCGCCTATCAACCTCCGTCGGATAGTCATCGATGCATCTTCCAAATTGGTCCAGCGGGGCCGATTTACATGCAAGACGCTGAGACGTGTGCCTCCAAATTGGATTGTTGTTGTTATGCGCTCGACGGCGCGTTACAACGTCTGTAATCCTGGAAACTAACTGATCTAGTCACAAAAGTCGCGCCCTGGGCGAGGGGGGGTCTAAGCGCCTTGTTTTGGCGCAGCCAGGCAACCGAAATCACGGCCAAATTGCGTTCCCACGACCCCCCCTCCCAAGACACGACTTTTGTGATGAGGCTAGAAACTAACTATCAATCGCTTCGTCCACCCTGGACAAATAGTGCCCGCGTGATAGGTTTGTTCACGGAGCCCCTGGCTCCACCTGCCGACGACACAATTTCTGTGCCCGCATGTCCTCTAATAACTGAATGGTGAGCACAATCTGCGTCTCAGTGTATGATCCATAGACTGACGGAAGATGCCCAGTGTACGAAGGCGGCTCTGTATCTACACGGTCCCACTCGCACACTGTAACTGGGATATCGTCTGGAGAGCCGGGCATTATCTCAGCCGCGGTATATTTATGAGCACCCTCGACGGCCCCAAGGTCTTGCTCGTGAGCCAGTATACTCGTCCGCGCATAGTACTGCTGCCTCCATTGCGTGGTCTGACGTCGTCCCTCCACAAAGAATGCTATAGAGAGCAAGAACAATACTGCACCGGGGACTAGAGCCGCCGGAAGGATGATACCCAGCTTCGCATATCCGCGCGACTGCATGGACGTGGTGTCCGTGACTTGGGTCGGCTGCTGAGATGCCGCTGGCGTGACCGAAATTGAAGGAGGTAAAAGAAGCGTTGACCGGGACGACGAAGATGATGTAACCATCATGGGTAAAGTACGAGAGCAGTCCGCACGTCAAACCGAACGTGTATGATTTAGTCGAAACGCCTGTGCACCTGTGCTTACATTATCGTGTCCCTGCTCCTGGGGCCTGAGAATCACAAGTTCGCGCTTGTTTCGCTCACTTCCAACTCGCCTGGGCTCGGAACCTTGCCTTCGTCAGCGAGAGCGTTCTCAGCGCGGTCCGCGAGCTCTAACGCAAATAATGCGCCGTCGGCAGATAGCTTGCACTCATCACCATCGTCACGTTCATCGCAGTATTTTACATATTGCTAAAGATACGAGCCAGTCGACCTCTAAATATACCCCTTGCTCGCAATCCTAATACGCATGAAAATTGTAATTGTGCTCAGTCGATGAATCCGCAGATGTGCCAATATATCCCCTAAAGATCAATTATAGAGCTTGTAGTGAGCCCGGAGCTCGAAGCGGATAATGTGACTTACGAATTCGTTCCTATCTGTGACATCGACTCTTTCACCGTCGAGCTCTTCTCGTCTTCGGCTGAGCTCTGTCCGAGAACGCCGACCGCCATGATTAATTCTCGCATGCTCTGCGCCACCGCAGTATCATTGCGCAGAGCTTGAGATCCGGCTGGCGAATAGGAATGCTGCAGCCGGTGAAGGGTCTGGTGTCTCCGCCAAGCCAGGAATCCCGCGGCAAGGAGGAGAAATACTGCGATGGACACCAGCGCAGCCGGAAGAATGGTGCGCAGATTTTGGTCACCATGCGAGTGTACTGGTAAGGTAGGTATTGGCCGGGCTGTAGCTTGCCGTGACGTTGGTTGTGTGTGAGTTGACATCAGCAAACCTGACGATGAAGCAGATTTCACGTCGCTTGCAGACTGCGGGGATGTTGTTTGTACATATTGCGATGATGCAGAGGATAATGTCGATGAGCGGGGCATTGCAACGGTAGTCGGCTGAGGAAGAGTGGGCGAACTTTGGGCTGTTTGTAACGGCAGGGACGAGGGCGGAGGTACGGACTGATTGTAGGACGTAAATTCAACATAATCGAACCATATGGTGCCCATCTGTGCGTCAAGCACCGTGACAACAATAACGTGTGTACCCGCAGAGAGTGGTGGCGACGAGTATAATTTCTGGCGGTACAGAGGTGCGGAGCTTTTCTGCTGCTCAGCCGTCAGATTGCTTGCGGTGCTTGTATCGTTGTCTACATAAATCCGACTACGCTGGGTATACCTATGGACGATCCTGGTATTGTACCGAACCATATGACACTCGTACCTTTGCCAAACAGCTTCAGCGGTCGGATTTTGCAGCAGAGATGGAGCTGTAAAAGATACGCACCGCTGAAGGAGAAGGAGATTGTTGAATCGTTCGACTGCGTTCCATGTGGTGTACTATTACAGCGTCGCTGTGAGAGAGAGCAGCCTACGTGAAAGATGCGAGACGTACCCATTGTACTCTGCTCCCGTTTTCCCTCCAAGCTTCCATTCACCAGTGTATTTAACGCGCGGATCTCTGTCATCAACTTGAACTAGACCGCTCGCCGACATGCTCCGCTTCTGACAAGGGCACTCGCAAGGGCAGCTTGGGCGGTGGTTCTTCCAGCCGTTATTAAACGGTGCGAGGTGCACTGTCACATATATACTTTGCGAAGTGTTGCGAGATGCGTTTGTTGGTTGTCACTGGATATGCGGTTGGGTAAATATCAAGCTCGAGCTGAGCAGGCTGGATCTTCTCGTTGAAAGTCAGGCTGAATGTGACTATCTGTTGCCTCGTTTATCATTTCACGATATCTGCCCTAATCTCGAGTGGAATATGTTCGTATGTACTCATCGCACAGCTATCGATGGAGACCAGGCCCGCGATGATAGCAGAAGTATGCAAATATCTAGCATCAAACGCGATAATTATGTGCTTGTAGCTATCTGGATCCGGGTTGTGGTGGCCAATAAGCTACGTCTTGAGGTAACGCTTCTTTCCGATGCGTATGACCCGCCTATGGAATCGTAGCATGAGCAGACACAAGATTCCCAGCGCAAATCACTCACGGCAGTGTCTGCAAATTTGCTTTGTGGCTGTCGTCCGGTAGTGAAGAATCTTTAGCAATAGACCCGGCTCTTGCGCGCAAGCTAGTAGTCGGAGGCGCTGGGAAGTTGCGTTGATATTTGAGATGCTCCTTTGACAAAGCATCTTCTGCGTTCGGACGCAGGCGATTTATTTCGTGCTGACGGCGACTATCGCGGCTTCGCTTCAGCGCAACTAGAAGCATTCCAAGTGCACTCAGTATGACGAGAGGAGCCAGCACCGCTGGAAGGATTAATTTGAGGTGCGCTTCCACTTGGTGCGTCGTGGTCTCCGGGGGGATCTGCGGCGAGATCTGTGCTGAGGTCGGCGGCGAGGTATGTGGCGATGTCGGTGGTGATGTCTGCGACAAGGCTTGCAGAGATGTTTGCGACGATGTTGGTGGCAGTGACAGCGACGACTGCTGCGATGACGACTGCGAAGACGGCAGCTCTGTTGAGGACGATAACCATGTTGATGTTGATGAGGCCAAGGATGTCGTTGGCTGCACATCGTTCCCTGGACTGCTGGGTATGTACTGCAAGTAATCGAACCACATGATGCTGTCCGCCTGCGCTCTTACGACAGTGACGACAATAGTATGCGTCCCATCAGACAG
This sequence comes from Phanerochaete sordida, assembly GCA_019973155.2. Lineage (NCBI taxonomy): Eukaryota > Fungi > Basidiomycota > Agaricomycetes > Polyporales > Phanerochaetaceae > Phanerochaete > Phanerochaete sordida. Next base: position 29,286 of record BPQB01000035.1, read on the forward strand.
CACTGGCGACTTGTACCACAGCTGATTGAACATGGTTTGCTGTGGTGGAGGCTGCGGCTGCATGACGGTCGCCGCGCTGGCTGTATTTCCGTCTACCACGAAGGCCACAGCACTCAGAGTATCCGTCAGCGAACCAGGAACCGTGCCGAACCATGCCACTCTGGTTCCTACATCCTTGATGTAAAAATAATGGTCGTTTAATGGTAAACGATGAAGTACGTACCATTGAAAGAGAATGTAATTGTTGAATCGTTCTCCAGCGTACCGTGTACTGTGCTGCAGCATGTTTAGCTATTACGCCATCCTGGAACCTACCATTCGCACACACTCACCCGTCATATTCAGGTACAACCCCGCCAAGCAGCCACTGGCCTTGGTAAACCACGCTGGAATTGCTGTCGTCGACCCAAACGACGCCTTCCATGACAATGGCGGGTGGAGCGGTAGCACCGCCGGTAGCCGCAGCGGTGGCACTATATACATGAGATGTCTGTGAGGGTATCTGACGAGCATAGTGACCTGCGATAGCACGATGGGTTTGAGCGATGAGAATATCTGGACACGTACGCAAGTGAGCTAGGTCTCGTACACTGCGATATATCGCAGGGAGCGAACAAGTACAGCCCTAGATCTATGGCTATCTGTCAGCCTCTGCTCGGCAAAATATGGAGCACCGCGTACGTACATGCCGTCGAGCTGCCACTTTCCAACTCCCGGTCTAACCTCGTATCTCGCTACTGCAGGCATTCCTTCATCTCTCCACACTGCACAGTGTAGGCGAGCGATCGCCGCGAATGAGACCGCGGGGTGCCGTGTCCTGCGGGATTTGACTCGTACGGCATCATCGCATACCCAGTCCGGAATCGAGGTCGCGGCGGTCACCCCATTTCCGTTGTTCGTGCTGATGTGGTCTCGTATGAGCTAATCCACGATGCAAACTATCCATAGATGCTTGCGCTCGACGAGGTCCACCTCCCGCACGGCCCTGAGGTTTGCGCAGATCCGGGTGATATGCCGTCTGTCCCATGGGACATCGCACAACTTCGGAAGTATGTCACACACTAATGTTCAGCAGACTCACGAATCGTCCTATACGTATATGTAAGCTCCTGAGTTCGTAGCCAATAAATGGCTCTCGCCTCACCAGTATCGCCGAGTCTACGCATCCATCTTGGACATCCTAGAGAACATGGTGCTTCGATAAGATGAGTTTAATGCGCGCAGCCCGCGCGTCGCTCTGTACCACAGGAATCAAATCTCTTCGCCGTTTGATCTCTGGTAAGCTCGTCTTCAGAGCCCGTCATATAACAGGCTGTCAGATGATGAAATAATGCAAGACGTCTATATTCGCTCGCAAACACGGCAGTCAGCGCGCCGTCCAGAACAACTGAACGCATCAGCAATCCTGAGATCTCTTGTCGGGACATCCATCGCTGATCAACAGTCGGAGTCAGCATACAGGCGCAGATAGATGGCCTCACGACTCACGGAGCATGCATATATGGCGGCGGAGAATCTGCTTCGTCGGCCTGCCGCATCTGCTGGGTCAGATCCCGTTCCTTGGTGTTTCACTGTTGCCCGCACCTCTGTACTGTCCGATGTCAATACCGGAGTGTCGCTCAAGGTCAAGATGTTCTTCCGTTCGTCGGACTCACGCCTTCGTCGACGATCTAGGTACCGTCTCCCGACAGCAAACGCCACGATGAGGAGAAGCAGCAGCACCACGACCGAGACGAGAATCACGGGGACTGTGATTCTTTGGTCCGTGCTCCTGCGTGTTAGCGTCGCAGGCGATGTGGGTGATGCTTGCATGACCAGTGGTGAATAAGATGGGGAGGGTTCTGACGATGATGCCGGCCGTGCGGGGTTTCTCGAAGGATCGCTACTCGGAGGATACTGCATATATTCAAACCGCATGAGGTCTTGCTTTCGAACGCTCGATGTCTTGACGGTAATGGAGTGGGTGCCTTTATACAGTGGTGACGACGGGGGAAATGATTGGCGAAAGGCCGTCTTCTCAGGTAGCTGCGGCAGCGTCACGGTCCCGCAGCTACTGCGCCTATGTCAATATGTCCCTGGATTCGGAGGTTGAGAGCTGCAGAACGAGATGAGTATCAGGTGGAGTACTCACCGGTCGTTGAAGGCAATGGATACTGTTGAGCCGTTTGCCAATGGGGCGAGAAGCTACTCGCCGCTGACGGCGACCCTCTGATATACGCTGCCTTCAACGGGAGCTGGGTCATTACAAATTTTGTGATCAGTGGCGAGGCCGATGCTAGATTTTGGTCATCATGCTCGGCGGCGGCCCGACATTGAAGACCTGTGACATGTCATACGGATAGGGTTCCATCGCCTTGTTGCCAGGCGAGGCAATCGCATCGCATAGTCAAGGGAGGGCCGGACAAACTCTAACACTGCGCGGCAAATACAATGCTATGTCAAGCGATTTAGTCCCAGGACGTCTATGAAAGCAGTCGCGCCACATACCTCAGGTACCTGAATGCGCGGCTGATATGATAGGGCTCTAGCAGCTCCATATCATAGCAGCGCTGCCGGGACAGCAGCAGTGATAGGCATCGTGCGCGCTCGATCACAGTTCCATCTCAAATCACTTTACCATCGCCAGCGCACGCACAGTGTTCTTCGCGAGAGATGATAACTTTCAGACCAAGCACTTTTCAGCCTAAGGGAACGATGAATGCGCTACCTGTCAAACGTCTGAACAGCTCAACGTCTGACCACAACAATCAGCCCTGCTCAAAAAGCGAGCTTACAATTGGGGCACGTACCTCCGTCGCTAGTCATCATTACAGCCCTAGTCTAAATCACTGCTTTCCTCGTCGTCTTCACTGCTGGTCCCGTATGTGCTCTCCGCGCTCGCCGACCTGCTGTCGCTCGAGAGCGCCCGGTGGATCAGTCCGAGATCCACGCGAGGTCCTCGTCCCACTCGCCGCTGTCTGTGCCGTCCTCCTCGGGCGCGCGCATGACTCGACGTCGTCCCACGCGAGCTCGTCGACGAGCGGCTTGCTGAGCCGCACGCGCCAGCGCTCGCCAAAGTTCACCCGCGCGCATAATCTTGAGCTTCGTGAGGCGCGCGTCGTGCACCGCACGCTGCGCGAGGCACCGTACGAGCCGCACCGAACGCGCTCGCGGCGGAGGCCTCCCACGCCGCAGTGCCGCCTTGCCGCACCTGGGACGCGCACAGGCCGCAGAGGCCCTGGCCGTAGTACGGCTGCCACTCGACATCGCGGAGCACGAGGCGCTCGAGCGCGGGGCAGAGCAGCGTAGAGCCCGTCGCGGGGTCCGTGCGTGGGCGGAGCGCGGCGCAGAGCTCGTCCTTGGCGAAGCCGACAGCGCAGAGCGCTGCGAGCAGCGTAAGGGACGCGAGCGCGGCAGTCCAGGCGTCGCGCGAGACTTGCATGTCGTTGATGAAGAGATCGGGCGCGCTGGAGAGGTAGAGGGTGCTGCATATGCGCCGGAGCAGAAAGTCCGCGTCCGGGAGCCAGGTCTTGAGGGTGGAACGTCGGATTGCGAGGTGGCGAGAAGTCGAACGTTGCGCCGTCGCTTGCTGGGCACACTTCGAAGAGCAGGCAAAAACGCGAGCAGCGATGTGTGCGGGGCCCAGCGCTGCAGCGGGTACGCAGCGAGAGGGTCGACACCAGCGATGCGTCATGAGCTTCAGCACCCACGATTTTGGATGTGTAGGCTGTGATGAGGTCGTCTACCTGTTCGACGTTGTATTCGCCGAGTTCTACGTCGTCTACGATAGTCCGGTCCTAAAATAGGGATGCAAAGGCGGCCGCGAGGAAGTCAAGCGGCAGGCGCAGCAGGCACTGGCATAGCTCTGGGTGCGCTTCCTGAGCTCGCCTCAACATCCCAATTGGTCGCTCGCGCCCGAGATATCTGCGCCTTGTGCCTGAGATTCACATGACAAGTGGTGAATAGAGACTGTTTTGGTATTACCCTAGAGTTGCATTCCTACTTCAATCAGCCGGCGGTGAGAATGGTAATCAGCAAGCGCGTCAAGCGTCTGCACCTTGCGGCACCGGACCCGGGACGTTTGTTTGCTCATGTTAGGGACGCACGCTTTCGGTTGACAGCAGGCAGCACTCGAACCATCCGGCGCCGTGTGTGTGGACAAAACCCATGTCAATTGATACAAGTCCTACTGCTAGGCTCAAACGATTTCTCTTCTAGCTTTCAAGGACGATTATGCATCAGCGGCGGGGGCCCCGGTAGCGATAACGATTAGATCGATGCGTATACTGTGAGCATTTATGCAATATCTCCGCGAGACTGGTCGATTCAACGTGCTGGCACTCACTCATTTCCGGTTAAATACGACGGGGGAGGTCCGCTCCGATATCCTAGTCCTTCATCCAAAGATGCGGGCTGATTTTGGATCTGCAGAGACATTCCCGGCTCGTCCACATTGAGCTCGGCGCGGTAAACATGTCGTCAAAGGGATCGCAATGCGTGTCGAGCGTCTGCTCTTTCTTCTGCCACTAGCAATTCTGTCGCGCATGAAGTGGGTGTCGTAAGGAGAATCGTGTTCATCCTCTCAGGCTTCTTCGGCGATGCCTCCTGCGCGGTCTACTAAGTCATACTACCCACAAAATATGACAGCAAGGTCACCTAGCTCAGCATCGAAAGTTAGGACTGCGCTTCCGTGAAGTGACCGTCATCACTGGGCGTGTGCTCCAGACAAGCGAACCAGAAAATGATACTGGGTTATCATGCCGGCGCCACATTCTCTGTCTCTCCCGCGAACGCACAGTATGGAAGCCGATTGAGATGAAGAGATACAGTGAGTTGGGAAAAGTATTCATAGAGATCGATAGCGCTTCGTCGGTGCTTCGATGCTCATATTGTAACCTAAGCGTGTCTTCGAGTCCAAGAGTTGCAGATCAAGTTACAACTGACGCGTGCTAGTAATCTGGAGGTGGCTTTATATCGCAACAAATTAATTCCGCAGTAATCTCGAAAATTCGTAGCAGAGTCTATATCTTTTTCCATGCCGCATATTTGTTTCTCAAGATTGCTAACCCATCGGAGTCCCCATTTCTTAGACTTTCCGGGGTCGCCTGGATACTGTGCCGACGACATCTCTGCGGTCAATGTGAGTCGAGTCAAGCGCACCCATAGCTGTCTGTAAGACACTCACGCGGAGATAGTGACATAAGAAGGCGGGGGTTCGTTGTATGAGCTTTGCTCAGGTTCAGACGCCACATATCCAACCGGAGGCTGCAAAGATGCAGGCGACGTTATTGGGTTGGCTCGACCGAGCCAAGCCATCGAGCGCGCCTCGCCATCAAATGTAGCGACGTGCGTGTCCCACTGTCCCTTCTCCTGCAGCCGCTTTCGCGTCTGCCTCCTCCACACGAAGAGAACAGCGACTACAAGAAGAAGGGTCGCGCATGGAATTGACACCGCGGGCAGAATAACTCCCATCTTGCTGGCTGCATGTTGCGAGGTAGACGAAGTTGACCTGGGACCCAATATCAATGAAGTCGTTGCAGTAGAGACAAGGCCCTGCGGCGCAGAGAATATTTACTGGGGAGAGGCAGACGATGGAGGCGAGGAGGGCGTGGAGCTTGCCGCGTCGCCCTCACCGGGCGTGTACTCCAGATAGTCGAACCACATCAGGTCTTGCGTCTGCACATTGACTGCTTTTGCAACGACAGTGTGTGTCCCCTGGGGCAGCGGCGGCGAGGAATAGAATGTCTGGCGGAAGGTAGTCTCCTGCGGCTGTAGCAGTGTGACAGTGCTCGCGGTTGTCGGGTCGTCGTCCACTTCGAAGGATATGACACTCGGCGGACCGATTGGCTTGCCGGGAATTGTGCCGATCCATGCGACGCTGGTACCTGAACATTTGGTGTGAGCATCTGCCTATCATGAGGGCAGCAGAGACAGTGCGCACCAGTGAAGGAGAACGTGATGGTCGAGCCGTTCACGAGCGGTGCATGGGTCGTGCTGAGTTGACCTGGCGGTCAGCAGATGCATTCAGTTCTGGACAAGGAGGCTCACTTGTCGAATTCTCCGACGCCATTTCCTCCTACGTCCCACTTGTTGTTACTGTACAAAACCCTCGGATCGGTGTCATCGACCTGAATGACCGCTGCCATGCCTGAGAGACCAAGTAAAGCTCGTTACAGCATGCTACTATGCTGACAGGCCCGTTATATATCGTGGGGGAGCGCCTTGGCCTCCGTAGTGACACTGACATTTGCATTGGCATTGGCGGTTGACAGGTGACGTTGAGTGCATAGCGACGCTGCGAATTCCGATGTTCAGCATATGATGTATGACGTTCTAACTCACCAAGGGCTGTGTTGCGAGTATCAGATGTGGTAATCGCCGTTGAAGGCGAAGGATATAGTCGAGCCGTTTGACTGCTTCGAGAGGCGATTCGCCGTTGAGGGCGACCCTCGAGTATACGGCGCCCTCGTGGGCTGTGTCTATTACGAATTTCATGATCAGTGGCGAGGACGAATTTAGATTTTAACCAACATGTCTTGCGGCGGCCCGACACTGAAGACCTGTGACATGTCATACGGATAGGCTAACGTCGCCTGGTTGTTAGGCGAAGCAATCGCATCGCATAGTCAAGGGAGGGCCGGACAAACTCTTACACTGCGTGGCAAATGCAAAGCCATGTAAAGCGATTTAGTCCCAGGATGTCTACAAAAGCAGCTGCGCCACATACCTCAGGTACCTCGATGCGCGGCTGATATGCCATACGGAGCTCTAGCGGCTCCATATCATAGCAGCGCTGTCGGAACAGCAGAAGTGATGGGCACTGTGCGCGCCCTATCTCATTTCGAGCTAAAATCACGTATACCTTCGCCAGCGCACGCCAAGTACTAATTCACGAGAGATGGCAGCTTTCAAACCAGGCAATGTTTGAACCTAAGAACACAATCAATGTGCCACAAGTCAAATATCTGCACAGCCCAACGTCTGACCACAGCAATGAGCCATACTGGAAATGCTAGCTACAATTATGGCACGTACCTCCGTCGCTAGTCACAACCGCAGACCTAGTCTGAATCACTGCTTTCCTCGTCGTCTTCGCTGCTGGTCCCGTATGTGCTCTCCGCGCTCGCCGACCGGCTGTCGCTCGAGAAGGTCCGGTGGCTCGTAGACCAATCCGAGATCCACACGAGGTCCTCGTCCGACTCGCTGCTGTCCGTGCCGTCCTCGGGCGCGCGCACGAGCTCGACGCCGTCCCACAGGAGCTCGTCGACAACCGCCTCGAGCCGCTCGCGCTCGCGCTCGCCAAAGTTCACCGCGCGCACGATCTTGAGCTTCTTCAGACGCGCGCCGTGCACCGCACGCTGCGCGAGGCACCGCACGAGCCGCGCACCGAGCGCGCCCGCGGCGGAGGCGTCGCACGCCGCCGTGCCGCCGTGCCGCACCTGCGATGCGCACAGGCCGCAAAGGCCCTGGCCGAAGTACGGCTGCCACACGGCGTCGCGGAGCACGAGGCGCTCGAGCGCGGGGCAGAGCAGCGTAGATCCCGTCGCGGGGTCCGCGCGCGGGCGGAGCGCGGCGGGGAGCTCGTCCGCGGCGAAGCCGACGGCGCAAAGCGCTGCGAGCTGCGGAAGGGATGCGAGCGCAGCTGTCCAGGCGGCGCGCGGGACTTGCATGTCGTCGACGAAGAGCGCGCGCACGCCGGGGAGGTAGAGGGTGCTGCATATGCGCCGGAGCAGGAAGTCCGCGTCGGGGAGCCAGGTCTCGAGGTGGAACGTCGGCTTGCGCGGTGGCGAGAAGTTGAAGATTGCGCGGTCGCTTGCAGGCCACACTTCGAAGAGCAGGCGAAAACGCGAGTAGCTCAGTGTGCGGGGCCCAGGAACGTAGCGGGTACGCAGCGAGAGCGTCGACACCAGCGATGCGTCGTGAGCTTCGGCGCGGATGATTTTAGAGGTGTAGGCTGTGATGAGGTCGTCCACCTGTTCGACATTGAATTCGCCTAGTGTGTCTTCGTCTTCAATGGTCCAATCATGAATGAGGGAGAGTCTAGCGGATGAGGGAAAGTCGAGAGTGCGCAGCAGGCACTGGCAAAGCTCTGGCTGCGCTTCGACGCGTAAATCGGATAACGAGGGGAGGAATACCGTGTCGCAGAGAATGCTGCCCCAAGGAATGTACCTCGCGGACTTGAAATCCGCGATATGTAGCTCCTGCAGAAGCGACATTTCTCGGAGGCATTGGCACAGCTGTTTCATTGATTTGGTGCCCCATGACTGCAGAGGGCTTAACAGGCGAAGATGAGTCAGAGTCGGCCGAAGACACATGTTCAGTCGGTCATTTTGGCGGAACCGCTGTAGCTCGAGGTGCTTGAGTGGGGCAGTGCTCCAGGGGAGCTCGAGCAGCTCGCATGGCTCGTACCCGTAGCGAGAAGTCATTTCAATGCGCACAGAGGCGAGCAGAGGCGCTTTGGAGTTGAAGAATACCCAGTACAAGGTGCTCTCGTCGAGTGCGTACCGGTCGTGCCGGAGCCAGAGAGCCTGGATGCGCGGCAGGCGCCGCAGGACCTCGGTCAGCGCTTGGAATCGGGGCCCGGACGCGCTGTTCACCTCGCCTCTGACCGAGAGGGGCATTTTCGCGGAACGTTGGAGGTACGCCAAAGCCGCCAAACCAGTGTCCAATTGGATGAGGCACCAGAGCTTCGGACATCGCAGGGCGACATTGTACCAATGCCTGCAGGTAGCAACAACGTCAACTAGGGTGCAAGCAGGCCAAAGTGTGAACACTTGGCGGGTACGATTTCTTCATTCTTCTTTGAACCACCCCAACCATCCATCTGTATAAATAGCTACTAGTATAAGCTGATGAACTCATAAAAATTGTACGGTTCTTGCTTCAGGCACAGCAGGGTTTTTGTTTGTAGTGTATAGTGCAGTGTGCATGATCTTTTCAGTCATCAAACCATTGTAAGCTGCCCCGAGGTGCAGCTCTGCAATGCAGCCTCGGGTGCAGCAACTTTGCATATGGTGGCCAGAGGTGTGATCTCTCGACACAGGCACTCGATGCAGAAGCATAAGTCACAACTGCTCAAGAGTTGGGACAAGGCCCCTCGACATGCACAGTCACTTCGGGATACAGCTCTGAGGCGTACACTGAACAGCTCGAAGATTTGGAAGCCCCGGGATAGGCTAAAGCTCTGAGACATCTAAGGCTCTGAGCACAAGCACCTTGGGCGCTGCACAGTCCCTCGGCAGTTTCCAAGTGGCTGTAGTACTTGAATGGTGCCTCGGCATATTGAATAAACAGACTCTTCTACCATGAAATACAGAGTTCTCTGAGTGCAACTGTGCAAGCGAGCACTTTGTCGTTTCAGCTCAACCCAGTCCAGTTTAGCTTCAGTCTCGTCTCTGAGAGGCTTCATGTCACATGAGGAGCTTTTGTCGCGCTCAAGGCTATCTTCTCTCGCATTTTAGTCGCAGTCTTGTCTCCTCCTATCGTCCCAATCACAGTCTCATCTGAGTCCTTGTTTCTCGGGCCTCATACATATCTATCCCTCAACATACCTCACTCAACCTGGCTCTCCCTTGCTTAGAGGAACCTCCACTGTTTCTCAATGCTCTGCCTAACTCTGACAGCAGTCACACACTGTGTCAAAGCTGGGCATAATTGATATATCGTGGTTTGGGATCTTGAAGTCAGAGACAAAGATTGGAAGTGGACTCAACGTAAAACTGCACCCTTAGCAGGAGATTCAGAGTTTTCCCTCGAGTAGCCTTCAGTTTTGGTATGCTGCAATGAAACTGGGTTTAGCCCACTGTGGTCAAGACTCTCTGCAGGAATACATTTCTTTGGCCCAAATGTACATTCTCTGTTATCATAAGTTTAGTGTATAGCTTTGGTGTATACACCTCAGTGCTTGAAATTAGCGCTGCTATTTGTTATGATTTTTGAGAGGGCACACAAAGGCCTGACTCATGCACTCTGTCACCAATATTTCGAGCTGTATATCAAGGCTGAGAACAAGTTTGATCACTCCGAAATCAACAGAGATTTACCAGTATCAGATACACAGTATGTCCATGCTCAGATGCTCCAAAGCAGAACCTGAGCTTGCTGAGGAAGCCAGAGCAGTCTTGCGCGCTAAATAAGCGCTCAATGAGCGTCTAATTCTCCGAAATGCGCACACTCCAAACACTTCCCTACAGCTTCAACAAATTTATATCATATATATTTTTACATGACTTGGATTCTATACATGCGCTCTATACAATGAGCGTGTACAAACATAGATGTTTCGCACTTCTAGATGTTATGTTCCCAATTGGGAAGGTAGAAATTGATCTAAAGCGAATTATGCCTCCTGATGGCTCAAACTATACAATTTGATGGTTCTGATGTTATAGATCCTGTTGATAGTGTATAGGGTATGTGTATACCAAGTTTCATGGAAATCCATCCAGTAGAAAGCTCGGGGCAGAAAAAAGTCTCAAAGTGAAAAACCCCTCAAAGTGCTGGTCTGAATTGGAACGATGTCTTCACTTCATTCAGAAATCGTAATCCATTGGTGAGGATCCGCAGGCCAAGAGTCCTCGGTTGCGAGCCATTCGTCGTCTCGCCACAAGACAAGGATGTCTCGTAGAATTTCCACGGGGAGATCGTGGACACCGGTTTTTTGCGACAAACCGAGCGACATGTCTAAGGAAGGCGCAGAAGTCTCGTTAGATGCTGAAGTGTAACGGTAGAGCAAATGCCGACCTGTAACTAGCCGTCCGTAGCGAACGAGGCCGCCAGGGAGCAAAAAGTCAGGAGCGAAGATGAATATTGCGGACCAAAGCGTGGTCAGTTCGCAGCAGAATCGGAGTAAGCTTTGCGTTGCAGGATGTAAGCAACCTTCCCTTACCAAGCGCCTAACAAGTCAATCAGTGTAAGTGATGGGTAATAAAGTGTGCAATAAGTAGGCTAGCGCCCATGCCCCCGCCGCCTCGAGGTTGTGAGATTGAACGAGGACCGAGTATGTTTGGGCGTGTGAAACCTGATTGTATTCGGGTCGCGTAGAAATATGGTACATAAAGTCAAGGATTTTTGGCTATTAATGCAATAGTAATGTGCAGGACAATAACGAAGGCCAAAGCGAAGTGGCAAAGACTACCGGGATCCGGACGCAAGCCTGCTCAGCGTTGGAGGGCAAATTGTCTTTCGTCCGAGCCCTGCGCCATGTGCATAGTGAGCAAGATCAAAGGCTCTCGCATAATTGAGAGCGCTCACCTCTCACAACCTTGACTTCCCGAACATCACTGGGCCCGAAAGGTCCACAGCTTGCGTCGGCAAGCTGGCATCCCAATCTCGAAGCCCCCGCCAGCGCAGCGCCACCCCCGCACTCGCAGAAGACGCAGCAAGCAGTGTATTCCAGCCGAACGGCGTCGCGCGCGCACGCATACGGGGCTCCACCGACCTCATCACGACCTGCGCGCGCACACCGTCAGCGAAGGCCTCGTCGGAATGACGATATCCACACCTGCATCCTCCTCAAGCCCGTCGAAGACGAGCTCGCGCGCCGCAATGCCCCGAAGCGCACGCGCGCCGCACGCCGCCTGCGAGCAGTAGCACGGCACCGCCGCGGCTCCAGCGCCGCGCGGGAGGGCACGCGGGCCGTCCTCGAGGGCACCCCCGAAGAGCCAGCCCGCAAGCGCCGCGTTGTCCGTGCATCCCTCGGCCGCGACGTGCGCGGGGCGCGGGAGGCGCGGCGGGCGGCGCGTGCGCGCACCGGGTGCAGCTGTCCAGCGTACGTTCACGAGCGCGAGCGAGTGCAGGTTTGGGGCGTCGGCGAGGGTGCGCAGGAGCGCGGAAAGCGCGGGGAAGGTGCAGGCGTGTAGCTCGAGGCTGTGGAGGCAGGCCAGGGCTTGCTTCGAGGCGGGGCTGCGGGTGAAGAGGTGTGGGGCTGGGGAAGTGATTTGGAGGTGGCGCAGGGCGGGGAGGCGGGCGAGCGTGCGGAAGGTGCGTTCGCTCGGGTCGGGGGCGGTGAGGGCGAGGATGTGGGGGGCAAGCCAGGTGGAGGAAGGGCGGGAGAGGAGGGTGCCGAGGAAGGTCGTGTCGGAGGTGCTGGCGAGGTGCAGGCTGCGGAAGAGGCGCGGGCGCAGGCGGAGGCACCAGGACCAACTGACGAGCGAGAGCTTCGAGGCGAGGTGTTTGCTGGGGCCGTCTTGCGCTGCTTGGTCGATGAGGTGGTCTTGGACGAGCAAGATAATTTCTGGTGGTAGGTTGTCCCACAAGACAGGATCTAAGTCTTCGAGGTCTTCGAGATCCTCAAATTGATCTTCATCTTCTGCAGGATGTCAGCGAGAGGTGGGCTGGAAGAGATGGTGCCTCACCGGAGGCGATGCTGCTGCAGTCATCGTCATCGTCGGACGTATAGACCTCGTTGAAGATGCATTCGGGAGGCTCTGGCTGCCATATTGCGTCTTTGGGTGGGTCGTCGCCATAGCCGAAGTTCTCGTAAGATTCCAAGAAAGACGGGCCACTTTCGCCAATCCAGCCTTGCCCATCATGGAGGTATCTCGACAACGGCGTTGAGTCAAAGATATCTGATAGCTGAGAAAAAGCAGTGAGCATGCTTTGGCAATAAGGCTCGTCGAACGGGGACCAGTAGCCTGCGTGCCCACCAGAGTGACCTGGCACGCCAAGTTATAGCATAAGAGGCGTGAGATAGAAGCGACGAGATTAGAGGTGTGGGGTCACTTCGACACCACTAGGCCAATGCAGGAGCATGCTTCTCGAGCTAGAAGCACATACCAGCGGAAGCTAATGCGCCCGCGACGTATGACGAAGCCCGGGAACGTCGCAAGAAGCTTGCTCTACAGTGCGTTTCGTGGCAACGCTGAAGGGTATCTGGAAACGAAGCAAGCACAGATGACCATGTGGAGGATAAACTAGACTTATCGGGGTCGACAATCGCTGCGAGAAGCGTTTCGGCTGTCTTTGTGCACTGCATTCTGGACAGCCATGCAAGTTTCTATTCACCGGAGATCTTCAAACCATGTACAGGACCAATATCGCCGAAGCGCGGTCGCATCTTGCGCGCCGGGATATTGGACGCTACGAACAAGGAGCGAAGTACGATAGCGGTTCTGGCTTGGCCGTCGACCGTAGTGGGACGTCATCCGCTCTGGCGAACGCGCGACAGTCTCTCGTCTCTGTTTGCTCGTGTTAGGATCGCACGGCCCCGATATCCAAACGCAGACACCGTCGCCATCGTACTTTCTTCAGTGGATTTTTCACTGTGGTTTCTCATCGTTACAGTTCTGCGAGTAAGTAATCTACACGAACGCGCAAAGGACTATCCAAACGTGCAAAATCCCGTATTATATTCGAATTACTGTACGCTCTACTCTATCTCTACTGCTACAACCGTTCTACATTCCGCGCTCTTCGCGTTAGATCGTCCCGTCCTACAATTACATCGCGTTTACGCTTGTTGAACGTTGATGCCCTCACTCGGTCTTCGCCTGCGCGCCCTCGGCTTTGCTATTTGTACCGGGGCCCGGGCGCCTCCGCCTCCGCGGCGTGTTCGGTGCGCTGCCCTCAGCGGGGCCAGCGACGTCCTTCCGCTCCTTCGCACCCTCACCCGCTGGCTTCCTCGTTCCGTCGCCCGCAGGCTTCCGCGCACCATCCTTCGCGCCCTCGCGCCGCCGCCCCTTCGGCTTCCTCGCCGCACCAGCCTCTGCCGACGCCGCCAGAGGCGCAGCGCCCGCCTCCTCCGCGCGCAGGCGCACCTCCTCGGCGGCCCACCACTCGAGGAACTCCTCCTCGACGCGGCGCGCGGCCTCCTCGGCCTGGATCTCCTTGAGGCTGCGCGTGCGCGCCTTGCCGCGCCCGCCCTGCTCGCGCTGCAGCTCCTGGATCGCGACGAACGACGGCGCGGCGGCGGGCGCGGGCGACGGCTGCACGGACGGCTGCACGGGCGGGAGCGTCCACGCCGCCGCGTTGCTGCTGCAGGTCAGTCAGTCTTTGAGGATCTCGAGGTAAATCTAACGGGACGTACGCTGTGCGGCGCATCGGCGACGCCGTCCCCTTCTGCTTCGCCGCCTGCCTGCTCGGCGCGAACACGGGGCCCATGCCGGGGCGCGGCGCCGGCGGGCCCTCGTCCCTGGTGCGCGTCGCGCGCATCGTCGGCGTCATCGGTGGTGTCTGCACGGGCGAGCCGCCCGCGGCGAGGGCCGCGGACGACACGGACGGCACGGGCTTCCACGGCGAGCCCCCCGCGGGCGTGCGCGCGGCGCTGTCGGCGAGGAGCGTCGCGGACGTCTTGCGCTGCGGCGTGCGCCAGTTCGCGGCTTCGGACGCGGCGGACGAGCGCGGGACTGAGGAGCTCGCGGGCGCAGGGCGCGAGCCCGACGCCGCGGTCTCGGCCATGATGGCCTTCATGTCTGCCCTACAACACTGTCAGCACGAATCCATGCGCACATACATTGCAGCTTACTTCGGAGCAGCACCCGGCACCTTCCACCCCCCAACCTTCTCCGGCGCGCCGCCAACGACGGGCGCAGCCCTCGCAGGCTGCACGGGCGCACTGAGGCTGAGCGGCGGGATCGCGTCGACGCCGTCCATCATGAACACCTCATCATCGACGACCTCCACGACGCCCCTGCGCTTCTCGGCAGGGCGCGCGGGCTCGGGCGCGGGGCGCGTGCGCACGGGCGGCGGGCGCGGCTGCGCGCTGCGGACAACGGGGCTCGGCCAGTCCTGCTGCGCGGCCCACGCGGCGTGGCGCGCGAGCGCGGCGGCGGCGAGGGCGCCGGTGCGCGCGACGGGCGCCTTGCGGGCCTGCGCGGCGCGCACGGCCGCGGCGAGCTGCTTGACGAGGTCCGGCGGGAGCGCGTCGAGCAGGCGGTGCTCGAGGAGGGTCTCGAGGTTGCGCGCGATGTAGGCCTGGACGCTCTGCACGAGCGCGGTCGCGTGGAAGAGGGATGCGTCGGCGAGGATGAAGGTCGCGTTTGCGATCGTGATGCGCTGCTGGATGATGCGCGAGCAGAGGAGGACCATGCGGTCGAGGAGGAGCTCGTTCTGGCGCGGGCGTCAGCCCGCCGTCACCACCAAAAGTAGAATCAACACGCACCGCGACGGCCATGACGCCAAACACCGCGTCGACAAGCTCATCCGCACTCCCCACATCCTCCATATCATCAAACACCTCCTCCTCGGCGCCATACAGATACCGGAGCACATACTGCACCTCGCGCCAGCGCATGTGCCGCAGGTCGACGCGGATCGTGCGCTCGGGCGTCCAGCGGCGCGCGGTCCACGCAGGCTCGCCGAAGAACGCCGCGAAAAACGGCGAGCGCGCGCGCAGCACCGCGCCGTGCGCGGGCACCTCGCGGTCCGCGAGCAGCAGCACGACGTCCGGCCGCAGCGCGTCGCGCTCCTCCACCTCGCGCACGTCCGCCTCGCAGACCTCTGCGGCGACGGCGCCGAGGTCGCGCGCGAGCGTCGGGGCCACGTCGCGGCGGAACGCGCCCTCGAGCGCGGCGGCCATCGCGGGGAGCGCGAGCGCGTCCGCGAGGGCCTGGAGCTCCGTCTTGAGCTGCGCGGGGCGCACCTTCAGACGCGCGAACGCGGGCGTGAGCGCGGGCGCGCCGCCGATGCGCCAGTCCCACACTGCGACGAGGTCGTCGGCGTAGAGATAGCGCAGGAGGAGGAGCACGCTGAGCGGGTGCGCGCCCGCGACGGTGAGGCGCGCGGGCGTGCGCCAGGGGCAAGGGTGCGAGCCGTCGTCTGAGCGCCGCTCCCGCTCCTTGTCTTTCTCTTTGTCCTTCGCGAGCGCGATCCGTATCGCCGCACCACCGGACACCTTCACCTCGCACGCCTTCCCCGCGAGGACCGCGCGGAGCACCGCGCTGCGCGCGCCGAGGATGGCGCGGTGTGCCGGGATGCGCGGCTCGGTGCCGCCGAGGACGTGCACGAGGAGGTCCGCGCCGTGCGCCCCTTCAGACGTGCCACTGAGGGGACTCGGCAGGGGAGCTTCGCCGGGCAGCGCTCTCGAAGCCTTGACAGCTTGCGCGTGCGTATCGAGGAGCATAAGCAGCGCGGCGAGCGCCACCTGGTCGCGCAGCACGGCGGGGTCGTCCTCGCCATCCTCAACATCACGCGGCCTCTCCCTCTCCCCATCCCCATCCTCATCCCCGTCCACCCGCACCCCAACCCCCAGCACCGACACCGCCTCCCGACCCTGCCTGCGCCCATCCGCAGGCGGCCCAAACCACGGCACGACCCCCTCGATCTCCTCGCGCAGCGTACGCCCCTCGACACACACCTCATCTACCCTCGCATCAACGCGCAGCGCGGCAAACGCGCCCGTGCTGTTCGCGTACACGCGCACGACGCGCTGCAGGCACGGCACGCGCGCGAACTTGAATGCCTTCCCCGCGCCGCCCTCGTCCGCGGGCGCGGCAGAAGCAGAGGAGGCCGGCGAGCGCGAGCGCAGGAAGACGTGCCCGGCCTCGGTGCAGACGACGATGGACCCGTCTGCGCCGAGCGCGACGTCGCGCACGGCGCTGAACTTCTTGCGCAGCGCCCACACGCGCTGCGGGCGGACGACCTCACGGCGCTCCCTCTCCCTGTCCTTCTCGCCCCTGTCCCGCTCGCCGCGGTCCCGCTCCTTGGCGGCGGCGCCGGCGGGTTCCGGCGCGGCGACGACCCAGGTGAAGAGCTCGCCGTTGCGGCTGAGCGCGGCGAACATGGCGCTCTCGCGCGCGCCTGCGCTCGCGCTCGCGGCGAGCTCGGTCGCGACGACCTTGTCGATGGCGGCGTTGCGCGCGGCCTGCGGGGGGCGGTAGGCGGCGATGGTGTTCGGGAAGGCGAGCGCGGGGAAGGCGAGGCGGTGCGAGCCGTTGGCGTGCAGGAGCAGCACGTCGTGGGTGTTCAGGAGCAGCGCGGTCGAGGTGTCCTGCGGGGGGTGAGTGAGTGGGACGGGGCGGGGTGGGCGGGGGACGTACCGTGATTGTAACCTCCAGGACTGGTTGGCTCACTTTCGTGACTATCCGCGGCAAGATCTGCACCGGATGCGCAACCCTATCGTAGCCTGCGGTCGCCGCTGACCGTCAGAGGATGATTCTGGCTGTCAGCTAACACACGCACCAAGCTGCCCGTTATTCACTCCCCACGTCAGCACCTCCCCGTCCTCTGTGACGCACGCGCTGGCGGTGCGGCACGCCGATATCGCACGGACGTGCCTGCCCTTGAGCTGTCCCTGCACCTTGCGCGGGCTCGGCTGGAGCAACGTTGCATCGCTCTTGTCCTGCCAGGCAGCTTTCTCGGCGCCCTTCTTGTCCGTGGATGCGCATTCGTACGACTCGTCTGTAGGGTCGATAACGTAGCCGAGGACCGAGCTGCGGTTGTTGCCCCAGCTCCAGACTTCGCCCGCGGCTGTCAGCATGAGCGTGTGGTCCTGCCCGGCCGCGACTGCGACTATTCGCTGCGGGTCGGATAATGATGTTCTTGACTTTGAAGAGGAAGAAGATAGTGAGCGAGATGTTATTGGTGGTCGTGCTGGTGTCGTGTAGCCTGAGGAAGAAGCTGAAGAGGAGGTAGGGAGTCCCGCAAGGGTTGTGGGGGTGTATGTCGTCGTATATATACCACTGCCTAATCTGCAAGACGTTCAGTGCCCGTTCCACAAGGGCTGCTAGCTTTGCGGCGGAAGCTAAGCAGAAAATTGTGTACTCACCTAGCACCGCTGCCGAACCCACATACTCTTACATTCGTCCTTGATTCCGATGTCACAATAGCTGCAAAACGTATCTTGAGCACATGTGAAGGATTGCAAAGCATGTAACGCACCTGTGTGGAACCTTGCCATCCCCACTCCTCGCACTTTGACCGCCCGGAATCTATCGCTTATCGTCCCGCCCGCTCTGCTCTGCTGATCTCTATCCCTGTCAAATTGCACCAGCTCGGGGAAGGCTCTGTCGTCAGCGTCGCCGACGCCGAGCCCCGCATTGCGGTTGCTGCCCCACACGTAGAGCTCCGCGTCGATCTCGTCGTCCTCATCAGCTTCGGCATCGCGGCGGAGGGGCGCGTCGGGCTTGGTGCCCTCGATGGACGAGTTCCAGACGTCGTACGGGGTGTATCCCTCCCAGTCCTTGGCGTGTACGTCGACGTCGGGGCGCTGGAGGAGGAGGAGCGCGGCGGCGACGTTTCCGGCGTAGAGCGCGCGGTGCAGCGGCGTCCAGTGGCTCTCGGCGTCGGGCGCGTTCACCTGGACGTGCGGGTGCGCGAGCACGAGGCGCACGTACGTCGGCGCGCTCGCGTGTGCGCTGCTGCAGGCGAGGTGCAGCACGGTGCGGCCGAGCCCGTCGCGCGCGTTGATGTCGAGCACGGCGCTGCCCGAGGCGTGCGCGGGCGGCGAGCCCGAGAGCGAGCGGCCGAGGCTCGAGGACGGCGCGCCGCTGCTGCTGTGTGAGCTGGCGCGGATGGCGGCGTCGATGGCGCGCTGGAAGGCCTGCTGGTCGCGGCGGTGGAAGTAGGTGTGCAGCACAGACATCGTCGGGGGTGGGGTCGGTGGCGGCGGAAGGCGTGCGGAGGATGGCTATATGCTGGCAGCGGTGGCCGTCGGACCACGTCGGGGAGAGGGAGAAGTGCAGAGGGTGCCGAAGGCGTCGAGTGCAGAGCTGCGAGTCAAAGCGATAAGCCGGTCGCCGGGCGCTCCA
Organism: Phanerochaete sordida; assembly: GCA_019973155.2. Lineage (NCBI taxonomy): Eukaryota > Fungi > Basidiomycota > Agaricomycetes > Polyporales > Phanerochaetaceae > Phanerochaete > Phanerochaete sordida. The sequence goes on from BPQB01000035.1 coordinate 47,951, forward strand.
GAGTAGGCGCGATGACCTCTGCGTGCCCGATGCGATCTCGGCCAATTGAGACGCGGCGGATCTGATTGGTCGGAGCGGCCGCGTGCGTCGCGATGGACAGCTTTCCGCTCCGGCCGCGGTAACACGTTCCTCTGCGATTTGCGTCACTCGTAAAACGTTCGCTCTCTCCTAAAAGTCTGTCTCTGCAACTGACTTCATATAGCCCGATCTGCTCCCACTCCTCCCTATCGCGATGAGCGCATTCGGACGATCCAGGGAGACCCTGGCTACGGAGAACGTGCGGTGGGAAGTCGGCGAATCCAACACTGGGAAGCCACTACTTGCGCTGGTAAGAGCGACGTGCACCCATGACCTCGCTTTCCTGCGCAGGAATCTGCCACGATATGGCCGAAGGACCAGTTATCAGGCGCCGAATGAGCACGATGCCAAAGAGAGCTGCAGCAGAAACGACTCGCCATGTGGTAGATCCGCTCGAAGTCTGTGGACTGATGCCAACGTTCGAAAAGGCCTGAACAAGACACGAGAGTCGCGAGATGCTCCGGAGTATGACATAGGAGCTCGCGAGAGAACCTGCAGCGGAGGAAGTTTCGCGTCGTCGCCGAGCCGCTGAGTGGGCCACGAGCGCACAGTCACGACGGCGTAGGCGAGGCAAGCCTCTGAGCAAAGTGGTCGTCGAGCAAAGCGTTTACACAGCGTGCCCCTGTACACCTCGAGTTCGCCAGGCTCTATTCCGACCTGCCAGCGCTGTGGAAAGCTTGGAATTGAGCAGAGCTGGCAACGAGATCACGGAATCAGCGAAGTACTAGGTAGGCCAAGACGTCTTCACCGTCCGCTTCGGGCGATTCAGTGCAGAGGGCGCTTGGCACAACGACCCAACGATGACCCTCCTCACGCCCGCAGTGTACGCTTTGCCAGAGCATTCTCTTCTCCTCCGTGCTTCAGGGAAATTTGGGAAATGTGGCTATCGAATACGGTGTGTGAACGTTACAAGTACCCGCTCGGCGTCGCGATATGGCGGACGAGGCGGGCGCGGTCTGCTTATGGCAACCAGAGGCATGCGATCCTAACATGAACAAACAACGCTGCGAAACCGGCAGGTGCTGGGCAGTGACTCGTCCCGAGCCCACGGCCATACCCCGGACATGATGCATATGCATGACAGCGAACCAGTACGTCGTATGGTTTCCTCATCTTTGATAAGCATCGCAATATGCCAGTGCGGCAGGCTGACAATTGCACACACCCGTTGCAACGCTTGGCCCGGGATCTGACCGTAGCTGGTAAGAATAATCAGGGGCGAAGCATTGAGAGACCGATGTCATGCTATGGATCTCAAAAAGCTTCAATTAGCTGGATGACGAACTGATACATCATCTGTCCAGTAATGTTTGGTGTCAACAAGTAGCTTGACAACAACCTCGCGCTCTCGCGAGAGATCGAGGATATAACGATACCGCTTCTTCTAGAGGTCGGCATAGACGTACTTCGCGATAGATTCGCCCTCCACACGACATTACTCAGTCTGATCATGGCAGCCTTGATTAAAGTTGACGATGGGGACATGGATGCAGTCAAATATGCTGGCGCATGGAAATCCACGACCGACCTAGACACCACTCAAGTATTCAAGGGGTGGGCTCATGTATCCTGAATCGATGGTCGCGCTTGCTTACCGCGATCGCGCAACAGGACCACTCACGGCACGGTGCAAAACGGCGCGACCATCTCATTCGCCTTCAATGGTACGTCTAAGCTCATCCCCGCCTTTCTCCCGGAGTGGCGACACCGAACACAGGCACGAGCGTCGCATGGATCGGCATACTCGGGAGCACGAACGGCTCGCGCAGCGTGGTCGACCTCGTGCTGGACGGCGACCCAGCCTCGGCGAGCGTCGTCACCGCGCAGCCCCTCGCAGACGCCGCGGCCTTCCTCCAGACGCAGACGCTGTACGCGTCGCCGCCGCTCGCGACGGGCGCGCACACGGTCGTCGTCACCGCGCGCGACGTGCAGCAGGACCACATCCGCTTCGACTACGTGGAGTACACGCCAGACGGCGCGGGCGCCGAGGCCACGGGTGCATCTGCCGGTGTGGCGCCCCCTCCGTCTTCCGCGGCGCTACCGCCGCCATCTTCATCACAACTGTCGAGTTCCTCGCCACGCCCGTCCGCGAGGCTGGGCACCATCGTGCCGGCGGTGCTCGTGCCGTGCCTGGTGCTGCTGCTGCTGGCCGGCGCGCTCCTCGCCTGGCGAAGGCACAGGCGGCGGCGTGCGCCGAAGGCCTTCGACGTGCACGTCAACCCGTTCGATGCCGCGCCCGACTCAGGATCTTTCATGAGTCCGAGGGCGTCGAAGATCGTGGGGCAGGTCGCGGGCCGGCACCGGATTCACTGGGAAGACGCAGCGCGTCTCGGCGAGTCTCCACCGCCCTATCCTAGCAGTTCCGCGTGAGTGTTTTGGTGCACGCGCGGGAGCCATGTACTTATTGCCGTCGAAGAAGGGTCGACGAGTCCGCCACGGCCGTACCTGAACCGACCAATGTTCGCAAGTGGTGACAGGCGTTGTTGCTGCCAGGTTGGTGTCGAAGAGTCTGCTACGGATAGCTGGTGCTGGTGGCCATGTTTGCAAATCGTTGGTGCATCCGCGCGGAATGGCGAAGGTGGCAATATCCTCGTGGCGCCGGGCCGCTTGCGACCACGAGTGCCTCGACTCGAGATAGGCGAAAGGCAACTTTTGCATCAGACCGACCACAAACATTTCGCAAGCAGTATTGATCTGCTGAGCTGCTAATTTCTCAAACGAAAAAGGAAGGATGCTTCGATTTTATGACCACTATTTTGGACATAAAGGGCACGGAGCTACTACGGAATCATGACATACTCAAACCGAGAGACCTTCACGAACGCTACGCTTGTCATCCAAATCATCCGGTCGTACGTCGTCATCTACATCTTCGGAATCGTTTAGGTCATCGTCGAGGGGTGCGAATGCTACTTGCGTTACTTGGTGACAGATCGAGCGATTTGAGGCCTGCTGGGACTCCTCCTTGGCAATTTGGCGAAGGTTCAAAAGGCCGCGGGATACTAATATTGACGACATGCTAGCCTTGGAGCATAAGCAGCTGCGAAAGACACAAGTTGGAGGTGTACGCACATGTATATGAGCTGCGATAGACAAAGTGACGAGGCAACGACAAGCTGAACGATGTTCAATGCGAGAAGGATGCTATTCAACACTACAGTTAGTTGTGAATAATTTGGCCGAGGGTTAACTTCCTGCTTACATGAAGTAGAATGTCCCATCGCGAAAGAGGAGGGCACTGATGGACATATTACCCAGCAGAGTGTGCAAGGTTCGCAAAGGTCCGAAGGTCTTCCTCCATATCAGCACTAGAACGAGGGCGTCTGCGACAAGACTTGGAAGCTGTCCGGCCCAGACAACTAACATAAGCTCGCGTCAGCAAATAAGATCTTCAAAACGAACAAATGACTTGCGTCTGCAGATGTGGCGTTAGCGGAAGAGCCCCGATGGTAGACCGCAGTGATTGAACCTACAGCGTATGGGCACTAGGATCCATCGCCACTGGGCCTACTTCGCAGCTTGCGGTGCCATCGAACATGTGTCGCGCCTTTCGCAGTGGGCGATGGACAGCGTAGCATAGCTACGCATATATCAGGAAGCGAACCTGTGACATGTTCTGGCCCAGGAAGATACCCACCGCGCTCGTGATGGCGGGGGCGAGGGCGAGCGTGATAATGGGAAGAATTATTCTACGGTCCTTCCCCGAGAATGCGTACGCACGGAGCGCAGTGAAGGCTTCGAAACATCAGTCAGGGGAAAAATCTAACAAAATGCCGAATGACGAACCTGCCGTAGTACAGTACGCAATGATCTCGGAGACATCGAGCAACGTCTTGAGAATTGCGAACCTGTTGGGGTGATAAATATTCCTGACTTGGACGTGGATAGACCCGCGCTCACGTCTATTGCCAAGTGAGTCAGTTGAGCTTGTTGAACAATGGAAGTTGACGCACCGCAGAGTCCTTAGTGACGCGCAAGCACATCAGGAGCAATATCGTGGCACTGCAGAGGACATTATATCGATTACAGAGGAAGAGCACGCTCGGGATGCTGCGTTTCCTCTGCCAGACGACCTCCACTTCGGGCGCGACGGTGATCAGATGCTCATATAAGACAAGTGCTGGAGGGACATCCCGAGTGAGACTCTTTCATGACGATGACTTGATACATACAACTCATGATGACATTCGAGTAGCTCGAAAGTATACTGGGGTAGGGTGAGCAGAAGGTATGGATCAATGTGTGAAAGAGCTTACGCGGAGTCAGCCTCGTCAGAGGAGATGAACTCGCAAGTGGACATCTTGTGGGTAGGGAGGATACCTCGCGTGGAATCCTTATAGGTGTGCAACAGAAGGATGAGATGCTTTTGTCCGCGAGTTGCGTGACCCATGCACACGTCGCCTTGAGTACGCACGTATGCTCCGCAGAAGAGTGAGCGAGGCGGTGACTTGCTGCGAAGCCTCGAGGATCACGGGCTAGTAAGGTTAGAGTTTAGTTGCGGAACGAGCGCATACAGCGATTGGCTGGCCTTGTTCAGATGATCCAATGGGCTGTGCGCTGAACATGGAGTCCTAGGACAAGCTGTTAAGCTCTGGCTGTTGGATTTCCGGAAATGTTCACAGTTACGATTCAGAGTATTGGCATACCTAAAGCATCCACGGACTCCCACAGATGGGTCGTACTACGCTGGGCCTGGACAAGCAACCAGTACCTGCACGAGGAAGCGTGGCAGCAAAAGTCACTGCGGTCCTAGTGACGAGTGTCCTGACCCCTGACTGGCTCTGGAAAGCGGAACAATCGTCTGACCGGCACCTCTATCGTATAACAAGTCGGAATACGAACAGCGCAATGTCAGAATCAGTAGCTCTCACTAGAGCGTATTTATGTGCGCTCCGCGAAATTTCTGCTGAAATTTCCAAGCTCCATGATGTGAGATCCCCTCAAGATCCCCTCGCCCCGCCCACGGGGAGCCTATTGGCGCCTGTAAATTTCAGCTCCAAATGTTTGGTGAAAATTTCAGATTCGCCACATAAATACGCACTACTACGTCTCTCTTCGACGAAACCGAAATTTGACGTCATTCCCAGTTCTTCCGCTGGATCCGGTAGCGACTGTAGAGAATGCGACCGTGAAACCTTGTGAAGAATGACGCCATTCCACATGCGAGATAAGTACGAAGCTCGCACCTCTATAATCTCCAGCTCGTCAGCAAAGGACCCCCGATAATAGAAGGGAAGGCCTGAGGACCAATTTGGCGGACATCAGGCTTTGGGTACGGACAAAATTTTGGCCCAAAGCCCAAAAAAGTACGGATTTTCCTCCGGGTTCGGCCTGGCGGCCGGACTTTGGTACGGACGTTCCTTAGGCCTCGAGAAAACAATGATAAATCATGAAAATATTATAGCAGCCCGTACGTCCGCTGTGAGCCCATATACAATACTGTGAATATCTCTCTGGGTCCCTACGACGTGCAGTCGTCGCTGCCTCAGCCGCTCAGGCGGCTCCGCGGGTCTTGTTCGAGTACTTGACTCCGCTTCCGTGCAGGTTTCTTCCTTCGAAGTTAGTCCCCGCTTGGAAGTTTCAGCGCAATACAGCTATATTGTCAGCCAGGCGTAGTGCCTTGCGGTAACCAGAGGAGCTCGATTTTGCGCTTGAAAGTGCTCTCAAGAAACAGTTGGAGACTGCATGAAGAAATAAGAAGGCGCGGCCTTGCGCAGAGGCCAGCTCGTAAAGTCGTACCACACAACGTCAGAAGAGGCCAGTTGTACCAGCAGTGCTGTTCTAGGTATGTGTGCTACCCTTAGTGTTGCCAGATCGACAGTAAACGGCTAATAGCGTAAGCGGTAGAAAAATGAATGCGTCGAGCTCAGGAAACTTGGACATGGCGCACGCACAGATCTTGACACGCCCGGAGCAGTCCATTTGTTCACTAAAGCCACTTGCACGGTCGAAACGCTTCACCAATTTTGGCGAAGAATCCGCTCAAATGAGTGTGAAGACTCCATACGTGATGTGCACTGTCTGCCGAGATCCTGCCAAACACTCCGGGTACGGACGCTCCTCCGGCATGGTCGATACGCCATTGGTGGGTACGGATACCTCCTCCGGGCTCCGGCCTGACGGCCGGGTTTCAGTACGGATTTTCCTCCCACATCAGGGGTCTTCAAGGTCAATTTGGGTACGGATCCGGCTCAGGCCTTCCCTTCTATTGTCGGGGGTCCTGTCAGCAAACGGCATGAGCCCATCTTCGTGATCTTCGAAGGATGCTTCCTGATCCGGATGGAGCCCAGCTGGCCTCACGAAGCTCGGGACAGTCAGCGTCTCTGTAGACCTGCCTATCGTCGGTTGCTCGCCGAGTAGCCGTAGGTTCAGCAGAAGCCGTGACATGAGGACGGACGACAAGCTGAACACATGTGAGCGAAGAACGGTTACTGATAGAAGACGACGCACATGTAGATAATCTGGGAGATGCACAGGCATCGTGAGACGACGAGTTGGCTAGCATTGAGGGCGAGGGGGACCCTGCGAAATATATCAGCCCGGGACACTGGAAGTAAGCAAGTAGCGTACGCGAAGTACAGAGTTCCATCCCTCAGGATCAGGGTGGTCAAAGAAGCGTTGATGTGCAGTTCTCGTGCAAGGCGAAACTGTTCAACGGTCCTGATCCAAGTGAGGACGATAACCAGCGCATCAGCGGAGATACTTGGAAATTGGCCTGCCCAAACGACTGCGGAGATAAGAGATTTCCATCAGCGAGGGATGCTAGGAGACGTCGAGGATAGACCTGCGTCTAGAACTCGTGGGTCAGACTCGCCGATAGAGCGAACTCGAGGACTATGCTCACTGCATGTGTGACTTAGGATTCATGTCAAGCCCGACCTCGCAGCGCGTATATACGTCGCTCGTAGCGACTAGCTGAGCACGAGCGACGACGAAGCACACCTGCACGATACTGAGCGCTGCGAGGACGAGAGACGATGCTGCGGCGTACCACACTGGCGACTGCAGGGGCAGAAGCTAGCGCCAAGATGGGTAGGGAGAGCTTCTTGCCGCCACTTCCGCAGAGAGCGTGCACGCGAAGTGCAGTAAAAGCTGCATATATGAGGGGGTTGAACCTGTATCGCGGGAAGGAGGTACGGGGCGTACCTGCTGTCGTGCAGTACGCCAGCACTTCGGAGATGTCAAGGACACTTCGCAATATATTGAATCTGGGGCGGGATTATGAGGAGGCTCGTCAAACGCAGCGGCGGGGAGCCTCACATCTAGTGGATTGAAGTTTCCAGCGGGAGCAAACATGTGAAACGAGATATTTACCCACAGTAGCGTTCTCGATAGCATGGGTTCCAAGCAGAAGAACGATAACGGCGCTACAGAGGATGTTGTAGCGGTTGATGAGAAAGATCGCTGAGACCAGCGTTCGCCGGCGCTGCCAGATGACTCTCATTTCCTGCGAAAACGTGATGGAGTGCTCATATATGACAAGAGCTGGCGGTCTAAAGGGTCAGGTCGAAGGCGGCCGAGGGTGTGCCGGGCCCACTCACCGCTGGCGATGATGTTCGTGTAGTCCGAGAAGAGTCTGAGACAAGCGTTGTAAGAAGAACAAACTCCATGCACTTAGAATCGCTCACCCGCCATCTGTACCAAGAGGTGCAATATCATCGCAGCTCGCCATGTCGGGTGAAGGTAGTGCGAGCTTTGGTGATGTTGCGCTTATAAACCGCCGGCAGTGCGAGCCATCACTTGACCAGTGAGATGCATCGGACAACAAGCACTAGCTGAAGGCAGAGAACAGCCGTCTTCGCTGGCTGACTGCGCTCCTTTGGACATCAGCCTTGTGGAAACGCGGTAGGCATCGAGATTTACATCGGGAAAAGATAGAGCAGATAGGGAAGCTGATAAAGGCTGGCAATAGATGAGTAGATTGACCCCAAGGCTTGGGTTCTTGCGCAGGAAATATGGGGCGCAGCGTACTGGGTATTATACTGCGTCCGAGGCTCCCGGCACTTCTTCGCGAGTGGCTGCATACGCATTCAAGCAAGAAGCAAAGTGATGAAGATGTGTACAGCTCTGGAAAAGCCGATTCTAGAGACCATGTCTGGGTAGCAGAGAGCAGCACGTACCTGACGAGTATCTTCCGCGTCGACTGCCACGCTGACGAATAATGCAGCCCGGAGAATTCAGGCTTTGCATCAGACATTCGCCAAACGAGGAGACGCCGTCATCGAGAGATAGACCACAGAGGGACGCGATGGCCGATCTTGGACAACAGGCGACCTAGTGCCCGTTCTCGAGCTCCAAGAGTCATCCTAGCAAGCTCTCCCACCGGCTCGGAATCGCGCAGGGAACGCAGCAAGCTTCAGGTCTCGCGACTTGCAGGATTGTCGGAGAAAATATCAAGAGGACAAATGCTGTGTAATGGCAGTCAGCTTTCGGACCATGAGATTGCGAAAATTCAAGAAAATAACACCGAACCTGCCAAATGGTTCGGTGGCAGATGCTCGGAGCGGAGGGACCCCGGATGGACATCCCGTTTCTACTTAGACGCGCATTGCCGAGGCCTCCTGATACCGCTACAGACGCCCATCTTCAGCTTTGGTTTGGTTTTGGGGACAAGCATTTTGTCTCTCGCCTTCAGTTCGCCCGACGTCGACAAGGCTGGACGCCTTTTGACTGTTCCATTCTCCGTTCGTTTCGCTCCCCACATTCCTTTTATGCCCCTTTCACTACACTTCACTACCACGAACTTCGCTCAGGACGTCGCGGACCCGCGCCATGAGTGCGGAAATCATGACGGAGGAAATCGAGCGGTCACCCAGTCGCATGGGTTTCACGCGACCGCCGTTGCGCGTATCAAGTGACTTCGAGTATGCGGATGCAGTGGTTGAGGACGACGATGAAAAGTGGGAGTTCGCTGGTGCGCTCCTCGTTCCCTCTTCCTCCACAAGCAGCGACTCTTCCGACGACCTTGAACCGTCGGATGCCACGGTACCAGAACATAAGCCTGCTCTCCCCTCCAGGACCATCTCGCTCTCGCACATACCCATGCAGTTCCCTGTCGTCAGCGAACCTGCCGAAGTCGACGCACACTACCATGTTGCTATCCCCGTCACGACTTCCGCTTCCGACACTGTCTATGCGCCTGAAGACCACGGCCTTTCGCGCAGCGCGCTCGCGCATCTCAAGGGTTTCTGGGACGCTCGGCTGGACGAGTACAAGAGGCTGAAGACACAGCTTGTCCTTGAGACCAACCCCTACGGCGGCATCCTCGAGGCTTCGCCCCGAGATGGTCTCCGCGCAGCCCTCTTCTCCCGACTGTCTCGGCCGGGACTTCACTCGCCTCAAGACGCCAGCCCCTCGCGGGATTCACCTCCCAGCCTGAACGCGCCCATTTACCCGCGCACAGGTGATCTCTCGACTCTCCACGACTCCCGCTCCGCAGTCCTCGACCGCGCCTTCCGCAACCTCACGCTCAACAGCATCAACAAAATTCTATTCCTTCACGACATGCTGCAGCGCGCGAACGGTTTATCCGCTGCGCGCCCATCCAAAAGCGCTCAGTCCGAGGACGACGATTTCGTCGACGTCTCCCTCACCGGCACCGGCACCGTAACCAGCAGCGAATCTGCCTTTGTTGCAGCCTCGCCACTCGTGTGCCAACAGCCCGGCTGCGAAAGTGGCGCCTGCAAGGGGCAGCACGAGGCGGAGCCCTCCGAGCCACACGACCGCACCTGGGAGGTCGACTGGATCGTGCGCTGGAAGGTCCTCCTCGCGCGCGTCAAGGAGGACTCGCTGCTGCCGACGCAGAGCCCCTCGCCGAGCCCCGTCGACGAAAAGGCATTCTGGGCGGCGTTCAACCCGCCGAAGCCGGCCAAGTTCTTCATCCACGAGGAGCACGATGAGTTCTTCGGGCTCGACAGCGCCTCGGAGGACGAGGACGACGACTACGGCGCGATGGTCACGCAGTCGAGCTGGGGTCTCAGCGCGGAGTCGCTCTCGCGCGAGTTCTTGCACAACCTCTGCGAGTATCGCCTCAGCCTCGCTATGTAGCCCCGCGCCGTCTTGCCCGGTCCACTTCCCCACACTTAGCATTTTCCTCCTTTCATTCTCAAACTCGCACATACGTAATCTCGTCCCAGACACGTCTCATCAGCTCATCCTCATTATTTAACTATGCATCCTTGACTTTTGGGTTTGTTGTGGCTCGTACGCCTGTATCACCATAATTTCCTGTATCATACCTCTCATATCGTACATACTGTATGCACTTGGCCCTTTCCTGGACCCTTTTCCTGGTACCTAGTGATTCTCTGCATTGTTCCTTCATTATTTCGCGTCCTAACCGTGCCGTGTTTGCGAATGAGCTTGTGCATAGCTGTGTCACAGTCCGACTTAGGTGAGTATATATTTCCATGCAGGTCGGACCTCGTAGCTGACAGCTGGCGTTGTTTATAGCTCTACTGCCATGTCAGCTAAGACTAATGCTCTTGATCGAGAGTGGGAACGGGATGTACCAAACGATGAGCACTGCACTGCAGCGCACACAGTTATGGACCGTTGGATACCACCAGAAAATTCCTCGTCGGTCGCCGAGCCGTCGCGCATCCGCGTTCGTCGCCTCTGGGGCGGGGCGTGCCACGCTCCGCTGACGACTCGCACGTCCACGCGCCGTTACCCCGGACGCCGGCATCCCGGCTCGCTTCGCCTGGCTGGAGCCCCGACGACGAGCTCGCAGGCAGTGCCTGGGCAGAAGGATCGATTTGCAGCGGCGCGGGCTGCGGGCGAGCAGGCTGCCGGTCGCAGTTCTGGCGATCTGCGACTACAGCGGCGGGCGGAGCCTCGGGTAGGGCTCTCGGCGCGCCTGGAACGTGGTCTCGCTGGGTATGCGGCGTCTTGGCCAGCGTAGGTACTTTCTTTGGCAGCCGCGCGGTCTCCACGTCGTAGGGAGGAACTTGGAAAGGAAAGGGCGCGATGGTGAACTCTTGGTTAGAGTAAGGCGGCGTAGACGAGTGGAAAGAGGATGTCCGTGGGATGAAATCTCCCCGGCTGCCGCTGGAGGTTCGCTCGGAGTCGAGCGAAATATCTGCGTCGGATGTGAGTACACCGACTGCATATCGAGCTAAGAAGTCCTTACCAGAGCCTGAGCGCGGTAGATCCAATCTCGTACGTCGCAGCATGACGACCGCGAAGATGGACAGTACTATGAAGAGGGCAGCGACGCCCCCGCAGACCGCCGCGGCGATGATAGCGGACACTGATGACGACATACTCCCCAGCTTCAAGCTCGAGGCAGTCTGCGCAAGCTATGCAAGAGTGCTCGGTCAACGTTCACGGTACGTCGACCAGCCGAGAGGGGTGGGGCTCTGTCTGTGCACTTACGGACGGACATTGACTTATATTGAGGCAGTTGCTCGTCTGCGATCCCCGCTGTCGAGTAGGTGCAGTATTGACGTAGGTGATATTTCCAGCGTACAATATTGCATATCCAAAGTCGCAGGCTAATTTTGCGATGGTTGCGATGGTCGTTACTCAATAGACTGCTCTTCGCCGAATACACTAGTCCTCATATACGCGTGATGAGTATGGGTTTCCGCAGAGTAGGATGGCATGTCGACTACCTGTCGTCTGTGATGCTCCTAGGCAAGATCACAAGTCGCGGATGGTACAGTACGGCTAGCCAAAGAACTGACAACGTGGTACGACGTAGCTATCCTTCTCAACAACCGACTTATGTTCACGAGAAAAGAGGTATCAGGGCACTCAGACGGGACACGAGCCGTGGACTCTGGGAGCAGCTCAGACTAGTACGTCGCACCGAAGACATCCGCACTAGTGGTAACTCTGAATCGCGCCCATGCGACGAATTTTCTTTCAATGTTCTTGAAGGACATCATCAAGCTATACGCGCATTTTTACATCGACAGCAACCAGATCACAGCGCGCAGAGTCCGCTGCCAGATCGACTAGCTCTCCTCTCCTGCGATATGAGCACTGTAGGACGATGAGCTCGTTCTCAAATGAGGGCGCCATTGCTACGACTGGTAGTGCAAAACAGCATGACACGGTACTTGTTTCTAGACTCTCGCAGGGATCTGCAGCCGACATATGAAAATCAATCGACCTCAGCAGGCTCACCGCCGGCGGTGCGCCGCACATGATCCATGTCCATCACATCCGGGCCTTGGAATCGGTGATAACCGACAATGAAGGTCTGGACGCGGTGAAGGGCGTGATAGTAGGCCATGATGCCTCTTCCTCCCCTATGCTCTGCGCGCGATGCAGTATCGCGAACGAGGATCCGACCAGCGACGGTTGACCAGGAGACGTGCTGGGCGACGACGACGGGGGCGAATGAATTGGCCATGGGTCATAGAATGAGCAGCTCGAGGCCGAGTAGCTGGGGAACTCGCGCGGGCTGCGCGGATCGGAGATGTCTAGGCACGCCTCCGCGGATGCAGGGGTGTGTGGTGGGATGGCCTGCTCTGCAACCATGCGAGCGCGCGCCGGCATGTCCAGGTCATGAAGGAAGGGTGTGTAGAATTGTGCGCCGATACCCGTCTCGGAGGGCCGTCGTATGAGCGAGATTGGCGGAGTGTCGGATGGGACAGCTGGAAGCGGCCTGCGGACAGATGGCGAGGAGGTTGTATGTTTACCGGTGGCCTCTGCTGAGCCTTGGCGAGAGCGGTAGGAGGGAGGCTGGGAATGGCGAGGAATTCCAGAGTGACGTGGGCCGGAGAACGTGTCAAGGACGCCGATGCCACGATTCTCGGTCTCGACGGGTGATGGGGGGACTGAAACGGAGACAGTGTCCTTGTTCTCGTCTTCGTCTGCAACAGACGTCTCGCTGTCGTCTGCGGCACGTGTCAGAGAGGACATTACAGCTATATTTGCTGGACGTACCACATCGTGCGGACTTTGCCCTGGTGCGGCGCAGCAAGACTACCACAAGCACGAGCAAAACAATCAGAAGGGCAGCAATACCCCCAGCGACGGCAGCGGCTATGATGGTAATTCTCATCGACGACGAGCTTGCTTCGGGTGCAGGGAACGGAGGTGGTGGTCTAGCTGTTTCCACAGCGATGACACCCACGACGCCCGTGCAGTGCACGAGTCCGGACTGGGCAGAGGGCAGAGGGTCAAGTACGATGGAGGGCGTTCGTTCGTAGGACATCTTATATGGACCGGCTGAGGGGGACTGCGACGTCGAATTTTGCCGAATCCGTGGCGGCCTATAAGCCTGAATACACTTAGACACCGTCTATCGTGCGGTGCGGCAAGCGACTGGAAACCGCTGTGCTGCCCGGTACATTCGTCTACATCTCGCTATACGGGTCTGACTAGATTCAAGGAGATTAGTCACGGCGTGTGTCGGAATGACAGTACCACGCACAGCAATACATATATTCCCGGTGGGCGAGTACGAACCTGATAGAGACATGTGCGCGGGATGAGATGAAAATGCAGATACTGTAGAGACGGACCATGCCAGATCCCAATAAGTACCAAGTTATTTGAGTATGCCACGCTGGACTGGGCGGCCGGAAGTCGACTTGAAGCTTGACGAGTAGAGTGATCCTAGGGAATAAGGTAGCCATTATCTTTGCAAACGCGCACACTATCTGCACAATTCCCAGCACCTCCTGGCAAAACATTACGCTCAAAGACGCTGAGATAAACCCCCAGGTTGTCGTGAACGCGGGGCTCATGGCGGTCTGGATGATGAAAGCTGTACTTGGGCGCTAAATGCATTTTTGCGACACGGGCTGATGCGCTCGACCTCTCCGCAAGCCCAGGCAACATGAGGCGTCCGCTCAGCATGCGCGAACACAAATGCGAGAGACAGCATGAGCTCCATGGATTATTATAAAAGTATCGTGCACGCCTACGAACTAGCATTACATGAGGACCGCGGATCCCACGAAAGTACTTGGAGGTTCGGAAACATCTGCTTCCATCCTTTCTCCGAGCCACTCGTCAGGTTCGCACGGTCAGACACGACATCTGACCGCAAGAAATGCTGAAAGACACGTCCTGTATCTGTGGGAACGCCATCGAAGTACGTCCCGCGGAGCGACCTGGGGACCAGGTTGTTCCTGGCCTTGTAGCCGACGATGTTCAGAGCGCGCATATCGGACAGCGGCAGGGCCTCAAGCAGTGCCGAGAGGCCCTCCAAGGACACAGGTCTCTCGCGCGAATCCCTGACTTTTACAGGCTTGCAGTATAGCCAGAACTCTGGCCGCGTCGAGTCCGAGGAGAGTGTCGTCGGCTCGAGGAGGTCATCGCGCGACGACGTGCCTTCGACGGTGAGCCCGCGCGGAGTGCTCGCGAGGACGACGGAGCGCAGCACGCGCGGGGTCCTGGGATTGCCGGAGAAGAGCCGCACCAATGAACTGATGACCATGTCCACCTCGCTGTCCGCGCCCACGTACAGCTCCAGCCCGATGCTTGCGGTCACTGGAACGAGGAGATGTTCGCAGAGCCAGGTATACGCGTACGCTGGGCCTTGGAGAGTGAGTCCGTAGACGTTCGGTAGTAAGGTTGGTTCAATGTTGTCCATGTCGACACCGGGGCCGTACCAGGGGCGCATATGAGACAGGGTGAGGTTCGAGAGCCGTGGCATCTTCTGGAGGGCGGACAGAAAAGGTACCAGCTCGAAGAAGGCCGCGTCGAAGCCGTCTAGCTCACTGAACATGCTCTCTAGGGAAAGCGTCTCGAGGTTTGGCGCATCGAGTATTCTGGAGATATCGCAGCTGGTGATAACATCGAGGCGATGGAGGCTGGGAAGGGAAAAGGGAAAAAGTTCATTCAGCTTTACGCCACTAGCCACTCCGTCCCCATCGTTGATGATGTAGAGCTTGAGGTACTCCAGACGCGGTATGCCCCGTGTATGCCGAATAATGTCTGTCATTTTTGACATTGAGGAAAACTCGATTTCGACGTGGAGATACCGTATACGATGGGCCTCTTTCAGTAGCAGGCGTGCACAGCGCGGAGTGAAGTTTGAGAGAATGTAGATCGACACAGGGAGGTCCTGAGAGCGCCTGAGGATTGCTCGAAGGTAGGCTTCGCTTGCATCGGAGCAAACTATCTGCCAAAGCATTGGGTAGCTCACGCCAGCCCAATACCAGTGGCGACAGACGTGCAGGACGGACGTCCAGACCAGGAAGTCCGAAGGATCGTCCTCGTCGGTGTCCCAGTAGCTGCAGTATTCGAAGATAGCAAGCAGAATTTCGGTAGGTAGCTGAGCAATTGGTTGCTGGAAGTTAGCCAGAGAGGCGTCGAGGAGTTGCTGTGCTGGAGACGAGGTCATGGGCGAAGAGTGGGGCGTAGAAGAGTGCATTGCTGGAGCGTGTTGCCTCTACCCTCAATATATACACGAAGACCATTATGATACAAAGTGTATTTCACTGCAAAGACCTGTGAAAGGTCGACTGCGGCCCGTTGACAAGGAACTGTGGCCACACACCTGCGCGCGGCCACGAGGCGCGGCCGCTCTGGACCCTTCGCGGTTGCCATAGCGCATGCAGAACGAATCTCACTGCAGACAAGCCAGAATTTCCTAGCGCGGGAAATGTTCCTGACTAGGGACCCGAATGGTAAAATATCCGGGCCATTTCCCGCGACATTTCTGGAGCGCTGAAAGGTAACGATTAGCGAGAATTTCGCCGGTATGTCCTGTAACCGGAAAGTCCGTGTTTGCGAGGCCGGGAAATGGCTAGGAAACGGTCTGGAAACAGTCTCGAAAGGAAACATTGTAGCGCACTGGAAATTGTAATGAAATTCATGCTTTTCCGGTCCATTTTGGGTTCATTTCTGGGTGCCGGAAACACATCATATCGACAGCGCGGAAACATCGTGTACACCGGGACAGGAAACTCTCTGATAAGATCGTATTTCACGCCCCGTGAAACTGAAACCCTCCGGAAACTTGATTGAAATATTACATTTCGGGACTTAAAGGCTTTCACGAGGCATGAAATTTGATCTTATCAGAGAGTTTCCTGTCTCGGTGTACACGATGTTTTCGCGCTGTCGATATGATGTGTTTCCGGCACCCAGAAATGAACCCAAAATGGACCGGGAAAGCATGAATTTCATTACAATTTCCAGTGCGCTACAATGTTTCCTTTCGAGACTGTTTCCAGACCGCTTCCTAGCCATTTCTTGGCCTCGCAAACACGGACTTTCCGGTTACAGGACATACCGGCGAAATTCTCGCGAATCGTTACCTTTCAGCGCTCCAGAAATGTCGCGGGAAATGGCCTGGATATTTTACCATTCGGGTCCCTAGTCAGGAACATTTCCCGCGCTAGGAAATTCTGGCTTGTCTGCAGTGTCTGCCTCCGTCTCCTTTGACCCTATACGACAGAGGACAGCGTCGATTTTGTGACTGACATTTGGGGCCAAAAGTAAGCATACGGTGGTCGCTGGTGACCTGCGAAAAGCATCGCGACCTTGCCCGATGAGATTGACGCGCCGGAAGGGCGCATCAACGTCGGGAGCAGACGGCGCGCGCTCAAATTTCAAAGGTTGAACGCGACCTCTCGACAACTTGCTCGCCGCGGCCACTGATGTTCACAAAGCATGAAAGGAATCCATATTTGTGAAGAACGCGAAGAAGTACAAGTCGTCTGGCACAAATGCCCCAGATTACACGCCTCGTTTTACTTGGGACCGCCCAGTACGTACTAGTACGTGACAGCTTGAACTTCAGTCCCAGTCGCCCTGACACCATTGGAAGCTCTCGAGACTCGGAAAGAGCCTGCGCAGAATAATACCCTCCGCATCCGTAGTGTCCCCAGCGCTGAAATTGCGACTTGCTTCGAGCGTAGCGGCGATGCTATCCACGGCTTGTCGGACAGGTTGGGGTACGAGGACGTCCCTCGCCTCATTACCCATGACGTGCAGAAGGCGGATATCGGATAGAGGCAGCTGCTCTAAGAGCCGCCCAAACCCTGCCAGCGCCGCGTGAGGGTTTCCCTCGCGGTCGGTATCCGCGACTGTCAGTGAAAACTCGAAGGCGTCGTCGTCTTCGGTGGACGCTTCGATAGACAATCAGTACTTGTCGCCGATATCGCTGAGCCAGAGGGCCCGCGACATTCGGTGCTTGGTGCGTCCGCTTATGTCCTGCTCAACGAACAGACCTTTGATGGCGCCGACCAGAGGGACCGCGTTGCCCGAATCTTGCGCTTTCAGGAACCACTCGAGCATGATCGCAGCCGTCGTCGGGACGGATATCAACCTGGCCAGTTCCGCTACGAAAAACGCTGGGCCGGACAGCGACAGACGATCTAGCGCAGGCAGATGCACCCTCTCGACGTGCGACTCGGTATCTTGCATGCTGACCGGCCGCATGCCCTCCATCCAGAGCTCCGCGAGGCGCGGCATGCCGCGCAACGCCTGCGCCAGGTCGTCCGCGTCGATGGCCCACTCGGCGTCGGGCATCCCCTCCCATGGCTTGATGGAGAGGTGCTCGAGGTTCGGCGCGCGGATCATGCCCCCAACGTGGCCGCGTGCGTGGACCGCCAGCTTCACGAGGCGTGGCAGGTCGAAAAGGAAGTAGTCGTTGAGCTGGGCGAAACGCCTGTCTCTGTCTCCATCGATGCAGACGTATAGGGCTTGCAGCAGTGGCATCCCGCCGCTACTGGCGAGTGCGCGCATGAGCTCGGTGCGGTGCTTGTGCGGGATGTGCATCTGGAGTATTGTGGTGCGGTAGGCTTCGCGGAGCAGCAGCACCGCTGCTTCGAGGGTTTTGGGGCAGATTGCTGGAATGCGGACGAAGTAGAGTGGGAGGCCGCGCGAGCGTCGCAAGACCTCTCGAGCGCACTCAACACCGCCCGTCGTTGTGACCATGCACCAAAGTGTCGAAGAGCCCACGCCGAGCTGATACCAGCGGCGGCAGACGTGCAGGACGCGGATCCATCGCATGCGGTTGCCCTTGAAGTTATGGATGTGGAAGAAGTGGTCGGCCACGAAGGAAAAGATGATGAGGAGGATCTCACTGGGTAGTCGTGAGACCAGTAGGCCAACGCGACCCGTTGTGTCGGAAGGAGACAGCCTGCGAGCGTGGGGGCGCCTGACATGAGAAGGTGGGGGTCGATGCATAGTAGAAGATACGGCGAGATCACCGTCAGACGTTGGGGTTGGGGGTCGTGGTCAGCCTTTATATCTGCTGAGGATGAGTCGTGGCCACGACTGGCCACGACGCGAAGCGCGGTTGATCAGTGGCGTACGTGGTCCAGGCTCCACCGGTTGCGATCAGGCCACTGTGGCAATGGCTATGTATCCATGCATAAATCTCCTGGTCCGAGCAGCTCAAGTCGAGGATCGCTAGAGAGGACGCATTTTATCTCGAGAGCCTTTCCTGGCACATTGCCGTATAATTCAGACAGTTCGTCAAGATCCAAACATAATCATTATCATTCGAGGGATGTGTATCTACCGGATGATACGCAATTGTACATGCGACGCAACTGGAAGCCATATTCACTGCATATTACGGTCTCGAGAGAACGGAGACCACTGAATCTTCCGCAGATTCGGGATCATCTCCGGCCACGACGCCGCATGTATGCCCACAGCCTGGTTCGCCTGGAAATTGTCGACGTGGATTATACGATTCGGGGCGATCGCAGCCATGTTGTCTACGATTTCGCGGAACGATTCGGGTATGAGGTAGTTCTTGGCAGCAAAGCCAATGACGTTCAACGCGTGCACGCCCTGGAGCGGGATCATGTCCACGAATTGCGCGAGGTCCGCCATGTTTGCTGAACGCTTGTTGAAGCCGCTGGAGGTGACAACGCTGAGGCGAAAGTCCGTCGGCTCCTCGTGAAGGAACTCTGTCGGCTCCAGGAAGTCGGCGTGTGTTGTGGAGCCTTCGATGACGAGGTCGTACATGGAGCGGCCGTTCGAAACGGTCAATGAGCGGAGCATCCGCCGCGTGTGGCCGCCGTCACGGTTGAACAGCTCTGATGCCTGGAACACGAGGTCGTTTGCATCGGACGGGTCCTCGAGCACGACCTCGAGCGCGATGCTCGCCGCAAGCGGGACCGCGAGGATATCGCAAAAGTCGGCGACATCGACGGCAGGGCCCCGGAGCGTGAGCACACGCAGCGCAGGCATCTCCGCCGCGTTCGTCTCCACCGTGTGCGCCCCGTAGAGTCTCACGTTGTCCACCGTGAGCTCGCAAAGGTTTGGCATGCTGCACAACGCCGAGGCAATTTCAGGCGCATCCAGACACCACGCCTCGGATGGGTCATCCGACGACGCGTGGCCGATGGCCAGCAGCTCGAGGGTGGGGGTGTGCAGCATGCCGTGGATGTCTACGTCTGCGCGGATGTCGAGCTCGAGGAGGCAGGGCAGCTCGTGCGGGAAAATGTTGGCGAGGTCGATATGGACGTCGTCCAATTCTGCAGTCGCGTGCAGAGTCAGCGACTGCAGCCGTGGGAAGCTGGCAATGTGGGATACCGAGAGCTTTAGCTCGTCGCGGTATTCGTACGGTAGGTGAAGATCTAGCGTCTTCGCGCGCCCCGCGTGCGTGAGCAGGAGTCGGACAGTGTCGAGTGTATCCGGGCCGACTAGCGGTATGTGGATGTCCAGAGGCAGAGTGCCCGAACGACGAAGGAGCTCTTCGGCGCACTTCAAGCCGCGATGGGAAGTGATCTTCGTCCAGAGCTTTGGGGAGCCCATGGCAACTCCGTTCCAGAAACGGCAGACGAAGAGGACGGTGGTCCAGGCGAAGAAAACGTCGCTGTCAAAGCCGGCGTAGTACTCAAAGATCATGAGTAGGAGCTCCTCCGGTAATAAATGCGCTGCAAGGCGAGTGTTGGCCATGACTTGATTATTCCTTGGGGTGTGAAGCGGATGAGAGTCGAAGTTGGCGTTGGGATACTTGTGGCTGCGTGACTCGAGAGCTGGCGAGATGTGTAGGCATCATGAGCTCCGAGGCCGTCTTTTATACACCCTAAGGAAGAATGAGAACTGTGGCCGCCAACGATCCACCTTTCCGAGATGAAGGTACAGGTACGGAGGCACACCGACAGCTCTGTCATCGGCTACGCGTAGCAAGGTAGTAGGCCATCCGAATTGACGACGGAGGCGAACAGGCTGCGCGGATAGTAGAGCGTCGCCAGCGATGCGGACGCAAATTGAGGCGCTGTGTGCAGACAAAGAGAGCGATGACAGAGGGCGGAGGTTGATGGCGGGTGGCGGTCAAAGCGAAGGAACAGCGTCGGGTGCCTCACTTTTGTCGTCCAATTCATATTTCAAATCGCGGCGAGCTTATTCGACACAGGGCGCGTCATTCTGAGCTTGGCATCTGGCCACGCCCATTCCCGAGAACATCGCGTCAAACGGCCGAGTGTGGCCAGTAGTGACGAGCTCGTGCCGTCCGATTGGCGACAAAAGTTCAGATTTACAACGGCATTGCAATTGCATTTCTCGCTTGTGTTACATAATACCCCCACGGACCCTAGTATTGACAGAACACATCTCGTAGCAGTACGAAATTAGGAAAGCATTACATTGTCCTCCAGATCGAACTCAAGGAGACCTCCTTCGGAACTCGAACCAGAGCTCCACCGAATTTCCCGTAGCTCAAAGAAGATCTTGCGCCACTCCTTCTCGACCTGGAGATATTCAGCATCCGTGGCAGTCCCGGCCGGCGGGAGGTTCCAAGTCTGTTCGCCGTCCGGAGCGCTGGCGGCGATCGCCTGGACAAGACGGCGCAAGGGCCCAGGAACGACAAAGTTATTGACCTCAGGGCCTACAACGTCCAGCGTGCGGACCTCGGTGAGCGGCAGGGTCTCGGTGATCCTGTCAAGTCGCATGTCAGACTCGTCGGCGAGCCATCCGTCGCACATCATCTTCAGACAGAGCTCTCCGACGCCCTCGTCGTCGTTGGTCTGGCCTGGCAGGAACTGGTCGTCCTCGTTGGTGCTGCCCTGGATGACGAACCCGTCGAATATTTGGGCAAGGGATAACGAGCGCAGCGTACGCTGCTCGCGGCGACCCTGGGAGTCGAGGCCATAGAAGAGGGCCGATAGCGACTGGATGATGGCGACAATGTCATCGGGCGTGCTGCAGTGACAGTCGAGGTTGAGCTGAGCCGAGTTCGGGATTGTGAAGTATCGGCCGAATTTGGTGATGTCTGACGCATAGCCTTCCAGCTCGAGCCGACGCAGCGCCTGGAAGTTGATTGTCGGTAGGTTCGGCAGGATAGCGGAATCCACATGGGGGATGAGGTACGACAGATGGAGGATCTCAAGCTGAGGTGCACTGGCCAGTACGCCGAGGAGGCTGACCAGGTTGACGTAGCACCCCTCCGCGCCAAACACGACGGGATCTGCCTGAAGACCGAGCCTCTGCAGATTTGGCAGCAGCGGGAGGTCGCCAATGTTGCTGGTGATGATCATAGTGAGATCCGTGAGGCTGGAGAGACCACAAGGGAAGAGCGCGCCGACGGGGAGCGCAGAACCGCATCTCAAATCATCGTCAATGACGAGATGTAGCTGCTCAAGGCGTGGGACTGCAGCGATCTTGGCAGTGGTTCCTCGTACGACGTCCGCAAGGGACATGGGGATGTGCAGGGACAATTTCTTCGCTCGAGACGCGTGTTCCAGAAGTGCCTTCGCCGCGTCGAGAGAGCGGGCGTTGAGCTCCGTGATGCGGATGTCGAGCAGCATGTTTTTAGAGCGGAGGAGCACCGTTCGCGCGCAATCTTCGTTGCGAAAAGCGCACACCGTCCGCCAGAGCGAGGGGCAGCCAAGGCCTACCGCACGCCAGCGCCGGCAAACGGCGAGGACGCACGTCCATTGCAGGTAGCCGGGTTTGTCGAAGACAGCGCAGTACCAGAAGATCGTGACGAGAAGCTCTCCGGGTAGCTTGTGAATCGCCTGGGACGGGCTCGCCGCCACGGGCTGTGCGCGCGGGATAGCGTGGACATTGAGCATAGTGAAGACGATTTCGAGGGGGGTGGGGGGTGGCAAGATTCGAAGTTGGGCGGTTTAAAACGGCGCGATAGTCAATCGCGTGCGGTTCAAACGCCCGTAAGCGCCGTGGGTAATTAAAAAATGGCTTCGGCCGGGATTGAACTCACCGCTTCGGCCGTAGGGCTGCACATACCATTAGGCAACCTATCCGTGGGTTGGCCGGCGGTTCTATTGCTATCAGCAGTCCCCCACAGCGTTTACTAATGCAAATCGACTTCACCGCGCGTTCCCAAAGCAGAAGTCAAGCCTCGGAGAGGCTGCAACAAGAACAGTGGGTGTATTATTGCACCTCACATGTTAGAAGATAGTTAGTCAGTAGCTATATCAGTATCTACCATTTACTGTACGATTATATGGCCGTGAAAAGCAGTATAGAGCGGTGCCGTGGCCAAGGAAAGCAGGTATCAAGAGAAATAACACCTTTACTGTCTCTTTTTGAGAGAATCAAATATATTCAGCTACATACAGGACGATTAGAAGCTCACAGAGCCTCCTGTGCGATGGAGCGAGGCTGTGGCCGCGCAAGGGAGAGCAGAATGTAGGCGGCCGGCACCATTCAACGATGGCACCGTGAAACTGTTCCATGACGTCATAGAGACCCCTGACACCGCGGACCCGGTGTACCCTTGACCGCAGCCACTCTTTGCGTAGGTCTCTATAGCATGTTCGAGCACGCTAAGATGCCCATAGATTAGCGTTCTGATGCTATATAGCGCAGTGTGGCTACTGCAATTTACTATCCTTTGTCTTTCCGTGGCATGACACATGACGTTATACTTTATTAGTTGCGCTGACATGTAAGGCATTGTTAGCGTAATGGTTAACGGACGCCTTGTGGTACTCGAGACCGCGAGTTCGACTCTTTCTGGATGCATTTCTTTTGCGGGGCGCTTTCTCTTAAGCGCCTGCGCCGAGGTCGTTTGAACCGCCCGCGATTGACTATCGCGGCGTTTTAAACCGCCCAACTGAATTGGCTCGGGGTGGGAATGAAAAGACAGGTGCTGCACCTTCAAATATATACCCTGAGCACAGGACGAATGTGGCCTTGACAGATCACAAATGAGCTTCACGCTACTAGAGATGAAGGCAAAGAACGTACACGTTGCGATGCGATTCAAAGGGCCTTCTGGAGGCGTCCGTGGCCACCTCAGCAACTTGAAAAATCATCACTTTCAAGAGCCGTCGCATTCAGGCTTAATCAAAGCTCGTTGCTACCCCACTCGCTACAGGGAGATATGGCCAAAGCAATCATTCAGGTGGCCAGACAAAGTGCGGAAACATGCGCCGCGCACCTGCACTCTAGCAAGGCTCGGGAAGCTGCTCTGACGCCTGCCGACGTGAAATTGGCTCCCGCATCCGCAATATATGCAAGGCATATTCGCAGGTAGCACTATGAGATATCGCTACATGGCTGTACGTCGTTATCGTGTAGACAATTTTCAAAGAGTGTAGCTAACTTACGAAGGGAGCATCAGCCTCGTGAGCTCGCGCGTCCCGCGCGCAGACAGCGGATATCATAGCATAATGTCTGCCGAAGAGGGCAAAGCGACAATAAAGTGTCCGGAAAAGCCGAACGGCAGGCGAAGGCGAGCGACGAGGATACGAGCTGAAATTTGTGGCCAAATGTGAGCATGTCGTGGTCGCGAAGTGAGCAGGCCGCGGTTCACCCGACGAAATTGATGCGCCGCAATGCCGGGAGCGACGGCGCGCGAACGCGCCCGAGAAACGTCTCAACGATCGTCATCACCGCAGTCCTCGTTCGCAAATCATGAAAACACGTCCATAATTTTGAAGGCACCGGAGGTATACCAGTAAGTCTACGTAAATGCTCCGCGTCGCATGGCTAGTAACTTAGGTTCCTTTTAGCGAACTTTACATCGCGTGGTACGCCGCGACTTCAGTCCCACAAGTCACCCTGAGACCATTGAAGGCTCTTGAGATTGGGAAAGATGCTGTGGATGATAGCACCGTCTGTATCCGCAGTGTCTTCGGCGCTGAAGTTGCGACGTGCTTCCGGCACAGCCGCAAGACGATCCACGACTGGACGGACGGATCGGGGCACGAGGACGTCCTTGGCTTCGTTTCCCATGACGTGCAACGAGCGAACCTCGGATAGGGGTAGCTGCTCTATGAGTCGCCCAAGGCCCTTCAGCACAGGATGAGACGTTCCTTCGTCAGCAACGCCCGCGACGACCAGCGTGAAGTCGAACGCGTAGTCCCTGGTGGCGGACCCTTCGACCGACAAGCAATGTCCGCTGCCCGTATCGCTGAGCCGGAGGGCACGCAGCGCTCGTTGTTTGGTACGCCCGCGGGGGTCCTCTTCTATGAACAGCCCGCTGATGCTGTCGACGAGATAGGAGGCATCGCCCGAGTCGTGCGACATCAGCACCCACTGAAGCATGGCCGTGGCTGTCGTCGGAACTGATATCAAGTTCAACAGGCCCGCCAAGGGGAACGCTGGCCCCGAGAGCGAGAGACACTGCAGCGCCGGTAGGTGCGCCCTCTCCTCGTGCGAGCTGGGGAACCGGGTGCTTGATGGCTGCAAGCCCTCCATCCAGAGCTCCGCTAGGTGCGGCATGCTCCGCAGCGCCTGCACCAGATCGTCCACGTCGACGGGATGCTCCTCGCTCAGCGTCTCCATCGCACCTTCCCACCGACGGACCGAGAGGTACTGGAGGTTCGGTGCGCGTACCATGCCGCCGAGGCCACCAAGCACCTGGACCGACAGCACCGTGAGGCGCGGCAGCTCAAACGGGAAGAAGTGGGTGAGCCTGGAGAAGGTGCCGATGGCCCCTTGGATGTAGACGGTGAGTTTCTTCAGTGCCGGCATCTTCCCGCAGCTGGAGAGTGCGCGTATGACCTCGGCG
The DNA here is from genome assembly GCA_019973155.2 of Phanerochaete sordida. Lineage (NCBI taxonomy): Eukaryota > Fungi > Basidiomycota > Agaricomycetes > Polyporales > Phanerochaetaceae > Phanerochaete > Phanerochaete sordida. Next base: position 72,882 of record BPQB01000035.1, read on the forward strand.
CGGTACATATACGGGATGGAGACCTGGAGCGTCTTCGTGCGGTGCGCTTCGCCGAGCAGCAGCACCGCGGCCTCGAGAGTGTTGGGGCAAATGGAAGGGATGTGAACGGTGGCGAGGGGTGCGCCCCATGAGCGGTGCAAGACCTCCTTGATGCATGCGATGCTGCTCGTCGATGTGGCGTTGCACCAGAGCGTTGAGGAGCCCACGCCGAGCTGATACCAATGGCGGCAGACGTGTAGGATACGGATCCATCTCATACGCTTGGTCTCGGGCTCGGGAGAGAAGAAACAGTCGTCGGCGATGCGGGAAATGACCATGAGCAGGATCTCGTTGGGCAGTCGTGAGATTAGGGTGTTTCCATGGTTTGCTCGGCCGAGAGTGTAGATGCTGGGAGCGTCGTCAGTTCTGAAATGAGGGAGAAGTGCACGAGACATCATGAGTAGGGTGCAAGTTCAGAGTGGGCGAAGGGGACGTCGAGGTCGGCACCAGCCTTTGTACCTGTAAGATTGGGAGAGGAATGGTTGTGGCCACGGATTGCTGCGGTTCGTCCGTGATGCGAGGGGTCCAGGCTCCAGAGTCTGCAGACATTGTCGTCAGCGCTCACTTGTCGCACAAAGTACAGCCTGGCCTTTGTCGAGCGGTACTTGAATAAGTTATCGCGGCAAGGAGCCGCCACTAAACAGGGACAGCACAGCCAAGTGTCACGGGTAGGCTAACAAACCTTTCCATGTCAGGACAGCCTCCAGAGAGAATAAAAACCCGGAGTGATTCATAGCTTGCATCACCGTGGAAGGTATAGCATTTTCGACATATCTAAACATACATCGTCGTCTGAGACTCGTGTAAAATACATGGGACACTACTGGAGTCAAATTCACTCCATATAATCGTCTCGAGAAAGCGGAGACCACTGAATCTTTCGGAGGCTCGGGATCTTCTCCTGCCACAAGGCCGCGTTCGCGCCCACGGCCTGGGCCGCCTGGAAGTTGTCAACGTGGACTCTTCCTTCGAGAGCCAACCCAGCCAGGTCGTCGACAATCTCGCGGAACGACACGGGGATAAGGAAATCCTTGGCGGCGGATCCGATGACGTTCAGCGCATGCACGCCTTCGAGCGGGATCAAGTCGACGAACTGCGCCAGATCCTCCATGTTCGCTTCCTCATTGTCATTGTGGAACTCCTCGGTGGCGGAGATGACGAGACTGAAGTCTGTCGGGTACTCGTGCAAGGCTTCCGTGGGCTCCAGAAAGTCGGCGTACGTCGTGGAGCCCTCGATGACGAAGTCATATCCGGATGCGCCGTTAGAGACCGTCAGCGAGCGGAGCATGCGCTTTGTTCTGCTATCACGATGGATGAATAGTTGTGACGCTTGGAACACGATATGGTTGGCGTCCTCCTCGTCTTCGAGCACAACGTCGAGTGCGATGCTCGCCGCATGCGGGACCACGAGCATATCGCAGAGGTTGGCGACGTCGATCGCAGGGCCCTCGAGCGTGAGCAGGCGCAGTGCCGGCACCGCTACCGATTTCGTCGGCATCGTGCCCTCGAGACGCATGTTCTGCACAGTAAGCTCGCGCAGGCGCGGCATACGACAGATCGCCGAGGCGAAGTCAGACGCTTCCAGATACCACGCCTCGGCGGGCTCGTCCGACCACGCGTGGCTCACGGTGAGCTGTTCGAGCGCGGGGGCGTCCAGCATGCCGCCGACGTCCACCTCTGCGCGGATGTCGAGGTCGACGAGGCGGGGCAGCTCGTGTGGGAAGATGTTGTTGAGCTGGATACGGGCGTCGTCTAACTCTGTGGTCGCGTACAGGATGAGCGCCTTGAGTTGCGGGAATCCGTTCGTTAGGGAGACTTCGTGCGCGAGCTCGGCGTGGTATTCGTACGGTACATGCAGGCTGAGCGTCCTCACACGTCCCGCTTGAGTGAGCAGGAGCCGCAGAATCTCGAGTGTTTCCGGGCCGACCAGCGGTACGTGGACGTCGAGAGGCTGGGTGCCCGAACGGCGAAGGAGCTCCGTGGCGCCCTTGATGCCGCGAGTGGGAATTATTTTCGTCCAGAGCTTCGAGTTGTTCGTGCCAATGTTGCACCAGAAGCGGCAGACGAGGAGGACGCGAGTCCACGCGAGAGAAACGGCGCTGTCGAAGCCGGCGCAGTACTCGAAGACGATGAGTAAAAGCTCTGCCGGCAATATACGGCCTGAGAGGTGATTGTTGCCCATGACTTGAGTACTCGTCGAAGTGTGGAGAAATCGGAAGGTGAGGCTGGCGTTGGCGCGAAGTTGGGGCTGCTATCGCTGAAGGCTGATGAGCTGTGCAGGTATCGACAGCCCCCCAGGTCTCCCTTTATATTCACCTGAAATTGAATGAGAACTGTGGCCATGATTTCTGCACCTTGCCGAGATGAAGGTATAGAGACGGAGGCGCACCAACGCCATTGTCATCGGCTAAGCACAGCGCGGCAGGCCATGATAATTCACTACGGAAGCGAACAGGCGGCGCGAAGAGCAGAGCGTTGCCAGCGATGCGGGCTCAAATCGATTCGCGTTCTGCGGACAAAGTAAGCGATGACAGAGGGCGGAGGCAGGTGGCGAGTGGCGGTCAAAGCGAGGAGCACCGTGTCCGGAGCGTGCTCTTGTCGTTCGAGACGTATTTGAAATCGCCGCGCCCGAGCTGATGCGCCTCTGGGCGAGTCTTTCCAGGCTTGGCATCTGCTCTCGCTCGCTCCCGGCAGCGTCGTGGGACATGCAGCGTTCGGCTGGAAGGGGACCATGGGAGCAAGCACGCGCGTAGCGGTTCAATGCAGGTACAATGGGATATAGTTGTCACAAATACAGAAGACTACCATTCTAATGCGGCGGGTAGAAATTCAGTCAACTGCCAGACTGCGCCATCGGACCTGCCAGAGCCGTGGAAAGATCTTACGCCACTCGACCTCGTACCACTCGATAGGTGCATCAGGGGGAGCGTGATATAATCCCGTCTCGCCGCGGGGAAAGAAGTAATCCATGACTTCCGGCAGGAAGGTGCGCCAGGCCAAAGTGCCCTCGACGGTCAGCGTAGTGACTTCGGCCATCGGCAAGATATGAACTAGCCTGTCAAACCGCCACTCGCCTGGGCCTTTCCATGTAAAGGTCCTCAGATCCAGACAGATCCGACCCTCCTCCTCAAAGTCCGGCGTATCTTCGTGGACGTATTCGCCGCGTTCGACCGTGTCGCCCTGGAAGGAGATCTGCCAGTTGACGTCCAGCGGCGTGGTGAGGAACAGCGTGCGGAGTGTGCGCTGCTCGGGGTGGCCCTGGGGGTTCAGTCCGCAGAAAATGAATGGTAGATTTTCGAGTAAGGCGGTGAGGTCTTGGGGTATTTCGATCTCGAATTGCATGATGAGCTGGGCTGTGGTAGGGACCCTGAGATGCTTAAGAAATTGGGACATCGTCCGCGCGTAGCCCAGCAGGGCGAGACGACGCAATGCCGAAAGCTTCACTTCGGGAATGTTTTGCGAGGACTCGACAGCCACAAGAGGTTGCAGGTGAAAGATTTCAAGGGTGTCGAGGTAAGGAGCGTTCTTCAACACGTCAAGCAGGTTGACCAGGCAAATTCCCCATGTGCCATAACCTTCTCCGTCTTTGAAGGGGTGGCCCTCGATGATGAGTCGCCGGAGATTCGGTAGTAAAGGGAGCTTGCGAATGTTGTTCTCGACGGTCAAGTCGAGGCTTGTTAGACAAGGGAAGCCGTATGGGAATAAGGGTGTGACGGAGAGCCCGGACACAAGTCCGTCGTCGTTGCGGAAGAGGAGCGCCATCCTCTTGAGATGTGGTACGCCGGTGAGCTGGGAAGTGACCTCCTCCAGGCTATCGATAGTTGATAGCGGAACGTCGAGGTCGAGGGTCTTCGCCCGGACTGCTTGTTCTAGCAATATTTTTGCAGCGTCGTTGGTCTGAGGGTCAAAGGATGGAATGCAGATGTCGAGGGTCATGTCTTGAGACCGGCGGAGTACCTCGCGCGTGCAGTCTTCTCTGCGGTGGTAGTATACTGTACGCCAGAGCGAGGGACAGTTGAGGCCAATCCCGCGCCACTGTTTACAGACGAAGAGAACGCGTGTCCACCGAAGATAGGTGCTGGCGTCATCGCAGTCATCCGCGTAACACAAGAAGATTTGTACGAGGAGCTCTTCAGGCAGCTTGAAGATCGACGGGGATCCTTCTGCGGGGCTAGACGGGGGAGATGACGTGGAGGGCATGTCCAGCATGAAAAGGCGAATTGTGGGAGAATGGTGAAGAAGGATGAAAAGGCGGAACTGGGTTCGCCGTTTTATACCCTCAGGGGAAGATAATGAGCGGCCTCAAAGGCAGGAAAGCGCGCCTCTCCAACCACGGTGGCCATGCCTTGGCGCCACTGTGGCCACCAGAGCAAAAACTGACAAAGGCTGCCGCAAAGATCTCTGCCAAAATATGGTTACCATGGCGCTAGGCTACATTTATGTCCATCCGGCAGAGCGTCGAACTAAAGCAAGGCCAGCTGTGGCTCAGCGGCGCTTATCGGTCTGTCGATGACGCCAAGTTGCACGCACCTCCATCCTGCGATGCTAAAAAAGAGTTTTCGCTGCTCGCCAATGATCCTTGCCATAAGGGGTACTCAAACGTCCATCTAGAAGTCATCGGCATCCTGCGACAGCTGCAGGTGGAACAGCGCACTCGGCCGGATGACGACCGCAATGTACCTTAGGCAATTATTACGACGACACTCTGCAGAGAGACATCTCGGGACTGTTTAAGATAGCGAGTATCGTCACCCGAGGTCGGATGAGGTTCTGAAATCGTTATCGCTCCATGCAAACACGCTTTTCTAAGCCACGTGGGAGTCATGATGCGCCGCATCAGGCGCATTGGTGCGTCGCTTCTGGATTCGTAGCCATTCCAAGCCCATGCAAGCAGCTACAGCTACAATCACTACGTACTATACACCCCATGCATGCTCCCGACGAGACCTAGGATCCCACGCGACCGTTTCAAGTCCGGGAAGGTACGCCCTCCAGTCTTCATTGGCTCCGGAATATTTTGAACCCCTACAGCCTGGCGAAACGTCCTTTGTACGTGGAGCATAGTTCGCGTCGAGCGCAAGGGCGGCCATGCCATCCAGAACATCTCTCCGGAGGGGTCTCGGCACCAGAATGTTCTTGGCACCGAGGCCCACGACGTTCAGCGTGCGCACCTCGGACAGCGGCAAGTTCTGGAGCAGCGCGCTGAGGCTTCCTACGTCCGCGTCGGTGCCTCTCCACCCATAGCTACGCGTAACGCCCAATCGGAAGTCCCGCGTCGGATCCCCATAGAGTCTGGAAGGCTGCAGGAGCTCATCGTTCCCGGACGATCCCTCGATGACGAATTCAAGGTCCAAGGTGCTCGAGAGGAGCAGCGAGCGCAGCGGGCAGCGCCCAACACGTCCGTCGGAGGACTGTCTTTGGAAGAGGTTGCAGGTGGCCATGTGCACGGCGCGGACATCGTTCGGGTCTTCGATTTCGAAGTCGAGGGCGATGCGCGCGTCGCTCGGGGCAATCACGGATGCGCTCAGCAAGAAGACCGGGAGCGCCGCGCCTCGCACGCACAGCGAGCGCAGCGCGGGCAGCGGCACGAACTCGGTGTCCTCTTCCCGCACATCGCCAGCCAGCTCGGGAACGAGGTTCGCGATGTTGAGGTGCGCGAGGTGCGGCATGCTGCGCAGCGCATGCTTCAGCGCTCGGATGCAGAGCGTCCACGGCTCGCGCCCCAGCTCCGGCTTGTACAGCGTGGCAAGCGTGAGTTGCTCGACGTTGCGTGCACTAGGCAGGCTGCCCAGGTGGCACTCAGCAATGACGTGGAGAGTTTTGAGGCGCGAGAGCTCGTGCGGGAAGAAGCGGTCGATGTGCAAGGGGCTGGCACCGCGCGCGCTGGTGGCGAATACCGTGAGGTCCTCGAGCATGCGCCACTTAGCAGCGACCCGTGCGGTCGTGCGTGCAAGGACACGGCGATACCGGTGCGGAAGGTGAATAGAGAGCGTCCTCGTGCGCGGGGCTTCGGCTAGCAAGAGTACGAGAGTTGCGTTGAGTGTCGAGGCGTCGATGCGCGGGATGTAGATGTTCAGCGGCAGCCCGCGCGAGCGCCGCAGGATCTCGCGCGTACAAGCGTACCCGCGCGAGGAGCTGACCGTCTGCCAAAGTGAGGGGCAACTCACGCCAACGTAGTACCATCGCCGGCAGACGTGTAGGACGCGCGTCCAGGAGAGGTAGCGCCGATTTCTGAGGTCGTCCGGGTGCCGAGCGAGGTCGCCCTCGAAGGTATCACAATAACCGAAGATATTGATTAGAGCTTCGTTGGGTAGTCTTGAGATTGGCAATGATGTGTTGGTCAAGAATATACTGGGGTGAATCGGCGGAGCCATCCCAAGGTTGAGCGAGCGGGTCGACATCTTCGGAGGCTGCTGAGAAGCAAGGACTTGTTCTGAATAGTTGAACACACCTCGGATGAAAGAACTGACTTGGGCCACCCGCCAGCCATTGATCAGTATTACGTTATCATCGAAATGAAAGAGATCTGGAGCGCGATCTTAAATCGACACCGCGCACTTCCGGTGGCTTCGAGCTGAGTTTTGTGATGAGTGGCACCAAGCATTGTATGCGGTCAGACAATCATCGTCTATTTAGCGAACAAAAAGTCATGGATAAGCTTTGTACTCGGTGTGCTCGACACAACGCCACGCGCACAGATTACACGACTGGATATCGAGGATGAGCACGCTTTTGTCGCGTGTGCAGCGCAGGGCGCCCTCGGCCTTGCCACCGAGATGGGCAGCCTCAGGTGCGGCGGTTGCAGATGAGCGTCATGCTATGACGCATAGGAACGATGTTTGGGAAGAGCGCATCGCTGGCACGAACGGGAAGGATATATCCGTTGGCAACTGGTCCGACGATGCTCAGCGCACAGACGTTCGACAGCGGCGCCGTTTCGAACAGCGTGAGGAAGTCCGCAAGATTTGGGTCGTCGCGCGGCCGCCTCCAGCCGCCGAAGAGCGTGCACGTGAACTTGAAATCTCCGTGCAGCGTCGAGTCCGCGCCAGTGAGGTACGAGCTACCTCGGATGGTAAACCCGCGGGCTGTATCTGAGATCGCCAACGATCGTAGCTCGCGGCATTCCGTGCGCCCACTGGGAAGCGTGCGCGAAAACAGCTTCGCGGCCGAGGAGGCGACGCCGTCGACGAAGCTGCAGTCATCCAGCTCGTACTTGAGCGCGATGCGCGCGCGCGTCGGCACGCTCAGGAAGTCGCACAGCGCCGTGTACTCGCCCGCGTGGCCGCGCAGGCAGAGCGAGCGAAGCTCGGGAAGGTCCGTCTTCGCGATCGTCATTGCATCGACTTCATCGTCGAAGATGGGCAGGATCCCGGCGAGGCTGAGGTGCTGCAGACGCGGCATCCTGCGCAGCGCTTCGAGCAGTTCTTCGACATCGACCGTCCCTCCGCTGTCGGGACCTCCCGCGGCTGAGTTGTGGATGCTCAGCGACTCTAGTGCTGGCACGTCGGGGATGCCGCTGACGTCGCATTCTGCGGTGATATGGAGGTGTATAAGGCTCGGAAGCCGGTAAGGAAAGAAGTCGGGGAGGTGTAGGTCATCATCAGCGGAGGAGTGAACGGCCCGCATGTCGAGACGTTCTAGGTGTGCCAGAGCCGCTGCGAGATTTCCTGTAGCGCCAGCAAAGGCGTCGTACTGCGACATGTCCACGGAGATGTAAAGCGCCCTGACACGACCGGCTTCGAGTCTGTCTAGGAGGAGTCGCGTAGCTTCGATGTCTTCGTACTTCAGGATGGCGATGGCGAGGGGCGTGCCTCTGGAGCGCTTGACGACTTCGAGGACCCAAGATTGTCCGCGGGAGAAGCAAACGGTCCGCCAGAGCGACGAACATCCGGCCCCTGCGTAGTACCAGTGGCGGCAGGTGCGGAGGACGGCAATCCAGTCGAGGTAGCCTTCAGAAGACGCTTCAGGATCGAAATCGTCACAATAATGGAAGACTCTAGCCAGGAGTCCTGCGGGAAGGCTTGGGATGCCACGGAGTGTCGAGAGCGATTGGGGTGCCATCGTACTGGAAATGTGGGTAGAAATCAGATCTTAGCCCTACGTGCATTTAAGAGCGGGGTCAAGGCACATCGTGGACACGATGTCCGTCGCCAGTATATTGGCCACAATTCAGATCGACGACCCCAGTCAAATGGTGAGGGAGTAACGACAGACGGCGATGATCATGTCCGGCAACCCAAGGTCGCATGCTGTCAAAGCCCTGGTTAAAAGCCCTGATCAATCAATCACGTACGATGCAACGCGCAATCGGTACCTTACCGGGTGCAAAGCCGGACAAGGCGACAGAGGCAGTCAGAGCATGCCCACACTTTTGTCGTAAGGAGCTTGGACCGGTAAATCATGGTTAGCAGGGACGTACGGGAAGCATGCTGACGCCTCGTCGCTGGAGCGGACAGACGAGCTGATGCGCATCGATCGCGAGCGACTCAGCGACTCGGGCGCTCGCACGTCTATTGTCGCCGAGCAGGTTCAAGAGGTTCGCAGAAGGGTATGGGAAGGCGTCGAGACGACGTAGACGACGTCATCGATGGCGAGCGTACAGCGCGCTCCTGAAACCTGCAAACGTCGAGGCGGGAAAGTACCGGCATATATTTTCTGTGACTACTCCACGTAGACATGACGCTGGTCGTACATGAATCGGGGTTTCTAGGGATGTAGTGAGGTCATCATGGTGTACTTTGAGCGTTTGGCGTCGTCAACTCAGGTCACAGATGCGGCCTGTGACATCGAAAAGCACCAGGCGGTTTGCCTGTGGGACGCTAGTCTTGGATGTCACAGAAATTCGTCGGAGGCCCTGCTACTACGGCGAAGGATGCCAATGGACTGACTTGAGGCTCGGGAAGATCGTCCTCCACTCTACGGGCTCGGCCTCCGCTTCCATGTCGGTACCCGGCATAGTGCGGACAAATGGCGCCGAGTCCAGAACGTCCTCGCCGAACACGGCGTCGCGCAGACATGTGGGAACGAGGTTGTCTCTGGCTGCAGTGCCGAAGACACTGAGCGCATGGAGGCCTGCGAGCGGAAGCTTGGCGAGCAGGGTGAGGAGGCGCTCTTCGGGCAGCGTGCCGTTTACGCAGTGCAGCCAGAGATCTGTGGAGTCCGGTAGCATTGACGGCTCGGGGACCTCGTCGGGGGCGAAGCTGCCTTGGATGAGGTACCCCGCGGGAGTGGTCGTAAGGACGAGAGCCCACAGATGCGCGTCCCGTTTGGCAAAGATATAATGAGTGAGCTTGGCGATGTTGCCGACAGTTGTATCGGTATTCACGACGGTCGCGAGGGAGAAGCGTCGCACAGTGGCCGGAAAGATACATCGGGGTATGAGAAGCCTCCAGTTCATTAGAGATCCGGACATGATGAAGTAACGCAGCGCATGGAGAATTACGGGTTCTTCGGTGCTGAAGGCTTGCTCTTCATTGAGGTTGTGGAAGAAGTGGCTGGAGCCCAGAAGGCGGAGAGATCGCAGGTAGTGCATTGTGCGCAAGGCGCCAAGCACAGACCGAGCGCAGAAGCCCCATGGGCGGTCGTTGTTCCGCGATTCCATCTTGGTAAGTGTGAGGCTTCGGACATTAGGTGCGTCAATCATGCCGTCGACGTTACAGTTGGCAGTCACTTGGAGTTCGATGAGAGATGAGAGATCGCGGGAGAAGAACATGTCGAGTCGAAGGATGTACCGGGCGTCGAAGATTTCGGTTACTTCGATGTCCAACCGTCCCAAGAGAGGGAAGGGGCCCGGAAGCTCTCTAGTCGCTTCTGCGATCAGAGAGACAAAGACAGAAGGGCCGCGGACGCGAAGGGATCGAGCGCGTTCGGCTTGTTTTGCGACTAGCTGAGAAATCCTGATCGTGTGGCGATCTGGGTCGAGGATACAGATGTGTAGAGGCACCTCTTTGGAGCGGGAGAGGACCTCCTGTATAAAATGTGCACTTCGCGTGGAACAAACAACGACCTGCCAGAGGCTGGGACAGTTGACGCCGATATAGTACCAGCGACGGCAGACGTGGAGGACTGGAAGCCACACCAAGTATCCGTGATCGTCGGATCTGGGATCGAAGTCGTCGCAGTAGCGGAAAATATCGATGAGAAGCTCCTCGAGGAGATCCGAAGCGAGCTGGCCGGCGGTGGGCATGGATGGGTGAGCGATACACAGTGACGAGGAAGAGCTAACGGCGGGATGATGCAGGGGGATACGCGGGCCATAGCGAGACTTTATATCTTGTCAAACGGCCGGGCCACTGGATGGCGGTAAGCGAAGCGTACGCGTGACGATGGGTGGCTCACCAAGACAAAGTGAACGAGGCCAGAGTTCTAGTCCGCCATCCTTTGGCCAAGACAAGAGACCATCCTGCTGCGCAGCGCCACACATCTGCGGACGCCACTCAACGTGCAGCGATGTGGCCACCGTCCCGAACACGCTGCCCAGATGTTCCATCAGCCTAACGAACGCCTATACGGAGATAAGAGCCGCTTACCACGCCAAAATTTAAGCAGCATCCAGCGGTCGATAGGGCGGTCATAGGTAACGTCATCCCGAAAACCACCCTCGCTGTTCTCCGAGCCCGTACGGCAGGGCACGATGCCGACGGCGGCGCCATGCGAACCTGCAGCTCCTGCAGCCGGCGATAATCAGGCGGCTGTACCGGACGCCGCCACTGGTCCACGGCTGATTTCTGCGACAGCGAACCCGCCGGGCCCTCGTCGGCCACACGCGAGCCTCTCGTAACGTGTCCTGGTCGCGTCCCTCGCAGCCAATGGCGGCGCGCGCCCGAGCATGACGTCGCGCGGACGCAGTAGGCTGCTGCGGGATCGTCGCCGCGCGGTGCGGATGCGCTCGCACGATATCTCCGCGCCTCGCAGGCGGTAGAGCGTCCGAGATGGCTCGGGGCAGCGCGCGCCAGGCGACATGGGGACAGTGGGCGTTCGCACGGTGCAGCGCGCCCGCGAGGCGGTGGGTTGGCGCAGACCGCGAAGGGAGCCACGGCCTGGAGGAGCGTACGAGGGCCCCGTATGCGGTTAGGCTGGCCCGGGGCTGATGGTGTCGCGGTGCTGGGAAGAGCGAGCAGGGACGCATGCGGGCGTGTGCGCGCACGCAGCCCCGCACCCTCGTTACGCAGCGGCGTGATAGGACATCATCCGGGCTGATGCTCGCCGTCGCACGCCAGACAGGCTCAGGCGCGAGCGCAGGCGTGGCCCAGCGTGCTCGTCGTGGGACTGCGAGGGCGCCAGGCGAAGGGGATGCCTGTGCTGCCGGAGATTGGTTGGGAGCTGGAAGGCCTGCGCAGCCAATCGCCGGGCAGCGCACGCGTCTCAGCGCAGGACGCTGGAAGATAGGACCCCTGGCACTCGCTCGAAGTATAGGAGACGCGACGGTCCAGCCCGTCCTCTGGTCGATGCCCTGCATGGCCCGTATTTGCCACGAAACCTTGCTGGGGCCTGGTCTGGATTCGCCCAGTTAAGCAGGTTCAACAGGGCCGTAATAGGACCGCTCACCGAAGCGAGCCGGCGCGCGAAGCATCGGCGTCGACGCACGCCCTGACGTCGACGCAGCCTGATAGCCAGCGGCCGAACCTCGTTGAGCGCGCCCACTGTGGGGCGCATGGGAGCGCGCTGTCCAGGGACGGCCGCAGGCGGCGACCAGCCGTGTCTTTCTGGGAGACACAACGCTGCGCGGGACTCAGCTGTCCCATTACGTGTACGGCGGGCCATGCGGCGCACCTGCACATGTATCGATGGCGGACACAAGGCGTGGATCATCAGAGCCCAGCTCTGGCTAGGTGCCGCTGGCCTGCGGGGTCGGCCGGTGAGAAAGCCTAACGGCTGGCGGCTCGATGTGCTGGCGTCCCGAGGAAGAGCCCGACGGTGCTCGCGCGCTGCGGCGGGGCTATCCAGCACACGTTGTTTGTCAGATGCCGCAGACAGCAGCCGTTGGCGGTGCCATTTGTAGCGGGACAGCGTGCGCACCTGGACTAGGCTGCACGAAACATGTCCTGCGGGACGGGGATTGCAGAGTCAGCGTAAGAAGCGACACGAGGAGTGAGTCAGGCATACAGTAAAATGTTGACTCGCCTCGCAAGCATGCAATCGCCTCGGAGCGCAGAGGATACACTTTCGACAGGGTCCTCGTGCCACCTGCAAAAAGTCTCGGGCAAAGACTCTGCAGCGGCTGGGTAATCGAGCGCGAGTTTGGTCTCCTGGGGTTTCATAACGGCATTTTGCATCGAGGGTATTTGTAAACCTGGTCGCTGTCGAATTACAGGCGGGTGACGACAGCGCGGAAGTAAACTGAGAGCGTGCGATCGTCTCGTCTCCAGGCTGCAAAAATTGCACAGCGTTCTGTGCTTCGAGCTCATGGATCAACCGGTGCACGCTGAGCAGTGTCGAGGCCTACACACCTTGGCGAACGAGAATCACGACGAGACGAAGGTTGGAGACGAGCGCGGATGCATCGTCACAGGTGCCCGGGGTCCAGGCGCGGCTATCGCATCGAGACCAGGGGCAGTCTGCCGGAGGTCTGGATGCGGGGTAAATTTGCAAGGGGATTGGCTGGAATTGTCCGGCCCAGACCTGCGACCCAGATCAGCGAGATGCGCTGCTCCGCCGGTGCTCGTCTGCGCAGGAATCGGATGAGACGAGGCAGTTCAGAGAGAGCCTGCTGCAGCCCCATTTGGCAGCTTTTGTCCGTTTAAGGCATAGCCGCAAGCGTCGGGGCTGCCGTCGTTTCAGGGTGGGTCTGGCAGGAAATCCGACAGGAGTGGAATAACTTCGAGGGGAGGGAGTATGACCGCCGAATCTGGGCGGGTCGATGAGAGCGGTGTTTGAAGGTGTGGGTTGCCAATTATCGCGGGGTTGGCGACGTGCTGCGATTGGGCCGCGACGGGGACGGCTGATGCCAGGGTCCTTCGCAGGTCTCCTGGAGCCTGGATCGCGCTCGGCTGGGGCTGCCGGCATGCGCAGGCTAGGCTTGGTTCAGCGGCGAGCGTCCAGACATGCAGCGAATAAAACGAGTGCGGGGCCCACCCGTGCCCAGCTTTTGCACACTCCCCGCCGCCACGCCCGACAGCGAGCACGCCTCCGTGCGCCCTGTGCCCCCGATGCCCCTGCCCCTCTCCGCGCAGCCCCCGTCGCTGCTGCACCAGCACAAGCGGCCGCGCGGGCTCTGGCGGGCCCGCTGCCGAGACACCGACCCCTACCGCGCCAAATCGGGAAGCCTTTCTCACGATGTCCTCAGCGATACGTCCAGCGACCTCGCGTCGACCTCGAGCCGCAGCAGCGTCGAGACCGCCTTCGACGACGAATGCGACGACGACGACGCCCGCAGCTCGTCCTCCAGCACCAAGCGCCGCCGCTTGTCCGGCGCCCTCAGCGACTCGGAGACCCTCTGCCAACTCAGCCCGTCTTCTCGCGCTCTGACCCCTGATCTGGGCTATCATGCATCTCTCTTCCCGCCGACTCACCCTCTGAACTACCTCCCGCCGTATCTCTTCTGCGCTGTTCCGAGCCGGATGCACGACAAGGACAACAAGTTTGCGAGTATCAATAGCAAGGCGAAGGGCAAGCGGCCCACCACCGCCGATATCGAGGACTGGGAGAACCTCAAGGAGCTCTTTGCGCGTGCATCCGAGGCTTATGAAGGTGTGTACTTTGCCTCCTCGTGTCTGCTTCCTGCCCGGCTGCAAGCGGAGACCACCTGGATGCCATCTGCGCGGAGTGCGCCTGTCCACTGTGCTGCTCCGCGCAGGCACTCAGCCCGCATCCTCCATCATCTACGAGCCGTCAAGCCAGGCTTCGCTGTCGCCATTCCCCTCGCGGCAAGCGCAGCGCCGCTTTCGAAGTCGAAATCAGCCCTCTGAGGGCTAGGCGCCCGTGCACGACGTCGAGCAGGGGCGGGGGACAGCGTGCGCTGCATCCCCGGCGACTCGCACGCAGGCCGTCTGCGTAATCCCCCGAGAGCCTCCCTCAATCGCCGGTCCAGGGCGAGTGTCGTGTCGCGCAGTCGAGATGCCGGCCAGGCCGGTCTCGGCGTGCGCCTGGGCTGGTCGTCCGTATCGAACTTCCCGCAGCGTTCCGCCGCCGGAGGTCTGCACGCAGAGCCTCCGTGGCCTGCGCGCATCTTTCGAGCATACCTGTGCTGCCGCAGCGCAGGGCAGCGCACAAGGACTGTCTGTTAGCGGGCGACCGTGGCAGCTAGCACGCTTGGGAACAGCCTCCTTTGATTAGTCCCATTCCTCCGTGAGACGCTGTTTCTGACATGCGCCCTGTTTCTGCAGCAGATGATATCGCAGACGCTCTCCCGCTGCTGCGTGCGGTCATTCGCGAGTGCCATCGCTTTCTCGTCGCACACCCGGATCCGTCGGTCATCTACACCGGCGCGGACCCATCAGCGCACGACGCCCGCTCACCCGACATCCTGACGCCGACAGAGGACCGACTGCGTCGGGATTGGACACCAGAAAGCCTCTCGTCGTGTCTGCGCGGCCATCGCCCAAATTGCAGCACTTCGAGCACTCCCCTGAAGGCGTCGGACCCACCAACAGCGTTTCATGCGCTCTTCGGCACGGCGCTGTACTACATGGGCACTCTCGTCGCCCAGGATTCCGGCCTGGCTCTACCAGACGAGCCGGCGACACCCTCGACGTACTGGCTTGCCGCACTCGACGTCTTCGAGACGGGCGAGAACTTACCGAGTGTCCTCGCAACCGGAACCTCGGTACCGGAAGACTGGCGGATGTGCATATCTTGGGGGCGCACGCTCGTCTGCCTCGCCGACGAAAAGCTCGCGCAGAGCGAGCGCACGCCGCATCTTCCGCCGATGCCCTCGCCCGCGGACCTGCGCACAGGCTACCTACCGTACCAACCGTCGCTCGGCGCATTCTCCGCGCTCGAGCCGCGCTGGCCGCCAAACTCTCCCTTCCACGCCATCGCCGCTGCCCGTCCGCCCGTGACGCGCCGCATGAGCCTTTTCTCCGCCAGTGCGCACGACGTTATGGTCCTTGCCATGGACCAATTCTCGCGCGGGATCTTCCACATGCCACACCGCCAGTACGCGCCATCGCACAACCCGTCTGCGCTGCAGCTCGAGTTTCCGTACGTCGAGGCACCGGGCTTCGGTCACGCCCGACGCCATTCCTCGCCATCGTCGCTATCAAGCTCGTCGGCCCCGACATTCTCGCGGCCGAAAGAGCTCTTCACGATTGCGTCTGAGCTGCTCGGCGTCGCGGAGCGCCTCTCGCAGGCGTGCCAGCGCGAGTACTGGGCGTCTCAGGCGGACTCGGTGTTCAACCAGATGAAGATGGAGGCGGACATGGGCGCGTGGCGCATGGCCGTCAACGCCGCACGCGGCCGCTGCTGGCTGGTCGTCGGCGAGGCACGCGCAGAGGAGATCGAGTCCGCTCTTGAGCGTGGCGACACCAGCGTGCTGCACACGGTCGAGGCGGCCGAGGCGCGCGAAGGACTGGCCACAGGTACGCTCCTGCCGTTCCTGGTTCTTCGTGCGCATGCTGATTTACGTATCCAGCGGTCGCATTCCTCGAGCGTGCGAAGGGTTCCGCGACTGCGCGGCCGGATCCCGAGCAGGAGGACCTCTCGCCCCTGGTACGTCCCATCGATCCCGCGCCTGCGCTCCCACACTGATCCCGTGCCCAGCTCGCCGAGGCGCTGTTGACCCTTGCGAACCTTACCGCGGACGAGGACGCGCGCGAAAAGCTGTACGCGCGCGCACAGAGTGAGGGCGGCGACGCCGTCCAGCTCGAACTCGACCCGCCGTCGCGCGCGCTCCCCGCCGCGATCACGTCGATCGCAGCCGCGGCCAAGTCGCCCGTGTTCTCCGCGCCACCACCCGTGCACAAGATCGGACCCGTCGGCGTGCCCGCGGGCGCACGTACGATCTCCATCGAGGCGACGCCGTCGCTCATGTTCGGCGCGGGTGCCGCCCGCCGCAGCTCGCTGTCGTACGGGCACGCACCGCTCGTCGTCGCGGTGTCCGACGTCGCGATGGCGCTTTGCGGCCAGGCTATGGTCGTCGATGGTCGCCGTGACGAAGGCGACATGCGCATGGACGAAAGCTGATTTCCCACGACGTGCCGCGCGCACACGACGACCCTCCTCACGATTTCCCTCTTCTCTCTCATCGGTTTCTCCTCGGGTCCTCGGCGCATCTTCTCACACTCAGCATATCATTATTCTCGCTTCACTCTCGGCCACACATCGTCTGTACACGCACGCTTCCTCGCTCTCGCTCCTCGTCTCGCACTCGTCTCGCACTTCGCACATCTCGCACTCACGACATCCACACCGTACTGACGACTGCCCTTACGCCCCGCCGCCCCGCGCGGCGCCACCACCACCCGTGCCCCTCCTGGACTCCCCACTTGCACTGTACGCCCTCGGGTCCCGGGGCACCGCGCGCGCGCCCGGGCCCGCTAATCGGCTCGCGCGTTCAGCCTGCCTACTGTACGCCCACACCTACTCCGGACCGCACACGCCACTTCGCACACACACCATCATCTGCTGCGCTGCACGTCTTCGTTTCTGCCCCTCTGCACCGATTGTAGAATTTTCTCCCTGCATCTTTCTTTGGTTGTAGCAATATGATGGGTTTTTGGGATATCGCTCGTGTGGGCGTGAATCAGAAAGCAGTGCAGCTGGTGGTTCAATGGGAGGTTCTGTGGGCCCTGTGCCGACTATCTGGCGAGGTCCAGAACGAGCGTGAGTTTGTTCCCACAGCCCTTGCGTGCAAGTACGCGTTGTCGAAGCATGCATGGACGAACGAAGGACCGAAGGTTCGCTCACCGCCGCTCACTTGGGGTCGGTTCAGTCGGTGAGTTCAGCTTAGCCCATAATGATCTGCCTGCAAGACTGAGCGCAATACACGAGCTAACTTAGGCTCAGGCAAGCGGGACATGGCTTACTGGCATCGGAGAACGGAAACGCAGCCTGCTGCCTTTCTGATTTCCATCGCTGGTATACCACTACTCGGAGTATTCCGCCCTTGTCCTCGCGGCCCCTCCGTCTGTGCGTATCGACATTGTCTTGCTTTAGACAGTGCTAGTGCTCATACCGCTATACTGTATCACACAGTTGAAGTCTCGCTTGCTCGTGCTCTCCAAAACTCGGACGTGCTGCTTAAACACTGTATGTTCAACTCTGATGACTGCGCTGACTCTGTGACATGCGTCTCGACCGGATCTATTCCTGCGAACCTATGGGCGATTGCATCGATATTGACGTAGGTGTAACCACAGACTGCGCAGTAGCTCAAAAACCTAGAAATTCTTCTCCGCACCAAACCCTAGCGTGAATGCCAGGCCCATATCCCGCTCCTGTCAGGTACGGCAGGCGCCGTGCTTAACGCCAAGGGGTCGCTCTTTCTGTACGCGCGCGAGGCCGTGCTCCTCGCCGGTGCGTATCCATTTCCACACTTGTCGTGGCGTTGTACTTACTGTTCATCCCTGTAGCCAAGCATCCAGCTGCGGAGTCGCGTCGCTACCCAAGCCTTCCGCGCGGAGACGACGCGCGACATGCTGCCCGGCGAGCCGGTGCTCGACGTTGTGAAATAAGCATGCAGAGCGCTCCGGCACAATGTTCCGACTTCGAGTCATAGTCCATCCGTCGCGAGACATGGCTTCGCCCACTGGAAGCGACGCGCCTCGCGGTATGAAAACTGCACCTGGTGTTCATTGTGCTCCTGGGTCCACCCTCCAATGAGGGGCTGGCTCGGCATCGAGCACGCCAAGAACGATGACTCCACAAATGATTTAAATTTCCAGCGACGGCCTCGCCTGCTATGCTCCGAGGAGCATGCGATGTTTTTGAAGGGCTGAAAGCGCATAAAAGCATCGCTGCTGGTATGGGTGTTCATCCATAGATATGGAGAACTGCGACTCAGCAGCTGCTACTGACCTGAACGATACGTGAGCTTGTCAGCCTTTCATCTTAACCACTACTGACCGGTATATGGCAGGGTATATTTCGACTACATGAACGTCATCATGTGTAGTAGGTGTATCCTCAACATATACGTGATGGCTCTTAATGCGAACATTGCCAGCGCTCACCATATACGAGCACATCATCACCTTCAACGGCGAGTTCGAAGTCTTCTGGCGCAAGAAAACCAGCCTGCCCTGCGCTCTGTTTCTCATCAATCGCTACAACATTCTGTGTAACGCGATAATTGTCTTTCTGATGTGCGTAGGGGCGACTCGGGACAAACAAGTATGTACTACAACCATCGCACATGCCGGAAGTCTCACCTATGTTATACAGACGTTTGTTATGCCCCACATCTGCTCTCACTGAGTTTTGATGTATCGTCCTCAGACTGGAAGCCCTCAATTGCTTACTCAACGTCACTATCGTGGTAGCCTACAGTGTAACGGCATGTACGTGAGTTCACACTGCTGATCCCGTACATATGCTCAGTGGATCACTTTGACATCTAGTCTTCACGGCGCTCCGCATCTCTGCGCTCTGGAGTAATAGCAAGACTTTATTCCGTATTGTATTTGCGCTTGCAATCGCGCCTGCTGTGACTTCGGTGGTTCGTCGCAAATGCACTCAGAGTATGATGCGTGCGTTCTGATCTTCCGATGCTGGAGGCATGCTTTTTCGAAGAACGTTCAAGGCTTACCGCGTTCATGGAGCTGGTCGGACCTCCGGATTGTGAAATGCAGCAATTCATGGATCCTGACGTTCACGTACGGTGAGCATTTTGCCTTTACACATGTCGCTGGCGCTGATAACACGAAGGCGTACGTCCGTTCTGATTATTCATCCTTATTGCTGCTCTAATGCTTCGTTCCAGTGGTATGGGCAGGTCAACTTCCTAGCGTGCTTGCGGGCGTATCGGTTCTAGTTCTGACGTGGACGAAAAGTTACGAACATCTGCTTACTGCGCGGTTGGTCGGATTGAAGATCACGCTGAGCACCATCATCGTCAGGGATGGAACACTGTACTTCGCGTGCGTCCATATTCTTATCGTCTCAGCCTGGCAATTTTCACAGACGATGCATCTTGACAGCGTCCTCATGACCCTCCACGCGACTCAGCTAGTCCTTGCACGCTCTCTGTGTCTCACACAGCTCCTATACGTGTACGCCCAGTCATTAGTCCTGTCATGGATAACATTCTCACCGATCTTCCGGCGCTGATCTTATGGCAGCATGTCATCTATTCTCACCGCACGGTTCCTTCTAAATGTGCGCCAGGCCAACGTGGAGCAAAGCGTGGAGCATACAGACGAGCACAACACCTCCGTGCGATTCGCTGCTCGGCACACCGACATGATAGGGAGTCTGAGTGAACCTCTCGTGCTCTTTGACACTTAGGACTGTGCCACCCGTATCGACACGAGGCTTTCATATCTTCGTTTATGTCCTAACCTGCCGATGACTTTTGCTTCTGAATGTCATAGTAAACCGGTATTTTCCTCGACTATCGTTCGCGAGAGACTGTCCTACAAGTTGAGACAGCGTGAAGGCTCATAGTCTCAGCGAAGCCATCTCAATGATCTTTCAAGAAATGCCTCCCGAGGGAAGAGGTCAAATCTTGGCGTCGTAGGTCAGCTTTGTACTTAAGTAGCGGGCGGACGGGTGTTCGGGGTCTTGGTGCTTGGGGTCGCATGCCGACGCTGTGGACTTCTGCAGGCCACACTTAAACCACTCAGGAGTACGGCTTCGCACAGTATCAAACTGCGGATCGAGGCGTGCTTTGGCATCTCGTATACTTGCTAGCGTTTATCATGAACCCTCCATGTCAACCAGTCGGTGGCCAATGATAGCCAGTTACAATAACGTTCTGGCACACGCGCTGCTAGCACCGCCCCAGTCATCGCTGCCGCGCTATCAGGCTTCGCTATGCGAACGGCTTTTGCAGCCTTCTACCTACATCCTTGCCCAACGCTCAGCGGTATCCGCGCGCACACGGATTGGCCCACAGCATCGACGACCGGATGTCTGCCAACGATGCGGCTGGCGAGCCATGCCTGACTTTCGCGCAGACTCGCAGTCGGCCGGACGACGCAGCCGGTGAGCAAATTCTATACATGTTTATCTTGTTCTTAACTCCTTGCGCCCATAATCATGAGACGTGCATGAAGATCAGTCGTTGCTTGATGATGCACGCAACCCGTCCTACGACGAACGCACAATGTTGTTAGGTAGCGCGTCTGCTCAGCAAAAACCACGGGGTTTTCAGCCTTCGCCATGGTGGTATGTGGACTCTCTTATCCAATCAGCCGTTAACCTTCAACTCCGACATACGCTACGCAGGTACATCATCTTGTTTTTCTGCAGTGCCACTACGAGCGGGCTCTCCACGGCACCCATGCTGGGTTTGCTCAACGAGGTGATTTGCGAAGAGTACAAGAATTCCGGGAAACTACCATCGGATCATCCACCGATATGTGCTACAGATCCTCGCGCAAGTCCTCTCGTTCATCCTACACATTCAAACGTTTTCATGACTCTGCACTGCAGGTTCAATCCGGCGTCTCGGCAATCATCGCCAGTACGTGTAGTATCTCTCGTGCCATTGGATCCTGTCTGAGGACGAGGCAGTGCAGTCGGCAATTATGGGCGTACTGAGCTGTCTGACTGCGGCCTGGTGGGGCTCGGTGCGTCGTCTTTTCGTTGGTTAACCGCGCCCGTCGTTCATCGTCCTCTCGACTTAGCTATCGGATCGGCGCGGTCGCACGGGCGTTATCGCGTTCTGTGGCCTTCCTTTCATCGATGGCGCATATCTTTTGGTTTGGTTGTACCGCAGCGTAATGCCGCTCGGGTACCGCTTCGTGATTGTAGGATATGCCGTCCAGGGCTTGGTTGGTGGTAGGCCGTCGTGCACTGCTCGTCCTTGCCTGACCGAGCCTGATGCTTTTTTGTTAGGCATGAGCTCTCTCACGTCAATCATGCAGGCGTACATCACAGATTGCACAGATGACAGCTCCCGGTCAGACTCTCACATAGCCTGCGTGCCCCGTAATTCTGACGCTGCCCCACCAGTGCGCGCGCGTTCTCGCTCTTTCTCGGGTGCGCACCGCGCCGCCGTCCCCAGTGCTCTTTCTGACGCCTCGCGTCACAGTGCACTCTACGCTGGCAGCGCCATCGGGCCCTCGCTCGGCAGCCTCCTCGTGCGCCTAACGGGCAACCCCGCGTCCGTGTTCTTCGTCTCGACCTCGGTCTGCGCCTGCACGAGCGCATGCTCGTGGCTGCTTGTCCCCGAGTCCGTCTCCGTGGACGCGATGGCTGCGGCGCGGCGGCGGCACGCCGAAGCCAAGGCCGCGGGCGCGGCTGGCGGGATACAGAGCGTGGTGGGCGCGGTCGCGGGCTTCGTGCGTCCGCTCGGCGTCCTTCTGCCAGACCGCGACGCGCGTGCTGAGGGCCGGTGGAGCCTCGTCCTGCTCGCGGGCGCGTATGGCGCGTTCAACATGATCACGGTACGTGCCGCGCCCCGCCGCTGCGCGCGCGTCGCTCACGGCTCCTGCAGACGAGCTCGCATTATATCCTTCAGTACGCCGGCGCGCGCCTGCACTTCTCCGTAGAGATGGTACGTGCGCTGTGCGATCTCGTTCGGCATCGCTGCTCACCGTGTTCGTGAAGATGGGCTATGCAGTCAGTGTTGCCGGTGCGTCGCGCGCGCTGTACCTTGCAGTGTGCTTCCCCAGTAGGTGCCCTTCTCGTTCGCGGCGCCCGCCCTGTTCACGTGCGTAAACAGTCGTGGTTAGAGTCCTCGGTCGCATGTACGCCTCGCCGGTCGGCGCAGCGTCCACGAACACGCCCGCCGCGGCTCCGCATGCTTTTGCGCTGAGCCTTGTGCTCGCGCGCGCATCGGCGGCGTTCGAGGCAGCGGTCTTTGCCGTGTTCCCGTTCGTGGTGAGGCCCGGGGGTTTCATGGTCGCGATGGGCGCGGGCGCGGCGGGCGCAGGTTTCGGCCCGAGCGTGCAGAGGCTCGCGGTCGAGGTGTATGTCGCGCGAGGCGGGGAGCGCGAGACAGGGTGCGTGATTTACCCGCGGTGTATGGCCATATGGATAGACTGATCTCTATCTTAGGAAACTGTTTGGGGCACTCGCAGTTGTGCAGGCACTGTGGTGGGTTGCACATCATCGCCTGTTGCAGAATAGACACTGACTAGTGTCTTTTGCAGCGGATATATTCTCGGGCCTGCGCTTTTTGGCGTGATTTGCATGCACACGTTTGCCACGGCGCCTGCGGCGCTATTTGCAGTGGCAACCGCGTTCATGATCATGTCATTTGCTATACTAGGATTTGTGCGCAGGCCTCAGCTATCCCAGAATGTAGAGGAGGAAACAGGATCACGTCTGGAGGCTGCTATATAAAGCTGAGTAGTTGAATTTCTTTGCTACTCGACATTGTTTGTATCTTCTTCGAGGTGGACAGGTGGGTTCCTCCAAAACTTTTTTTTTTCAGTTTGGCACAGCTCTGTAGTGTGATCACTATGTACTCCGCCATTGGCCTTGAGCGATCCTAAATATTAATCACCTCATATACCGTCTCACTCAACAAAATATGTTATCAGTGCTAGCATCTTCACGCCTCGGTCGCCAGATCAAACAAAATCGGCTGCTAAAGGCGCAGGGAGATATTTGAGAGAGGCTGTCGCAGGCATGTTACCTATTGCAGACCTCCTACACCTCCAGTTGTGTTGAAGGACTTCAAGCCAACTGAGTGCCCGCCTGTGCCGATGGTGCATTCCAGTGAAGCGCCAGATGTCATACTTGCGTGAGACGGAGCGCGCGGTATTCTGCCTGAACATCGCACGCATCGCCACAGCACGAGCCACGATACAAACCAAATCAGTCGCTTCGCTCTCTAAACTCTGGGTCGCGCATCGTCCGCGCTTTCAAGCAGCAGGGGTATCGGAGAGCATGGACGCCCTGCGTTCCATCTTTCCTGCGGCCCGACTTCAAGTCGGAGCTGGCTTAAGCTTGCTGTGCATCTTATACACCGGACTCGGCAGGGCAAAGGGCTGCCAAAGGCGATCTCCTACCGAGCATCAACCGAGCATGCGATATGTCTTGAGCTGTCGAGAACATGATGCTTGATTCAAGTGTCGTACCGGGCCCGTTGTAACTTTCAGGTTCTTCATTTCCGTTACATATGTACAAATGTGCGAGTCAATGACTTCAGTCGTCAACTCGTTCGGACGCTTAGCGTGAGCTTCAGCGTATCAGCGAAGGACAACACATTTCGAGATCTGCGAGTCACGAAGCAGGTAAAATCACACACAATCAGCATCGGACTGTCTGACACTTGTATTCGTGATTCCAGAGTATTTCCATCTCTACCGAGCTCCGCCTTAGGGCTGGCCAATGAGATGCTGGCCCTGAGCGACCTGTGCTGTGGTGAAAGACCAAGACTTCCATCTTGCCCAGAACAGCGGCGGGCATCGCCATGCAGCTCGAAGAATGTCAAGATTTTCCCTGAGGGAAGGTTACATAAATACACCACTCCGGTGTGTGAGCTCCCCTCATCCCAGTATGACTACAACCAGTTCAAGCTGGAACGCGCATGCAATGGCTGCAGCAGCTAGCCCTACGTAAGTCTCCACGTTGATGCCAACGAGGATCCCCGCTCATTACGCAAAGTACTGCTGTCAATTATATGGACGTTATTATGTGTAGTATGCACGATGATGTCGGTTTGCCCCACAGAGGCTGACCTCAAGTGTGTTAGCCCTCATCTTCTATGAGCATCTCACGACCTTCGATCAGGAAGTTCGGGTGTTCTGGGGCAAGGCTGGTACACTTCCTAGTGTCCTGTTTCTGCTTAACCGCTACAACATACTCTGCAACGGTATCCTTGTGCTCTTCTTGTGCACACGAGCAATTCGAAATCAGCATGTACGTGTTGCTCTCTAATTTGATTAAGATAATTCTACAATATAGGTACTGGTCCAGACGTAGGGCATAAACTCTTCCCATGTTGACGTAGGGTTTGACGAGCTTTCAAGGCTTTCTGTTATCAACTGGCTTCTCAACGTCAGCATCACTGTCGCATACAGTGTAACTGCATGTGCGTAAGATGCTTCGGTACAAACTCTGCGATGATAAATGTTTCTATCTCTCTGTTTGGCTAGTCTTCACTGCCATCCGTGTCTACGCACTCTGGGGGAAAGACAAGAGACTATTCCTTCTCATTTTTGTGCTTTCACTTGCACCTGCAATTACTTCAGTGGTTCGTCATAGGGCTCCCTGCTGTTGAATTGTACATTCTGATTTCTTGGTCCCTCAGGTATGCTTGCTAGTTCTGCAGTTCAAGCTTACCGCGCTTATGGAAGTGGCCGGATCCGTCTCCTGCGAAGCCATGATTGCGGTAGATCCCGATATCCACATGTGGTGAGCTCTATCCTGTTACTTAGGCGTGAAAGCTACGAACACAACGATTCCCAGGAGTACGTTTTCGATCATCGAGCCATCTCACCACTAAGCAAATATTGCTTCCAGTTGCCTGGGCTGGAGAGCTACCTAGCATACTTGCCGACGTCTTCGTCCTCCTCCTGACATGGATCAAGTCTTACGGACACCTTCGTCAAGCACGCTCGGTTGGGATGAAGGTCACCCTGAGTACGGTCTTTGTAATGGACGGCACCCTGTACTTCGTGTGAGTGGACGTCTCTGCCTGATCCGCACATACTGATACGTCCTCGGCAGGGTCCTCATCGGACTGCACGCCACGCAGCTCGTCGTCTCCCGCTCAATGTGTCTAGCGCCGCTCCTGTACATGTATGTCACACCACTCCGTCGGCTGGCCAGCTCCAGCCTAGACTGACGTGGTGTAGCATGTCGTCGGTACTCGTGTCCCGATTCCTCTTAAACCTCCGGCAAGTCAACGAGCAGTCGAATATGGGGAGCACAGTGGAACAACAGTCTACTCTGCAATTTGCGGGTGCTGTGGGAGGCTTGAGTGCACCGCTCGCCCTGTCTGACTGCCCGAGCAATGGGGCCAACGATGCCGACTATGATGGAGTTGCTCTTTGAGATCTGCAGCGACGGGTGCTCTTTGCGTACATGGATACACCTACGTCTGGTTCCACGCTCTATACTTCTGCCCGCTTTGAACCCATGTACGTCTACGATACATAAATATATGTGCACCCCATCGCCTGCCACGCTACGCATCCTCTGACGATTCGTCCCCAACACCACCGGCTGCCCCCTCTCCCTCCGGACTGCGCACGAACCCCAACGTCACGAACGCAAGCATCGTACACGCCGTCGCGACAAAGAACAACGTCGCCGGCGCCGTAGCGAACGTGTTCACACAGATGACGCCAAACAGCGCCGGTCCGAGCATATACGCGCTGCACCACCACCCATCAGCGTTCCGCTACCCGAACAAAAGACAGCGCGACGCACCAGAGCGCCTGCACGACGCCGAGCGCACCAAAAAGCTTCCCCGTCTCGCCCGCGCCGCCGCGCGCGGCGTACACCTCGACCGCGAGGCTCTGCACGGTCGGGTTGAAGCCCGCGCCGAGCGCGCCGGCGCCCATCGCGGCCATGAAGCCCGCGGGGCGTGCCATGAGCGGGAAGGCCGCGAAGACGGCGGACTCGAACGCGGCCGACGCGCGCGCGAGCGCCAAATTCAATCCAAATGCGCTCGGCGGAGGCGTGCTGGGGCGGGTGGAGGGCTTGGCGAGGAAGATGTGGGAGAGGGCTTTGATGACGACTGGGTGCGGGTGAGTGGGGTGTGGGGAGGGTATGAGGGGAGGGGAGGGGCGTACGTGGGAAGAGCAGCGCGAGGTAGAGCGTGCGCGATGCGCCCGCGATGCTCACGGCGTAGCCCATCTGCGGGAGAGCGTGAGCCCCGGCGGCGCGCGGACGCGCGTTGGAATGCACGCACCATCTCGACGGAGAAGTGCAGCGACGCGCCGGCGTAGAGCAGGATGTACTGGGAGTGACTCTGCGAATTATTTCGGTGGGCGTTAGCACTGGCAGAAGGCAGGCGGAGTTGTAATGGAGGGCGTACCGCGATCATGTTAAAGGACCCATACGCGACGGCGAGCAACACCAAATTCCACCTGCCCTCCACACGCGCGCCGCGCTCCGGGAGGAGCACGCCAAGCGGTCTGACAAACCCCACGAGCGCACCAACCACGCCCGCAACCCCGCCCGGCGCGCGCACGGCCTTCGCATCGCGGTGCCGCCGGCGCGCGTCCGCCATCGCGGCAGGAGAGACGCTCTCGGGGACGAGCAGCGCGGAGCACGCGGCGGCGGCGACGCAGAGGGACGTCGAGACCGCGAAGACGGCGGTCGGGCGCCCCGTGAGGCGCACGAGCACGCTGCCGAGCGAGGGCCCGACGGCGCTGCCTGCGTAGAGCGCGCTGCGGGGGCGTCAGCGGGCGGGCGGGCAAGGGACGGATGGGCGGGCGTACCCGAGGAAGAGCGAGAATGCGCGCGCGCTGCGGGTGTGTCAGGGTGTGTGGGCGGGTGGAGGGTGCGTGGGGCGCACCGTGAGCTGTCGTCCGTGCAGTCTGTGATGTACGCCTGCATGATGGACATGAGCGAGCTGATGCCTGGCCCGCCGCGTCAGCCCCGTGCACCCGCGCGCACAACCCACACGCACCTCCGACGAGGCCCTGCACGGCGTAGCCAACGATCACGAAACGGTACTTGAGCGGCATCGCGTTGCGGTAGACCCCGACGAGGAGGTACGCGGCGTCGATGAACGGGAGCCCGCAGAGCGCGACGACGCGCGTGCGGCCGTGGCGGTCCGAGAACTGCATGTGCATAGAGGAGGACACGGTCAGCGGTGTGCAGAGGGGTGCGCGGGGCGGCGCACCGAGCCCCACCACGCGGCGGTCAGGCAGCTGAGGACGCCCATGAGCGCCGTCTGCGCTGTGTGTGTGTGTGAGCGTCGCGCGGCGCGGTGCGTGGCGGGGACGTACTGCCGATGATGGTCGAGACGCCGGACTGGACCTGGTGTGCGCTGCGGTCAGAGAACCGCGAAGAACGGGGGCAAGAACAAGACGTACGCGCGGGTCGGTCGCGCAGGGCGCGTCCGGCGGCATCGCGCCCGAGTCCTTGTAGTCCTCGCAGATGACGTCGCTCAGCAGGCCGAGCATGGGCGCCATGGAAAGCCCGCCCGTCGTCGCGACGCAGAAGAAGAGCACGATGTACCTGGGAGGTGTAGAGGCGTGAGAATGCTGGAGCAAGTCCAGACAAGGAAATGCACGAACCACCACGGCGACGGTCGAAGGAGCCTCCGCCTCGGTGCAGACTTCGCGCCGCCCAGCAACCGAGTGCGCTCGTCTGCCACACCGTCCGCGTCGGGAGGGGCACCCTCGCCTATACTCGTGCTCGCTGCTGCGCACCGCCATCAGACTCCAGAAGCCACGGCGCACACGGAGACGCACCAAGCGCAGCGTCACGCCACTCGTGCGCAGAAGGTGGGCTCGGCGCACGCGAGGCTTCGGACGCCATTTAGTCGTCGGTGCGCCGGGGAGCGTGTGTGGTGACGGCGGGAGACAACACGCAGCGGCGCGTGGGCGCTGGACGAGCGCGGGCGACTCCTTCGGCGGCGAGGCCTAGATGAGGCGCCTGCCCGCTGCGGTGCGCGCGCGATGCTGCGTTCCTGGCAGCGGCGCAACGCAGCATCTGCGGGCGATGCGCGCGCGCGATGCGGGTGGGCACGCGCGCATGGGCCCCGGCGATCTCACGCGTGCGGCGCCCGGGATGTGGCAGGATCACGGGGAGATAAGGTAGAGTACTGGCGATAGCGTCGTGGGAGCTGCAGAAATGTCAAACGGCTCGGATGGGCGGCGTAGTGGCGCCTTGGGGTGGTGCCTTGGGGTGGGGAGGTCCGAGGGGAGGCATGGCCGGTGCCTACCGGTGGGCGCCAGCAGAGGATGCGCGTCCGTTGAGCCTGCTGCTTGTCGCCAGCGCGCGATGTTGCGCGCTGGCTGCGATGGCGAGCTGCAATGTTGATGGCAAGAAGGTATGGATTACCAGCCCGGAGCGCGACACCGCGCAATTCACTGCTGTCCACGTGAAAGTGGTGGGGGAATTACGTGTCTTGCGAGGTAGTCGGGACAAGAGGACACCTGGCGAGGCATTTGTCTAACGAGTCCATTGAGAAGCATTGTTGGCGGACGGTCTCCGATGGCCTGTCGGACACGCTTCACGCTCGAGCACACGCCCGAGGTTCTCAGATCCTCGGTCAGACCCCGGGCAGGGAGATCGTCCGAATAGCTTGTTAGACTGTGTCCAGAGGATCACTGTCTTTGGTGCGAGTGATAGCTGTGATTGAATAGGTGGGAAGACAGCTGTACGGATGCTGGACGTGGGGAGCAAGCCGTTGCCGCGAACGTTGCAGCCGCGTGCAGGCGAGGGGACGAAATGGACAGCTTTCGGAGGCATCAAGGGACCGTCAAATCCTCGGAGGTAGAGATCCGCGGTGGAACGGGCCCGTGCGCGTGAAAGGTTGTCTTGTTGACTTTGAACCCTGCAGGAGCCTCTCCCATAAGCACGCAGGACACAGAAATCAATCACGACTGACTAAAAACGGCGAACCAGCGCCCTGAGAAGTCGGATACCTGGACGGCTGCAGTCTCCTTGTTTGTGATGCACGATGATGGCTTTTGCCCGCGAACCTTTTGCTCCCTCGGAGCACGAAATGACGCGGTAAAATGGCGGTATTCGCGTACCTGGAGATAAATTCTGGTTTTCGCGAGCAATATCACACAATTGTGGACATCTCTATGCGTATGCATAGGCGATGCGGCATTCTCGATGTCGTGCGGGGTGCGCTCGTCGGGACCGTGACGTCGAAAGAGGCGGCGGGCGCGCCAGGGGCGCCATCAAATCGGAGATCGGGGATTAGCGTAGTTTGAAAGAAGGTGTCTGCGCCACGAGGCCGAACTCCGACTTGGCTTCATCTGGCATGTTGGAACCGGACCCTGTATCGTCCGCCGACGCTTGCACCCATGTGCATGATGCAGGCGTGCACCATATCCGATGCAAGCTGCGAATAATCGCGCCAAGTTGGCCGCAGGTGTGTACGACCAGCTTCGAGTCATCCTCTTTGCTGAAACACATCCTCCAGTTTTGTAAGTCCTATACGTCTGAAAGTAGTCCTGTTCTCGAACCGCTATAAGACCGTTACTGGATATTTCCCAGCGGTCTTAGAATCATGACATGGGTTACGGACAGCTGTCAGACGCATGAGGCTCAACATTCCCTCATCTCTCCGCTCAGCGCCGCGTGGTCTCTGGCTGTCCATGCAAGGTATAGCAATCCATTTGCCATTGCACGCAACTAATTTCTCACCGCTTTCCGAATTCTAGCGCCTCAACATTCATATTGCTAGGCACCCACCCATACCGAGTGCTCTATCCCGACTCCACGAAGCTGATGCATGATGGGCTGATGCGCATCCGACAAGGATCGCACTGTACGAGGCCAGGTGCCTCAGCATTTACGATGACTGCTTCGCATAGTTGCGCTCGAAAGCAGGGTGCATCTGTCACATAGACCTGTCGGCTTCTTCATGCCGCGATGGACCCGAATGGGGAGGACATGTCGGCCCTTACAAGGTAACCGTCATTCGAGCAGAACGTTGTCACTATACTGATGTCCTGTGTATGGCAGCATCTCGCCCCGGTGGAATGCTGCGAACGCTTGGGACATTCAACCATTAATATCCTCCTCGTGCACCCCCTCTTCTCTCCCCACGTATCTCTCCCACCTCTACCGCAATGGGCGACCTACTCACGAAGAGCACCACCAGCACCCCGGCTAGCGAAGGCATCGAAGCCCTTCGCGGCTGCGTGCCGGTCGAATTCGCTGCCGACCACCTCCTCGAGCATCGCAACTTCGAATTGAATGCCACGGCAACCGCGACCCTCGAGGGCCAGCTGTACGGCGACCTCGTTGCATTCAGTCAGCGCACATCCGCTACTCCGCACGAAATTCTGCTCGCAGCTATCCGCATTCTGCACCTGCGATACTCGGGTGCTTCTCGAGCCGTCATTGGTACGCTCCCTCGTCTTCTGCGGGTCCGAGCTCAGTGCTAAGCTGCATGTACAGCTCTCAGCTCTGCCGGCCAAGAGCCTTTGGCTGTCCTCATTGAAGTAGAAGACCAAGACACATTCGCGGACATCATCCGCATCACCCACGAGATCGTGTCGTCCCTCGATCAGCACGGCCACCCCTACAGCGCCGTCGAACAGCAGCTCGCGAAGAACAGAAGCGGCGCCGCCGGCAGCGCCGTCCCCCTGCTCGTGCGTCTCGACGATGCTCCCACCGCCCCGGCTGCAAAAAGGTGCGCATCCTGGGATTCGCCGGTGCCTGGCCCCGCTGATCGCGCATAGTTCGTTTCCCATGGAGTGGCGCGCCTGCCAGTCGCACGCGCAGCTGCGCGTGGACGTGCGCTTCGACGCCGCGCGCTTCGGCCCGGACACCGTCGCGGCGCTGCTCGCGAACCTCGCCGACGTAATCGCGGCCGCCGTCGCCGCCCCCGAGCACACCGTCGACGACATCCCCTTCTCGCACGCCCTCGCGCAGCTCACCGCCGCGCACATCCCCGTCGCGCCCGCGCCCGCGCCGCCCGCCCCGCGCCCCACGCTCGCACAGGCCTTCGCCGCCGCCGCCGCGGCGCACCACGACCAGCCCGCGCTCATCGACGGGGCGCTGACGCTGACGTACCGCGAGGCGGACGTGCTCGCGTCCGCGCTCGCCGCGCGCCTGCGCGCCGCGGCCGCGCAGCAGGAGGCGCTCGCGTTCGTCGCGCTCTGCATCCCGCCCGGCGCGCTCGCCGTGCTCGCGGTCCTCGCCGTCGCGAAGAGCGGCGCGGCGTACGTGCCGCTCGACGTGCGCTTCCCTGCGCGCCGCCTCGCCGAGCTCGTCGCTGACTCCGGCGCGGCGCTCGTCGTCTCCGCCGCGGACGCGCCGGCGTTCGAGTTTGATCGGGAGCGCGTCGCGCACCTCGATGTGACCGACTTCCTCAAGGACTACAAGGCGCTCCTCGCTGGCGGTGCGCACGCGCGCGACGGCTCCGCGTCGCCCGTGTCCCCGGCGGAGTCGTCCGACGACCCCGCGTACGTCTTCTACACGAGCGGCAGCACCGGCAAGCCGAAAGGCGTCCTCGTCAAACAGGCCTCTGTCGTCGCCTTCGCGAGCAACCGTGACGTCTTCACCTGGGGCCCCGGCGACCGCATCGCGCAGCTCAACAACCCCGCGTGGGACGCTTCCGTGCTCGACGTGTGGGGCGCGCTGCTGTCGGGCGCCGCGCTCGTGTGCGTCGACCGCTACACGGCGCTCGACCCGCCGGCCCTGGCGAAGGTGCTGGTGGAGAGCCGCGTCGACGCGTGCTTCATGACGACGTCGCTCTTCCGGCACGTGCTCGACGCCGCGCCGCACGCATTTGGGTCTCTGCGGCTGCTGCTCGTCGGCGGCGAGGGGCTCTTCTTCGAGAGCGTGCGCCGCCTGCGCGCCGCGGCCCCAAGCCTCACCTTCTACAACGTCTACGGCACGACCGAGACGTGCGTCTTCTCGTGCGGCGTGCGTTTCTTGCCCGGGGACGACATCCCGAGCACCGGCCCCGTGCCAATCGGGCACCCATTCGCCACGAGCCAGAAGCTCGTCGTGGACCGCGCGGGGCGGCTCGTCCCGCCGGGCGCCGTCGGCGAGCTCGTCATCGGCGGCGAGGGGGTTGCGCTCGGGTATCTGAACCGCGCGGAGGAGACCGCGCGCGCGTTCGTGCGGCTCGACATCCCCGGATTGCCAGGCAACACGCGGTTCTACCGCACGGTGCGTGCCCCCTCACAGTTTTTCACGCGCATATACTGACGTTTGGTCTGCGACAGGGCGACGCGGTACGCTGGCGCGACGGTCAGCTGCACTTCGTCGGGCGCATGAACGCGGGGCAGGTCAAGATCCGCGGGCAGCGCCTCGAGCTTGGCGAGGTCGAGTCGACGCTCGTGCGCAGCGGGCTCGTCGCGAGCGCGGCAGTGAGCTACCACAAGCCCGCTGGCGCGGACGCGAGCCTCGTCGCGTACGTCGTGCTCGACCGCCTGGAAAAGGGTGGGGAGCAGGCCAAGGAGGAGGGTGCGGACGCTGTGACGAAGGTCATGGATACGTGGAAAAACATGTATGACGACATGTATTCCAAGCATGATCTGTGAGTGCCCCCGAGTTGAATTCAGGTTCTGCTGGCTGACCACTTTTTCGTCCAGGGCGAAACAGCGCGCGGAGTTCATAGGCTGGGACAGTATGATCACCGGGGAGCCGATCCCAAAAAACGAGATGACAGGTCCGTATATGCGCAACGTTCCGCTTCGCCCCAGAGCTAATTCCGGCTACTCCAGCGTGGCTTCACGACACCCTCAGGCCATTCCTCGAACAGCGTCCCCGGACGGTCTTCGAGATCGGCTGCGGCACCGGCATCTTCGTGCACCAGATCCTCCCCTCGGTCGAGCGCATGTGGGCGATCGAGCCCTCCGAAGAAGCCGTCCACGGGATGAACGCAGAGCTGCGCGAGCTCGGCCTCGACGGAAAGCTCGCCGTCTGGCAAGCGACCGCGGACCGGATCCCCGCGCTCCCGTCCTTCGAGCCCGAGTTCGTGCTCATGAACTCGGTCGTGCAGTACTTCCCGTCCGAGGCGTACCTGCAGCAGGTCATCGCGGACACCGCCGCGCGCTGCGTGCCGGGCGCGCGCATCCTCGTCGGCGACGTGCGCAGCCTGCCGCTCGACAGCCTGCTCGGCATCGCAATCTTGACACACGGATGGCAAGGCGACCTCGCGTCGCGGTCGCTGCACGACCTCTGCCGCGGGCTCCTCAAGCGCGACCAGAACCGCTCGGAGCTCCTCGTCGACCCCGCGTTCTTCACGGGCCTTCGACGCGCGATCCCCGCCATCTCCCACGTCGAGGTCGTCCCGAAGGCGATCGAGTTCTGCAACGAGCTCAGCCAGTTCCGCTACCAGGTTGTTCTGCATGTCAATGCCGAGCTGCCGCTGGTCGTCCCGGAGCAGTGGCACGACTACGAGGCGCTGCAGTGGCAGGAGGCGGACCTCGAGGATGCCCTCCGCGACTTCGCCACAGGGGACGAGACCGCCCTCGCAGTCGAGCGCATCCCGAACCGCTTCCTGTCCTGGGAGTCCGCTGCCGCTGCAACAGTGTTCGCGCCGTCGGCCGACCAGTTCGCCACCCTCGCGTCCGTGCTGCCGCCGCGCAAGAGCAGTGCCGTCGGATGGTCTGCGTTCGACCTGGAGCGTCTCGCGGAGGACTACGGCGTCACTGTCAAGCTCAGCGTCGCGCGGCAGAGCGAGACCACGACCATCGACGCTGTCTTCGTCAAGGCGCCGCTAGGCCCGGGCACCTACGTCGCGTTCAAGACTGCGGAACCTGGTGCTGCCGCTCTCGCGCCCTGCGCTGCCTCCAGGCTGAAGGACCGCGTGGTCGAAGCCAGGCCGGAGGACGGCATCCTCGAGCAGCTGCGCGCGGTCCTCCCCTCCTACATGGTCCCCGACCGCATCTTCTCCGTATCTTCGCTCCCGCTGCTCACGAGCGGGAAGCTCGACCGGCGCAAGCTCGCTGCGATGGCCGAGAGCGACGCGAAGCGCGCCGTGCGGCCCGCGGCGGCGGACGCGGAGGCCACGCCGCCCGCGGACGACGTCGAGGCGCGCCTGTGCGCGATCTACGGCGAGCTCCTCGGGCGCGAGGCGGTGTCGCCGCTCGCGGACTTCTTCAACATCGGCGGGCACTCGCTGCTCGCCACGCGGCTCAAGTCGTCGCTCGAGGCCGAGTTCCACATCTCGCTCCTCGTGAAGACGATCTTCTCGCACCCGAGCCCGCGCGAGCTCGCGAGCGTCGTGCGGGAGCTGCGCGCGTCGGCGCCTGTCGCGCACAAGCCGTCTGCGCTCGCGGCGGCGCCGGCCGACGGGGAGTACTACCCGCTGTCGTTCGCGCAGGACCGCATGTGGTTTCTCCAGCAGCTCGCGAACTACAGCTCGCAGGACATCTCGTATAACAGCCCGTACCTCCTCAAGCTCGATGGGCGCGTCAAGCCAGAGGTCCTCGAGCGCACGCTCCAGGAGATCGTCCTCCGTCATGAAGTCCTTCGCACTGTCTTTGTGGAGATCGCTCATGAGCCAAAGACCTTGGTGGTCGACTTCCATCCCCAGCTGGAGGTCGTGCCGGTGGAACCTACTCTCGACGAGCCGGCCGTCAAGGCGCTGATTCGGGAGAGCGCCAGGCGTCGGTTTGCGCTCGGCATGGAGCCATCCTTCCGCGCAACTCTCTTCCAGATGACGCCGGAGCGGTCTTACCTCCTTCTTTGCATGCACCACGCAGTGGTCGACGGCTACTCGCTCGATATCATCCAGAACGAGATGGTCGAGCTCTATCCGGCGTATGAAGCAAGCCGAGATCACACGCTCCCTCCCCTCCCCATCCAGTACAAGGAGTACGCGCGGTGGCAGCGGTCCGAAGAGTTCGAGCGCATGCTCAAGCCCCAAATCGACTATTGGACGGAACACCTCGCAGGTAGCAAGGCGATGGAGTGGCCGACCGATTTCGAGCGACCACCCCAGCTGACCCAGGAGGCAAAGACTGTGCTCACACTCTTCCCCATCGAACGCTTCGCTCTGCTGGAACAGATCTGCAAGGAGGAACGCGTGACGATGTTCATGCTCATGGCCAGCGTCTTCCGCATCGTGCACTTCCAGCTCACCGGCGAGGCCGACGCCGCCTTCGTCTACCCGATTGCCAACCGCAACCGGCCGGAGACAGAGAACCTCATAGGGTTCTTCGTCAACACGCAGATTCTCCGTCTGAACGTGCGGCCGGGCATGCCCTTCCTCGAGCTTCTGCAGCAGGCACGGGACCTCTCTTGGGCCGCGTACGAACACCAGGACCTGCCCTTCGAGCGCATCGTGGCCATTCAGAACCCTACGCGCGATCTCGGCTACGTCCCGCTCGCGCAGATTATCTTCGCGTACCAGTCGCACAAGTCTGCGCCGTTCTCTCTGGGCAACGACGTCCGCGCGTCTATCCCGCACGTCGACTTGAACTTGACGCGCTTCGACCTCGAAGCGTACTTCCATCCGAGGGCTGATGGCCTCCACGGCGAGTTCTTCTACAGCGTCGACCTGTACAGGGAGGAGACGATCGTCAATCTGACCAACCAGATCCACGCGGTACTGGACCGGGTCATCGAGGATCGCCACTTTTTTGTGCATCCGCCTCAGTCTCTTGACCATGAGCTTACTCCTCGCGCGGATCCAGCAACATACCTGCAAGACTACATGCCCTCTCAGTTCCCGCTCGACTTCCCTCGACGTCCTGAACAGAGTGTTCATTCGTTTGCTCTGCCTCCTGCTGTTTGTGATGCACTCAGGACCTCAACGCAGGACGAGAACGAGCTTCTCGCTCTATACTACGCGGCGATGGCCGTGCTCAATCACCGATACAGCGGCTCTGAGGACATCACAATTGGTATGTCGTGCCTGCACTACCTACATGCGACGTGGCTAACTTCGTATACGCAGGGCTTACGACTAGCGAGTCATTGGACGTGGTCCCAGCTCGCGTGACTATCCATCGAGACAACATTCTTTCCCAGGTTCTCGATGACGCACGGCGCTCTGTCAAGAAGGCTTCAGAATTCTCGCATCTGTCCATCCTTGATGTTGCTGCCGTGGTGAAGAAGCCGGCCGTAGTGCGCGTGGTAGTTTCGAAGGGAGGCCACGCTTCTTCGAAGTACAGGGAGCATAGGTTCGTGACTTCGTGTCCTTGAATCTTCGCACAGATCACTGACGATATTTATAGTTTTGATCTTGAGCTTCTGTACCCAGACGTCGATGCTTCTTCTTGCCAGCTCGTCTACAACCCTGCCGTGTTCCGCTCTACCAGCGTCCAAGCGTTCAGCGAGAACTTGCTCGACGTCCTAGAGAGTCTTCTTCTTTGCCCCGCCTTGCCAGTGGAGGAAATCCCATTCCGAAACGCGCTCAAGCAGCTCAAACAGCTGGGGCTGCCGCTGACCGCGACACGTCCACCGCCTTCGCCTTCATATTCGCTTGTCGACGCCTTCAACAAGTCCGTAGAGGCATATCCTGACCAGATCGCAATCGAGGACGGACGGCTCAAACTGACGTTCCGCGAGTTAGACATCGTGACGACCCTCTTGGCTAGGAAAATCTCGCAGACATCTGGAGGCGCTGAGGATTTCATTGCGACGTGCATCCCGCCATCGGCCTTGACGGTCATCTCCATCCTCAGCATTATAAAAGCCGGTGCCGCCTACGT
Source organism: Phanerochaete sordida (assembly GCA_019973155.2). NCBI lineage: Eukaryota > Fungi > Basidiomycota > Agaricomycetes > Polyporales > Phanerochaetaceae > Phanerochaete > Phanerochaete sordida. Next base: position 109,235 of record BPQB01000035.1, read on the forward strand.
ACCTCTCGATGTCCGATACCCTCAGGAACGTCTGAAGTTGCTTCTAAACGCCAGCGGCGCACGGCTACTCATCATGTCGTCCTCTTCTCCCGACCTGGCGGACGCTGCCGAGGACGTCACATGTCTGGACATCTCCAACTTCCTCGCCGAGACTGAGCTCGTTCCCCCTGCCGACTTGTCCCCGTTACGCCGGCAGAACATTGCGTATCTCATGTACACCTCTGGCAGCACAGGTATGCCAAAGGGCGTACCGGTGACTCAGTCCTCGGTGATTGCCTTCGCTTCCAACACCGATCTGCTGGCTGTCGAGGCCGGTGACCGCGTAGGCATGGTCAACAACACGGCGTGGGACGTGAGCGTCCTAGACATCTGGTGCCCGCTGCTTCTGGGCGCGACGATCGTATGCTTCAATCGATACGATATCCTAGACCTGGCCGTACTCGCGGGGCAATTTGCGCATGCAGGAATCACCGCTGCCTTCCTTTCCCCTGCACTCTTCCGTCAGGCGCTCAACATCGCGCCACAGCTCTTCCGCTCGCTGCGAGTCCTTCAGATCGGCGGTGAGGCGTCGTACTACGAGGGACTGCAGCGCGTGCGCGCCGTTAAGCCCGAAATCATCATACGCAACCTGTACGGCCCGACAGAGGCGTGCGTCTCTGTCGTCATTTCCTCCGTCGAGGTCACAAATATGCCCGCGTTCGGTCCAGTGCCCATCGGACGACCACTCGCCACTACGCAGGCTCTTATCGTCGACACAAAAGGCCGTCTTGTGCCACCAGGCATAATCGGCGAGCTCATCGTAGGAGGAGCAAGCATCGGTCCGGGATACCTCAGGAGACCCAAGGAGACGGCTGAGGCCTTCGTCGAACGAGCATATGAAGGTGTCACCAATGGGCCAGCCAGATTCTATCGTACGGTACGCCGATTCTTTTTCTTTTTCCTACGGCTGATGTCTGACATGTCCCCCTAGGGCGACGCTGTTCAATGGCGACCGGACGGCCAGATGTACTTCCTCGGAAGGATGAATGCTGGCCAAATCAAAATCCGCGGACAGCGGCTCGAACTCGCAGAGGTCGAGAACGCCATCATCCGCACAGGCCTGGCCTACGATGCAGCAGTCGTCCATCTCAAATCCGACAAGGACGAAAGCGACGTGCTCGCCGCGTACGCCGTCGCCGCCTCGCCGCTTGCACCACACGAGACGGAGGCGCGCTCGACGCTAGTGCTCGACATCCTGCGTCGGACTATGCCGTCGTTCGCTGTACCCTTCCTTTTGCGCTGGCTGCCGACGCTGCCGGTTTCGCCGAACGGCAAAGTAGATCGTCGGGTGCTGCTTTCACGAGCAGGCGTCGACGTCGCCAGTGCGCAGCGTAACGATACGGACCGTTCTCGCGGGGAGCCCGTCGATGAGACCGAGGCACGCCTGTGCCGCATCATGGAGACAGTCTTGGGCTGCGAAGCGGTCGGTCGCTCCGAGAATTTCTTCAACGCGGGCGGGCACTCGCTCCTCGCTCCTCGGCTCGCTTTTCGCGTGCAAGACGCCTTCGGCGTCCCCTTCACACTCATGGACGTCTTCAACCGACCAACGCCGAAGGCGATGGCGGAGAAAATTCGTCAACTTCTGGCCGACGCGCCAATCGGGCACAGAACGAGTAACGGGGACGCTAAAGGCACTGAGGACTTCATCATCACACCCGCACTCATTTTTTCCAACGAGCCCGGACGGCCGTTCTTGTTCTGCGTACCGATGTTCACAGGCCTTGGCTTCTCGTTTGCTCCCCTTTCGCGCTCCATGGATCGCTTCAATGTCGTTGCGATGAACGACCCACACTACATCGCTCTCGACGATTTCCCGCCGGACAGCCCATCCGCCAGCTACGCGGCGACGCTGCGCACACCAGATGGCCACACGGTCCCCAACCAGGCTCAATACTATTACGCACTAATTCTCGAAGAGATCGCCCGCCTTGGCGCTCCGCTCGACGCCCCCCTCAACATCCTCGGCTACTCGTACGGCGGACACGTCGCGATGGAGGTCGCACGGCTCGCACAGGACGCGGGGCGCGTGGTGCACCTTTTCGTGCTCGACTCTGCGGCGCACGCCGTCCGCGCGATGGACGAAGCGCAGGCTCGCGCGGATGCCGGCACGATACTCGCGATGGGCACACGCATCGTCGGCGGGGGTGACGCGGGCGGCGCACTCGGTGAGCGCATGCGCGCGGAAATCGAGGAGCGCAGCGTCGTAAACTTCCGCACGCTCTGCGAGCACGAGGTGCGACCGTACAATGGGCGCATGACGCTCTTCCGCACGGAGGCGAATGCGGACCATGGATTCGCGGAGTTTGTGGATGAGTTGGACGAGATTGTGTTGCACGGGAACCACTACCGTCTTCTGGAGGAGGCGTCAGGAAATCTCCCTCTCATCGCCGGCAAGATCGGTGCTGTGGCTGGTGTTTGAACATCATCGCTCTGATATGAGCAGAAACGAAATGTATTATCTTGTTTGCGCCATGGATGGAGTAAATTTGTGTGCGCATTGCACATATAGAAGCTATGTAGCCATGGCCTTCCTGAGCCACACTCAAATCCCTCGAGACTCTTGTCGAGAGACCTGTCATAACTATGATGAGATATGCGCTGCATGACAAGCGACTGATGGAGCACGTACCTCCTCAATCTCAAGGCCAACCATCTCTGTCAGACAGCCCTCTTCAGCCCGGTCTGAAATAGCATCTTCAAGTTCCGCCTCGCCCTCAAGCGCCTCGTCGTCGTCTCTTGCAAGCGGTGCTGCAAGACACTTCACCTCCGAAAAACACAGACTGGTCATCACGAGTACTGACACTTGCTGGTCATCGGCGCGGCGCAGGTTGAGCAAGAAGCGCGATACGAGCACGGCTACAAGCCTATTCATGCGCTCGTTAGCTTTGTGTGGTCCCGAGAGCAACTAAGGCGGTATGGTGGTCAGACGCACGTGAACTTTGCCTGCGAGAGACACATTGTACGACCAAGCACGAGCTGGCCTGCGTTGAGGACTGCAAGTGCGCTGCGCGGCCAGGGCATAGGCCAACGTGCAGCGTGCCCATCATGAGGGTCATTTCCGGGGCACAGTAGGAGAAGAGGGCGCACACGAAGTACAGCGTGCCATCCCGTAGAAACAACGCGTACAGCGGGCTGCGCATGCGAAGTTGGCGCGTCGCTCGCAGCTGTGCTGCGGCTTTCCTCCACGTTAGCACTAGCACTAGCATGTTGCTGAGCATCGGTGGGATACAGCCTGCCCACGCGACTAGTAGATTAGTTAGCAGTCAGCTGCTAGATAGTAGATGATAGATGGTCATTTACGGCTGGGACAAGTCAGGCATTTATTAAGCGGAAGACTGGCCGGCGAACGTACGTGAGGTGGAGATCTGCACTCATGGAGAGCTCAACATGGCAATCTTGGGATTGAGAGCCCTTGAAAAGGCGAGCCAGCCAGCCGGATTTGCGAGCGGATACAGCACATATCTGAAGGTTGCGCGGCGTTAGTTACGTAGTATGGATACGATAAAAATTTGACATACTGCGGCTGCAACTGCGGGAACCAGGGACGGTACTAGTATAAGGTAGAATAGCTTGCGGCTCCTGTCGTGTAGTGCATACATTCTCCATGCGAGAAGCGCTATATGAATAAACTTCAACAGAGCACCAATCGAGAATTATAATATGCAAGTACCTGCCGCAACACAGTATGCCACAGTTATTGAGACGTCATTGATAACCTGGAGAACGGTGAATCTAAACCCTCGTCAGGTGTATCGGGAGTTGATCACAATGCCTACGCCACGCACGTCTATGTAGAATTTAAACACGCATATGAGTGCTTTATTTGTATTAAATACTGCTCAACGCACCGTTAGATTGATGTGCAGATATATCTGCAAAAGTACGATCGCGTCGAGCAGCAAATTGTACCGATTGATGATAAATAAGACAGCTGGAAGTGTACGTCGCTTCCTCCAGATCAGGCGAACCTCCATGTCGAGGGTTATGATGTGCTCGTGTATGACAAGGGCTACAGGCTTTTAGCCACATCATATAGCAGTCTAGAAGGATGCATACCAATTAATGCGGCATTGAGATAGTTCTCGAAGGTGCTTGGATGTTGCAGCGGTGACCTGTACGGGTGTGCAACTTGAAGGAGAGCACCGTTTTTGACAGCGGCAGGGAGAGGGTCGCAGACCATTTTGGATTTATGGGTTCATTCTCCAGCGAGTGGCCTTATATGCCTTGCCATTCTCGTAGGCTCTGCTTACTTCCCGAGTCAGAGGACAGACATGACTCCAATGAAAGGAAATGAGGATTTTCCACCTGCTGACATCGGGCTCATGGCGGAACGGTGTGGGGGCGTGCCTCAAATGATCGTTCCCCGAGTATCCGTCACGCTGTTCCGTATCCTCCATGTCGCGAGAAATCTGCTGTTGCCAAGGGTCCTGCGAATCAAGGTGTAAGTTGTGCACGGCAATCGCCAGACGAGAGGGCACCTCTGCCGCGCAGCGGTCGAGGTTTTCCTCTCGAAGAGTGAATGTTCAGTCATATTTGTGCTGGCAAACCACACATCTCCGTAGTGCTGAGATAGGTAGGGTTTGCTGTGGCGAGTCGCGACTGTGGCGGCGGCAAACCAACTACATGTTCGGGCGCCGAGAACGCGCGTGGAGTTATGTAAGGCAAATGAGTCGGGATCCCGAGCCCTGGCTGGATACTCGCCGGCCGCCATGTGGGCGATATTCAGCATGGCCAGTGCTGAGCTAGCATTTGGCAAATTCAGTACGCCGCCCCCTTGCTTCCCTCTCCGCTCCATCGGAGATAATGTCAGACTCATACCCATAATGTGTCTACAGCATGATAGTCGCGTGGTGTAGCAGATTGTATTGGCTAACTATGAATAGAACGACCATAGTGAGAGCCCCTGTCCCAAATAAATACGATTTCTGTGCTTAGAGTGATGTCACTCTAGTAGATTACAAGACTCGCCGCAGCCGTTCAGCCACGATCTACAGCAATTGTGGAGGACGCGTACCAAAGCAATTATTATCATTATAAAAAAGATTTGCACCCCGGGCCAGACAGTATGAGCAATACGTGTTGAGCATACCACTAGGCATTCGCTACGTGTGCCTATCTTGGGCCCAGGTGACAACTCGTGGAATTACAGCGTCTGTGGGTGAAAAAAGACATAGGGACTCTCTCTGTATTTTATACCTAAAGAGGCGTGTGAGAATTTAGTTTCAGCCACTGACTAGCCTTCAGAGCTTTGAACATTGACCTTAATTGCCCTAACGTGCCTGAAACGTTCTGGAATACCCTGATACCTTGCCTCCTGGGTTCAGACTCGTTGACCGCTAGTGAAGCGTGCCCAGAGGCAAGAAGCCGCTTCAGATTAACCCGCTTGCTGAAATGGTCCATGAAAGAAATCTGCGAGGTGTGAAATCGGCATATTAACGTGAGTGACCGTAGAGTTCTCATCGCACTGCCAGTGACCGATTTCGAAGAAGGTCTTAATTCCTTTCTCAGCCTGCACAAATTCTCAAGAGAGGTCGGCGTAGTGTGGATCAATGCACGTACTACCTGCCTGACGTTCCGCTCGATGTCCATGGTAAGCCGCGGCGTCTCAGGGATCGTGAGACGGAAGCGGAGTGCGATGGCAGCAGGGACGCAGCCGAGGGCGAGGATGATGCGCCAGGCGAGGTCGGCGTGGGTCTGTGCGGAAGCAATATTTCCGCCGCTAGGGAAGTTCTTTTTTAAGCTTTGAATGACGATGAGACTAATGATACTAGCGACTGGCACGGAGCTTTGCCGCAATGCTGTGGAAGTCGTGTTTGCGAACAAGCACTGTTTCCGTCAAGCTTCCGTCGTGCCTCAGAGTACCTGCGCTTTGACTGGTCGTACCTACCACGAGAAGACGCCCGACGTGGTCGTCTGCGACCCCGTGCTCCTTACCATCCCCAACAAATGTGTGCAATTGGTCAGATGTAGTCGTGAGCGAGAAAGGCAGCGGTGCTGCGGCGGGAGCGCTTGTCACGAGCTGGGACAGACCCGGCGACCCGTTGGACATTCAAAAATGCGGGACCTGCGATATTTCTTCCCATCTAGAGGCTGATCCTCCCACAAACTGGGAACTAACGGGGCGGTAACGCTCGTGTTGGGCTTCTTGTTCAACAACCTCGTGTCGTCTGCGATGATTTCTAGGCTAGGCATTCGCCAAACGTCGTCACTGATCTAGCTCGTAGATTCTTAACGGTGAATGCGAACGATGTTCTGCGTGGCCGGCGTCGAGCTAGATAGCACTTTTGGAGCGCAAAGCGCCTATGTCCCTTTATGGTATCGAGCGCATCATTCAAGCGCATCACCGGGACAGCCGGGTACCAGGCCAAGACCGGCTTCGCGTGGTTCTCGGGGTCCTCATTCAAGGTTCAACGCGGCCGAAGGTGCTCGTACGAGGTCCTCAATGTTGCTTCGCTCTACCCGCCACGTCCACGGAATCGCACAGCTGCGACATTGATCTACATCCATTGCATCTGAGTTGGATTCTCCAAAGTATTAGCCATGGAATGAGGAGCTCGCAACTTTTCAGAGCTGCCGAAATTCACTGGATGTGGTAACCCGTCGAAGCCTTTATAACACCGAAGGCGACACGACATTCGAGTACAGTACGCATCTTGCTCTACAATCTCCTTTTCACGCTCAAAAACTCATTGCTACGACTAGAAGATGTATAGGAGTCCGGATAATCTTACGCTGCCCTAATATTATATCATACACCACCTCACGTAAACTCAGTTCTTTGCCTTGTCTTTGCCAGCACCGTCCTGCGTCCTACGCACGAAGTTCTCTTGTTTATGCAAAAGCAGAATTTAGCAGAAGATACCACAACTATGCTTACGGTGAGGCCAAGATCCGCGAGCTTGGCATGTAGCAAGGGCCTGTCCAGCTGAGTTTGATTTTCTCTGCGCCTTCTATCAGAGACTGCGACGCCTTCGGAGGGCAATAGACTCATTCCACTTCTCCCTAAGGCCATACGTCGTGCACCCATTCCATGCGAGTGCATGATACCAGATGCTCACTCTCGCTCGCCCCGAGGACGCGCAAGACGCCGAGATTCAGGCCACCAATGTCGACCACGCCGGCTCCGACAAAGGACCTACGCGTACCGCTCAGACCTCAGCCAACGAAGATCAGAGAGATGGCCTCCTGGGGCGAATTCTTAGGCGCATATATCCAACGAGGGAGACTGAGAGCGATTCTGTCGGGGCTCCGCGGGCGCAGGGGCTGCCTTCTCCCGCCGTGAACGACCGCAGTCGACGTAGCGTGACACAAGAGCGCCCGCACGCGAGCGAGGAAAGCGTTCTGGCTGAAGATGACGCGCCTATGGGAGTCAGGCTTTCGCAAAGACGGCTTGATGCTTTGCAGAAGATCGATGATAAAATATTCTCGTGAGCATTTCCCCCCTTTGCGAAAGATCAGTGACGTCTGAACCATTTTGTGCAGGTGGTTTCACATCAAACTGTGCCTCATAACCGGCGTTGGCTTTTTTGCCGACGCGTACGTCGTCGCGGGCCAATTATATGCGCATATATGCTGATCATTTCCGATAGATACGACATGTTCGCTATCAACCTCACGTCTGTTATCCTCGACTTTGTCTACTCCAGCACGTACGATGACCAGGCAGGAGTCTTGAAGATAGACTCCGATACCTCAAAGTCGAACATGCTCAAGGTCTCATCGCCAGTCGGAACCTTCGTAGGACAGCTTGTTTTTGGTTTCATTGCCGACAAAGTCGGTAGGAAGCGCATTTGTGAGTAATCTTCGTGTCGAGTTTAGGAGATAGCAGCTCATGGAAAAACAACAGATGGGATAGAGCTCATCATCATCGTGATTGGCACCTTGGGACAAGTATTCTGCGCCAACGGTCCCAAGGGCACCGTGAGCATACACGCAGCCTTGTCTATTTGGAGACTCGTTGTACGTCTTCTACTCCATTCGTTGGCTCCTACACACTGAGATATATCGTCCACGTAGCTCGGAGTAGGAATCGGCGGAGACTATCCCATGAGTGCGGTCTATCCCTCTGAGTGCGCGCCCAAGCGCACTCGTGGTCGGATGATGACTGCTGTGTATTCCAGCCAGGGCTTCGGGCAGCTGGGTACGTTCTACTCCTCGTTATACTCAGCACCTAGACCTCACTAAACCTCGTGCCAGTCGCTGGTATTGTTAGTCTCATCGTCATTCAAGGCTTCAAGAACAACTTCCCCAGCGACGGAAACATCGCCCTCGCACAGACCCACGCCGACCACGCCTGGCGCATCATCCTCGCCCTCGGCTGCGTACCCGCTGCCATCGCAATCCGCTTTCGTCTCACGATCCCTGAATCCCCGCGGTTTACCATGGACATCGAGCGGAACGTCAGGCGGGTACGTGCATTACATCGCCCTACGCCGGCCCCTCTTGATTATTTGCGCAGGCCGAGAAGGATATCAAGACCTTCTTCGAAACCAGTCACTGGCAGTGGGATGAGAACTCTACGGCCACGCAAGTGCAGATGCCGACATCGCACCTCGCGGATTTCATGGACCACTTTGGAAACTGGAGTAATCTGAAGCGGCTTCTCGCCTGCGGGCACGCCTCGCTGGCGGTCAACGTGGGTGCGATCCAAGTCATCCCAGCAGCTCGCTCATCTGTATCTTCTAGGTTGCGTTCTACGGCCTTGCCATGAACACAAGCACCCTTTTCTGTTCCGTGGGCGTTGTGCAGTCTGTAGTCGCCTGCACCGTTCCGGCCGCCGCCGCAGGACACAACACCAGCACCAGCGCGTTTGGTGGCACTGTCTTCAATGTAACCCTCGGTCCTGATAGCTTCTTCGACCCTCACGATGTATTGGGCGGCCTCACCGACTTAGCGGCAGCAAGCACGATCTTCGCCGCCGTCGGGCTCGTGCTCGGGTACGCAGCGGCGCTGATGCTCATCGACCACCCGAGCTTCGGGCGCAAGCGTCTCCAGCACTTCGGCTTCGGCGCGCTCACGCTGCTCTCTATCATTTTGGGTGCGATTTCCGCATACCTTCTCGCTCTTTCGTATAAGGCTGACTTCGACTAGGCGCGGTGCTCAAGGCAGCCCCGACACTGGACACGCAGCCACCCGCGGCACACGCGCTGTTCGGCGGGGGCGGCTGGTCGCACGCCCTCATCGCGCTCGCGGTGCTCGCTGCGTTCTGTATGAGCTGCGGGCCGAGCGCGACGACGTTCATCATTCCCGGCGAGCAATTCCCGACGCGCCACCGCGCGACGTGCCATGGCCTGAGCGCGGCGGTGGGTAAGGTTGGTGCGATAATTGGGCAATTCGCAATTGTCGGAAATCGGAGAATGCAGCTCTGGCAGGCGTAAGGCGGTTGATTTGTTGTATCAGCGAGATAAATGCTGATTGAAGTGAGTGGGTAGCGTGTTGATGTTCATACCGTTCATGGTTACTGGTATGCTCGCCACGCGTGCCTTGGAGGAGACGAGCGGCGAGAAGCTGGAAGACCTGACGAACGAGCCGCAAGGAACGCTTGTACAATGTACGTTCTCCTCGATTACCTATTGATGTAAATAGATGGCTGACTCGTCTACGCGGCGCAGGTTCGGAAGAAGAGTCGCAACACACCGCATGACCCCCGCAATGATTTCCCAGTGATGAAACATTGCACACGCAGCGAATAACAGACTGACGCTTTAGGTACTCTTGCTGACTCGCATCCATGTCATAGTATTTCTACTTTTAAGCTGTAACATTTTCGCCCTAATGGCAGCAGGTCGGCGATTGCAGCTTGGGACTGCCTCGAGAGGTTCCGCGTTCAGTGCACCTACGATGTACAGCAGTACCGCAGATACAGTGACGACGGAAAATAATGCACCAAAAAGGCGCCTGTGCATTTCCACACCCCTACGCTCGAGCACGATGTACTCACTCTATACCCACGAGAGCTGGGACTTATGACGTGCATAGTCTTCTTATTATTATACGTAATTTACAGGGAGGTACACATGCTGGCCAGTCAGAACAAGGGGGCGGTCGGAATGCGCAGGCGCTTAGTGCTGTGCGTTATTTTCCGTCGTCACTGTACATGACGCGTGACCCCCCTCTGTACCCAGACTATGACGCAATGTTGAGTTGCGATGAGCTAACTATGAAAGATTAGTGAGGATCTTCGATAGCGCAGAGGTACGACTCGCACGTCGAACGCACAGCGAGGCTAACGAACGGACGCGTAAGTCCGTAGTATAATAGCGTAAGCGTCCGTGTAAAGTCCATATGAACGGAAGGTCACTCATGCTCAGAGGTAAACAAGTCTCTGAGCGTGCTACGAGTCCGTGGGTGTGTTTATATACCGTAGACGAGTCCTCGTCGGGACTGAATGTCCGATAGATAATGTCCGATGAGTGTAAGCAATCATGATGAAAATACAACAGCGGACCGAGAGAAACGTTGTCCATGCGGCCCGAGACATCGCGTCGGGCCGCACATTGCATAGGATCACGTAGGATCGCGCGGCGTAGGGCGCGAGCTGCGCCTCCGCGCTTTCGAGACTTTCGGGCCGCGAGGCACTGCGCGCCGTGTGCGCCGTGGAATTTTGACACTAACAAGGCTGTTTGCAAGGGGAATTGTATCTATGCCTATTTAGTAAATCGTGCGAGCCTTGACTAAACTATAACTTCTCGAGACTCATGCGAGACTCAAATCGAAAGTACTGTAACATCGATTAGATATGCACTTCTTCTAATCGATGGCCAATTCACGGACAGTCAATCCGACCGCGCTTCCGGTGCCACTACTGTCTTGCCCTACATTTTCAGAGCACTACTCTCCTTCGTGTAATTCTTCGGCATCTCGCTCAAGCGGCTCCGCAGGGCTGGTCATGCGCGCCAAGCCCAGATTGGACATCGCGGCTGGACATGCTTGTTCGTCGTCCGCGCAGCGTAAATTGAGCAGAGAGCGAGAGACCAGCACGGACGTGAGTCTATGTGGGTGCGTCAGCGTCGCGCGTTCTAGTGGTTAGTGAGATAGAATAGCCAGATGACGCACGTAGACATCACCTGTGCGAGACACAGTTTGCGGCCGAGCACGATCTGAGACACATTGAGCGCGTTGAGCACGCTGCGCAGCACACGCATTGCGTGCCAATTGTGAGGCACAATTATGAAGGCAGGTCAAGAACGGGGCTCACACGAAATACAGCGTGCCGTCGCGCAGCACCAGCGCGTGCAGAGGACTGCGCACGCGAAGCTCACGCGTCGCACGAAGTTGTGGGATAGTTTTCGCACACGTGAGTACGAATACGAGCATGTCGCAGAGTAGCGGTGGGACGCAGCCCGCCCAAGCTACTGGCGCATTCGTCAGCAAGCAAATCGTGGGCAGTGGTTTGATAGACGTACGGCTAGTGGAGCATTAGTCACTGGTTCAGTGAAAGAGTTATGCTAGACGTACATGAGGTGAAGATCATTGCTCATTATGAGCTCAAGATGGCAATCTCTGGATGAGGCCTTGTGAAGGCGGGCGTACCACCCTGGATTTCGGGCTAATACTGCACATATCTAGGTGGCCGGGAGCGTTATCTACGTATTAAGTAGAAGATGTATGCTGGACATACTGTGTTCGTAATCGCCGGTGCCAGAGACAGTATTAGCACAACACACAATAGTTTGACGTTTCTGTTGTACAGAGCATACGTTTTCCATGCGAGAAGCACTTCGAGAATAAATATTAGCATCTTGCAATGTCAATAGTGGGGTTTAATTTGGAAGCACCTGACGTGACACAGTATGCCACAACTATGGTGAAGTCGTTCAGAGCCTGGAAGAAGGTCAAACTGTACTGCATTTAGCGATTTCAAACGTGCCAGCACAATGCCTATGGTACGCACGCCTTTTTCAGTGCGCATATGTGAGCTCCATCTGAGTCAAATACTGCTTAGCTCACCGAAAGTTCCCAATGCAGGTACATTTGCAGAATAACGATGGCCTCCAATAGCAGATTGTACCGATTAACCACGAATAGAACAGCAGGAAGCGTTCGTTGCTTTCCCCAAATCACTCTGAGCTCCGTGTCGAATGTGATAATGTGCTCGTATGTTACGAGCGCTGGAGGTGTTTAGCAGCTGCGGTGTACAGTAATCGAAATAGAGGCGCACCAAATATTGCACCACTGAGATAGCCCTGAATTGTAGTTGTATGTGTAGATGTGCCAGGTTCGATTCGCTGCTGCAGCATGAATGGATGAACAACGTGGAGTAAGGAGGTGCTGTTGCCAGCCTGAGTATGGATATGGTCGCAGGGCATTGTTATGTTGTGCCCCTATCCTTCGGCAATGAGTCTTATATACCCTACTTCATCTGCCTGCCTTCATCTGCCATTTTACTCAGAGCATGTACAGACTCGGAGCGTCGGCATGACTGACAACGAGTACGCAATTTGTTCTTCATTGCGCTGGAGCCGCTCAATGTGCGCAGAATATCAAGATCCATGTCCTGACAGCCTGTATGTCACAGAGACTGCTGTAACCAGGGCTCACGAGACTGCGGACCCCACTTGCGCACGGCGGCCGTGCTGAGCTATGTATCGCGAGCAGGCCAGTCGGAAGAGGATCATGTCGGCTACTATCTCTGCCAGGGGCGTTCGCGCCGAGATCGTGATATCAGGCCGGATGTCCACCTCACGCGATCGCATTTTGAGCTCGTGCCGATCCTTGCCAGAAATGTCCAACGTAATTGGTGCTGAGCTGTGGCGAGTTTAGAAGGACACACACTCCGCTACATCGGGGGTACCTTACGATCCATGCAGAATTTTTTTAGCGGGGGGATGCCTTCACCCGGTAGTAGGCTGTACCAGTTTGGATGGAGAGGAATGGCATTCCTGCGCAGGAGTCAAATTTTCGCGTCGAGAGTGATGTCCTGCCCAGAGATGGTAAAAGTCAATGCTACTCAGTCACGACTTACGATTATCGCTACGGATGTTTACGTAAAAAAACTAGTTGACTTTTACCATCGCAAAGTTGGAGAGCTGAGCTGGAGATGTAGAACTACATACATCTCTTCTAAACGCAGTCTAGGCTTGCAGACCATTGTCATGCTGCAAACAAAGTCGGTCCACGAGCAAGAGTGTTTAATAGATCCTTTACGCCGCCGCCCTTGCTTCACTCATCCGCTGCGTAGGGTACCTGCGGGTCGCCGGTTTTACTATAAATGGAGACGCCAGTTGACTTGCCGGCACTGATTTTGCTGCGGAGTGGACGACGGTAGGAAACGCTTATACCCTGAGTATGACTAATGAGACGACTTCGAGTAGCAAGGGACATGTAGTCAGCTGGGATTTTACAATGCCAGATGGAAGATGTGAACAGCGGGCGATGCTCGAGATCACTAAAGGCCGATGGTCCCAGCGCGCAGTTTTTTGTACTTTGCAACGTGTAACGTACCGTCTAGACATTCTGCACGCATTGCAGGAGCACTGAGTCGTAAAGCTGCGGAGTCAGATGCAGAGAGCATAATTTACATGCTCAGAGAAGATATTGCGAGGATGGCCCGGGGCCGAAGGGCTACGTGCAACCTAGATTTAGCGACGAAACAGAAGGTGAACTATGTACACGTATGACAAGAAGTACATCACTCTTTGATGCATCCTCGCACGTTACTGGCCGGCTTGCATAGAGGCCAGGTTCTCGTCGGAGTTGGCTTTCAAATTTTGCGTTTATGGGTTGTGCCTGCAGCATCCATCCACCCGGCTAGTACGTAATATCTGCACCTGGCCGCGGTAAACATGTCGAGTATCATCATTCGCGAGAATGCTGCAACAGCAATTGGACCCCCGTTTCTACCAATGCCGACATCACTCAGTGCGTGCCAGCGTCGAGCAAGAGGGCTACGATAATCTCCCATTTGATCCTCCTCCGTGGCCAGTTCTCTGGTGTTTCTCTTACATGCGCGAGCTCTGTGGGCGCATATACCACCTCATTAATAATACCATCCTTTTGCATGGCCCAACGATTTGCTGCTTTTTATCATTCTGGGTGCGCTTTTCGTGTATCTCCTCGCTCTTTTCTATACAGCTGACTTCGCCTAGGCGCGGTGCTCAAGGCAGTTCCGCTACACGACGCGCAGCCGCCAGTAGCGCACGCGCTCTTCGGCGGTGGCGGCTGGTCGCACGCCCTCTTCGCGCTCGCGGTGCTCGCCGTGTTCTTCATGAGCTGCGGGCCGAGCACGACGACGTTCGTCGTGCCCGGCGAGCAGTTTCCGACGCGCTACCGCGCGACGTGCCATGGCCTGAGGGCGGCTGCGGGCAAGATCGGCGCGATCGTTGGGCAGTTCGCGGTTGTCGGGAATCGGAGGCTGGAGTTATGGCAGGCGTGAGTCGGCCTGTGTTATTTCCGCAAGATTACACTGACAGTCAGTGGCGAATAGCGTGCTGATCTTCTTACCGTTCATGATCACTGGCATGATTGCCACATACGCTCTGGAAGAGACTAACGGCAAGACGCTAGAACACCTGTCGAACGAACCGCAGCATGAATTTATTCGAGGTACGCTCCACTAGTCGTATATTATATGCACGGCCTAATGAATGTGTGGCGTAGGTCTGGAAGGGTCGCAACATACCGCATAAGACATACAGGCCTCGATACCCCAATAAATCACGATACCCTCGTACAATCGAAATTTACTGTTCGAGTAATACTATAGGCGACATGCTTATGTTCCTCTAGCTACTCTATTGTTGACTCTGCTTCGCTAGCCCGCCTTGATGTCCGCTGCCTGTCTGCTGCGTCCCTGAATTTACGCTGCCCTCCCAGGAAATCCGTGACGAGAAGCCTGTAGCACCTACGATAAACCGCGTACCGCCCACAGTGCAACGAATAAAGGCCGCACCTCTTCGATTTTGAGTCCAATCTCCTCTATCGAGCCGCTTGCCCGCACGTCGCCGTGCATCGCATCGTCGACGCACTCGTACCTCTCCTCCCCCTCTTCTCCGCCTCCCGCAAGCGGCCTTACCAGGCTCTCTATCCCACCAGCGAAACGCAGACTGCTAATCGCGGCCGCCGGCGCGTGCTGGTCATCCGCGCGGCGCAGGTTCAGCAGGAAGCGCGAGACGAGCACGGCGGTGAGCCTGCTCATATACTTGTCAGCATCGCTCCCGGGGCCAAAGATAGGGAAGGATGGGCAGAGCACGCACGTGAAGATCACTTGCGAGAGGCACAACACGCGATCGAGCACGAGCTGGCTTGCGTTGAGCGCTGCGAGTGCGCTGCGCGTCGCGTCAGAAGATTTCCTCTCCGGCTAAGAGCGGCTGAAGAGCATACACGAAATAGAGCGTGCCGTCGCGCAGGAAGAGCGCATACAGCGGGCTGCGCAAGCGGAGGCGGCGCGTCGCGCGCACCTGCGCAGCGGTCTTCGCCCACGTGAGCGCGAGCACGAGCACGTCGCCGAGGAGCGTCGGAAGGCGGCCTGCCCACGCGACTGTAGTATTTTGGTCAGCAGGTACTAGATTGTGAGAAGTGGGCGAGCATTTACGGCTGTAGGTCGTGCGGTTAGAGGGATGACATAAGGAAGAGAATGCGCAGGTCATACGTTTGGTGGAGCTCGGCGGTCATTGTGAGCTCGAAATTGCATCCGCGTGGCGAGCCTCTGAGCAGGTGTGCTAGCCAACTCGACTTGTGTGCTGATACTACACATATCTGGGCCAAGCAGTGTTGGTCGACGAACAGAGGAATGATGAAGATATAGCGTACTGCGGTAGTGATTGCAGGTGCGAGAGATAGTATCAATACAAGACAGAAGATTCTGCTGTTCTTGTCGTACAGTGCGTACATTCTGAACGCCAGGAGCGCTAGGGAGATATTCGTCAGCGTTCTACCATCACAGATTCCAAGAAGACAGGCTATGCGTACCTGCCGTCACACAGTATGCTACGATTATGGAGATGTCATTGAGAGCCTGCAGGGCTGTAAATCTGGATGCAACGGGACATCAATGGTAGTAGCGCGGGGGTACTATATTTACAGGACGCACGTCTAGTTTCGCAGGTCAAGGCCAGATCAGGTTCTTGCTTCGTCAGACGTACTGTGAGATCCAGACGCAGATATATCTGCAGCAGGACAATTGCATCCAGAAGCAGGTTGTAACGGTTGATGACGAATAAAATGGCAGGGAGCGTGCGTCGCCTGCCCCAGATGACTCGGATCTCCGCGTCGAAAGTGATGATGTGCTCGTAGGCGATAAGAGCTAAAATTGCTCAGTTGCAGCATACCAGCATCATTGCGAAGGAGGCGTACCAATCAATGCACCGTTGATATAGTCCTGAAAGAAGCTTGCATCTTGGAGCGGGCTGAGTTCAGCTTGCGGCGACCTGTAAGGATGTGCAAGCACGAACTCGCTATCAGAAACTGTACTGAGTTCGCAAACCATCTCTATGTTGCGGACGCATCCTGTGAGCAAGGGTCTTTAAAACCTTGTTCCCACTCCCGAGCCTTGTCTGTTCGCTATGTTCGACACCAAACGGAACACCGATATTACAATGACAGGAAATGCGGAATTACCTACCGGCATCGGCTTCGTTGCGGAGCGGAGCGGACAACGCCTTGGACGCCAATGCTCCGAGCATATACGAATCGGCAATCATGGTGCTACAAAGAGCATGACGTCGCCTAGAACATATCGACTCCAGATGTAAGTTGTGATCAGCGGGCGATGCCCGGAGTCGTCGCAGCCCGATGGGCCGACCGCCACGATGCTTGGTATCACGTCGATGAGAGCACTCAGTATTCGATATTCCATGCACAAACCCAACGAATTCGTACGTACATAGCGTTACGACTGATGGATACAACGTCGAATACGAACCCAACAAGCGTCCGTGGCGGAAGAATGTCAGCGCCCCGCAGATAAAATGCAAGAGACATTGAGAGAACAAGAGGGGGCAACTTCGCCGCTCTCTGGATGTCCGCCTCGTCCTCCTCCATCTTTCGATGTGGCTCTTGCTGAGCGCTGCGACATGTAAGCGAGGGACAGTGCTGAGCAACGCAGCCGCCAGCGGCGACTTCTGCATGCGGCAACTGGCGCATCATTTTAGCGCGTCGAGTCGGGGCTGGGTCTCCGGGGTCCATTCTCAGCACGGGCAGAGGTGCCCGGAGTCCATCTCGCTCGCCTGCTCTGACCGCCATGTCTGCGATACTGCAAGATCTTCCTCACTACCCTCAACCTGTCGTGTAGATGGCTGCTTAGTCTTCTTCGCCTCACAAGCCCCTAGATATGATCACGCGTTAATCTTGGGGGTCCCTCGAGGTCAATGGCGTGCCAGCTCGACAAGAGCTACAGCGATTCCCAATGTGTGAGTTGATTTGCTCCCATGTTTCGTTTGCGACATCTTCTCACACGCCCACATCCCTCAGCCGGATAAACTGCGAGTTGGAGGCCTGATGCGGGCACATACAACTTGCGCAACGTTCGTCTCTTCCGACCTACCTCGGAGGCTTGAAGTAAGCATCTCGCATTGCATCAGCCAGACCCGAAGCATGTTCAGACGGAAAACTGCGTAGCCATTTTACGCTTGCGAATACCACTCCACGGGGATGCGATTGTATACGCAAGTTGCGCAACATCGAGCTCCAATTGAGTACCCCGCACGACATGCGAATCACTCATAAACGCAGCGTCAATCTGCCGCGCTGCACGCGGTCGCGGACCATAGAAGCGCAACTCTCTCAGGCCATCTCCCCGCCCCGCCAAGCACACGCAATGTGTGCAATCGCCCGCGGAGACCGCTCCGGAAGTACTCCAGATATACTCGCGCTTCGACTTCTCACACGCCCTCACGCCGACCGCCATGTCCCCCTCACATGGTGCCACACCCGTCGATGAGAAGACGTCCGACCCGGCTGCCTGCGAGCCTGTCCTCGCGACGGTGCCCGCACGACGCAGTGGCTCAGACGCAGCCCTGAGCGAGAAGGGGAGTGGCGACACGGCAGACGTGCTCGTTGTGGACTGGGACGGGCCCGACGACCCTGAGAACCCGCGAAAGTGCGTTACTTGTGCTATGTTTTCGCAACTCTGAAATAACCCTCGCACAAGCTGGGAGCTGGGCAGGAAATGGGCGGTCACGCTCGTCGTGTCGGGCTTCCTGTTCATCAGCCCCGTTTCATCTGCGATGATCTCGCCCGCGACTGACCAGCTCGTGAGCCAGTTCCACATCGGCAGCTCGGTCGTCGCCGCGATGACGACGTCGTCATTCCTGCTAGCATACGGTGCGTTTCACTTTGCATTTTGCTGGTGAAGATGGCTGAAACATGGCGAACAGCTGTCGGCCCGCTCTTCCTGGGGCCACTCAGCGAGGTGTATGGTCGCGTGATCGTGCTACAATTGTCGAACCTCTGGTATCTGGGTGCGCAACAATATTGCCCTGCTACCCTACCGCGCTAACGTCTGCCCGTAGCCTGGAACCTCGCATGCGCGTTCGCGCAGAGCAGCCCGCAGCTCATCGCGTTCCGCTTCCTCGCCGGCATTGGCGGGTCTGCTCCACTTTCGGTGCGCATATAAGGAGTTCCCCATGCTCGCACAAGAGCTCAGATGTATGGTAGATTGGCGGCGCAGTCATCGGCGACTGCTTCAATCCTGACCAGCGCGGAAAGGTGAGCTCACTGTACCTCTACTGTGATGATAAATCCTGACTGTATGCTCTTTTGTCAGGCCATCGCGGTGTACGGCTTCGCGCCACTCTTCGGTATGAGCCCAGAACACCGTGTTCCCCTTCAGGTTCTCATCTGGTCATGACCACAGGTCCCTTCATCGGCCCACTGACCGGCGCAGTGGGTCCTTCATACAAATATGCTATCTGATGATTTCTGAACGTACCCGCAGTGGGTCGCCGAAAAATCCGACTGGCGCTGGGTGGTACGTGCCCGCCCTGTCCCACCGCGCCGCGTTTCCAGGCTCAACTCACTCGCGCGCACAGTTCTACTCGACGACAATCGCGACCGTCGGCGTGCAAGTCCTCGGATTCCTCTTCCTGCGCGAAAGTACGTCCCACCAGGTTCCGCACCCCCGCTCGCGCTCACGCAGACACCCGCAGCGTACGCGCCGGTGCTGCTCAAACGCAAGCTGAAGCGCATCGCGAAGAACATGGGCCTGGAGGGCGCCGGAGCATGCAAGCTGCGCACGCGGTACGAGGGCGATAGCCCCGAGAGGTGCGCTGCCCGTCGATTTCCGCTTCTGGGCATCGCTGAAGCGCGGCGTCCGCCAGCTGGCGCGCGTTCCTGAGCAAGTCGCTGCTGCGCCCGTTCGTGTTCTTCGTGCGCGAGCCGATCGTGCAGCTGCTCGGCATCTACTTCGCGTTCATGTACGGTCTGACCTACCGTGCGTCTCCTCCCTTGCCCGCCCACCGTAGCCCCCGCGCCCGGCGCGCGCTGACCACCGCGCAGTGTTCGTGACGACAATCTCGCCGATCTTCCTGACGGTGTACGGCGAGCCGGTCGGCATCAGCGGGCTGCACTACCTCTCGCAGGGCCTCGGCGTCACGCTCATGGCGCAGGTCAACGGGCGCACGATGGACGCGGCGTACGCGTGGCTCAAGCGCCGCGCGGGCGGCGAGGGCCGCCCCGAGTTCCGTCTGCGTACGTCGCGCTGCTGCGGTCGCCGAGCGACGACGTGCTGATACATGGCTGCGCAGCGCCGATGATGCTCGGGACGATCCTCCTCCCCGTCGGGATCCTCATCGCGGGGTGGTGCGCGGAGACGCGCCAGCCGTGGATCGCGGTCGACATCGTGAGCGGTCTGCTCCGTTTGCGCGGTCGCGCGGCTGACACGCGCCCAGGGCTTCTTCGTGTTCGGCATGGGCACGGTGCTCACCTCGCAGTGCGTGACGATGTACGTCGTCGACACCTTCACGCTGCACGCCGCGTCCGGTATGCCCGCCTTTCCCTCCCCTCGCACCTCCCCCACTGACGCAGCACGATCCCAGCGCTCGCGGCAGTGACGTTCCTGTGCTCGATGGCGGGGTTCGGCTTCCCGCTGTTCGCGCCCGCGATGTACGCCGCGCTCGGGTACGGCAAGGGCAACACGCTCATCGCCGTCGTCGGGATCGCCCTTGGGTGCCCCGCGCCGTGGCTCTTCTGGTTCTACGGCGAGCGCATCCGGCGCCGCAGCCTGTATGCGGTGCACGGGGCCGGCCACTAGGACGGATAGCTGTCGGCCTGGACTGTTAGGTTGTATGCTGTTGTACTTGAAATGGCATGCCATAGAAATGGTGTGGATGGTGACGACGGGTCATGCGAGGAGCATTGCATAATGGTATGTTCTCGGGTGGATTCGACGTTGAAGCGACGAGTCCGTCAGCCCGTGCGGCATAGCAATTGCAATGATATACAGCGTGGGCGACAGCAAATCCGAACACCGGGCTATTACATGAGACTACACTATGGATAGTTGGGGTATGTCCGTTAGCGAAGGTTTAGGTGGTCCCTCAGGTGGCTTTCTCATCTCCAATGCTTGTATGGTATCACTGTTCGTAGGTTTATTTTGAAGGGGTTTAAATCCTCCTCGACAACCTTCACGATCCATCCTCCAGACCTATGCGACATATTACTGTCAGCAGGCTTGATACACAACCAATCACTCAATTGTACTTGCCCTGGATGAACTTCTGCTGCGGCTCATTGGACAGGTCCTCGAGCGTCTCGCCATTCGTCTCCTCTAGGACCAGCGTAGCGAGAAAGCCGGCCGCCATGAACGGTATAAAAACTAACACCCTATCCGCCCAGCCATCAGCGTACATTCCGCGACAAGTACCCAAAATCCGACTCACGACTGCCAGAGCTTCAAGCTCCTGTTCCCGACGATGGCGAACTGGCCGATGATCGCGCCGACCTTGCCCGCGGCGGCGCTGAGGCCGTGGCACGTCGAGCGGTAGCGCGTCGGGAAGAGCTCGCCGGGGACGACGAAGGTCGTCGTGTTAGGCCCGAAGTTCATGAAGAACGCGGCGAGCACCGCGAGCGCGTACAGCGCGTGCGACCAGCCGCCGCCGCCGAAGCGCGTGTGCGGCGCGAGCGGCTCGGGCGAACCGAGCGCGTTGCGGGCCGCGCCGACCTTGAGCACGACGCCTGGAGATCCGGGAGGGTCAGCAAAGGTGATACTGGCCCGGGGAGGACGCACCGATGACGGCGAAGAGCAGCGCGAGGACGCCGAAGCCGAGCAGCTGGATGCGCCGGCGCCCAAAGGTTGGGTGGTCGATGAGCGCGAACGTCGCAGCATAGCCGAGCACGAGGCCGGATGCAGAGAAGATCATGCTCGCGACCGCGAGGTCGACGAGGCCGCCGAAGGCGTCTTGGGGCCCGAAGAAGCTGTCGGAACCTAGCGTCACGTTGTAGTAGTGGCTGCCCGCCGGCGGCGTGATGAGTGCGATGCTGACGCCAGACGAGCTGGTGTCGCGTGCGATGCCCGCGACGGCGGTAGGCACGGTGCACGCCACGATGGACTGCACGATGCCGACGGAGCAGAAGAGGGTGTCGGTGTTCAGGGCGACCCCATAGAATGCGATCTACAGGAGTTTAGCCTCACATCAGCACGTGGATAAGATCGGCACTCACATCGACGGCGAACCAAGTGAATCCGCACGCAAGGAGGAGCTTCAAGTTGGCCCACTTGCTGAAGTAAAGCCGGAAATCCTTGATGCTTGATTTCGGCGCCTTGACGCGCGTGACCGTCGAGTTCTCGTCCCACTCCCAGTTTCCCGTATCGCAGAAGGTCTTGATGTCCTTCTCTGCCTGCGCGAAAATGAGTCGATGCTTTGGATCCTCCGTTGTCATGCACGGACCTGCTTGACATTCCGCTCAATGTCCATGGTAAACCGCGGTGTCTCAGGAATTGTGAGGCGAAAGCGGATGGCGATGACGGCGGGGACGCAGCCGAGGGCGAGGATAATGCGCCACGCGTGGTCGGCGTGGATTTGTGCGAGTGCCATGGGTCCGTTGCTCGGAAAGCTATTCTTGAAGCCGACGATCACGAAGTAACCGATGACGCCCGCAACTGAGACGGCTGGTCAGAGATTGCAGCAGTCTGAGCTTGCGATGCAGACGGGCGTACCAAACTGACCCCACCCCTGGCCAGAAAATACAGTCGTCATCATTCGGCCGCGGATGCGTTTGGGCGCGAACTCGGATGGGAAGACCGCACTCAAGGGATAGTCTCCGCCAATTCCTATCCCGAGCTACGTGGGCGAGGTGAGCGGGGAGAAGGGAAACTCTGGGAAATAATCAAAGACGTACGATGAGTCGCCAGATGAACAAAGATGTGTAGATGCTCATGGTGCCCTTGGGACCGTTGGCGCATAATGCTTGTCCGAAGGTGCCAATTGTGATAATGATGAGCTCTATCCCATCTTTAAATTCACTCATTAGCTGTCACTTCCTCGAAGGGATACAAGTTACTCACAGATGCGCTTCCTCCCGACTTTGTCGGCAACAAAACCGAACAGAAGCTGTCCCACAAACGTCCCCACTGGCGAAGCAATCTTGAGCATATTCGACGATGATATGTCAGTATATATCGTCAAAACTCTTGCTTGATCGTCATATATGCTGGAATACACGAAGTCGAGGATGACGGCTGTCAGGGTGATTGCGAAAATATCGTATCTACTCCAAAATCAGCATTCTCAGAATGTATGGGCAGAGGCGCACTGCCACATACGCGTCGGCGAAGAATCCGACCCCAGCGATGAGGCAGACTTTCGTATGGAACCACCTGCACAGAGAATGTCAGATAGGGTAGAGCCCTTGAAAAAGCTGACAAGCTTACGAAAACGCCTTGTCATCAATCTCCCTAAGCGCATCCAATCTTCGCTGCGAGAGCCTGACGCCAATCGAGTCGTCGTCGTCGTCCGATACGGCCTCGCCATTCGAGTAGACGCTTTCCTGTGCTGCGTCATCACGCCTATTTGCATCGAGGGCCGGTAGCGCATCCGCCTCTGGCGCCCCAGTGGAATCGCCCGCCCTCTTGCGCGAGTGCGGAGTGCGTTTGAAAGGCTGCGGACGAGCGCCAGGGCTTTGCTGCTCGTTGGACGCGGCATCGACTGCGTATCCCGGTGCCAGGCGGGGTTGGACAGTGGGCAACACGGATGCTCGGGACTGCATCTCGATGCTTTGCTCGTCATGAGGGTGGGGCGGGCGACGAGACATCTCTAGCCATGGGTGAGGGATGTGGACGAGGGGTGGAGGGGGATGAGCGGGCCGTCTGCGCAGGGATACCCGAGCATTATGAAGGACAAACGTGACAGGTATCAAAGTCTACTGGACAGGCTCTCTGTTGCGCGCAGCCAAGGCAGTACCTGATCCGGAACGGTACAAGTTAGAGTTCGTGCTGTACCCTGACTGAAGACAGGATTGCGGTGCCAGCAGACTTCCAGCCGTCGCCAAACAGCGACGTCAAGAAGACAAGGAGCTACTCTATTGTCAGCACAGCTGTAGCAAAGAGACTTCTCGCAGTCTGTAGAGCGTGACTCGCCTGAAATTCGTGCCATCTCCTGATTCGTCCAAGATCAGCTCTACGGCTGCATGTTTCAATCAAGGAATCGAGAGCCGGATCGCTGTCAAGTTACGAGTTCTTCAGCAGTTCCATCGGCTGCTTGAGATCTGGTCCTGGAGGCAATATGCACCTTCGCTTCCAAGTCAGGCACAGGGACGGGGTCCTGTTCAGGATGTTCAAAAGGGCATAGTACCAACCGCGACCGCTGTCAGTCTGTAACGTCCTGTCCGGGTTCGTCGCAGTGTACTGACGCGAAAACGTTCTGATTGGATAGAGCTAGTGAGCGAGGGCATCGAAAGCCAAGCAACAAACGAGACAAAGCAAGGTACGCACTGTATAGCAAGGCCGTGACCGACGGATCTACCGCCTTCCACGCTGTCCCCGGCTTTCAAGCCTCAAAGCTTCGAAGCTTCATTTTCGACCGGTCTTGAGGATACCCTGGCGAGGTCGAGCTTGCACCGTCACCATCCAGTACAGCTTACAAGTTCATGCTATTGTTTCTCGTCATCAGTGGAGGGACACAGAGATCTAGCAACTGTCGCCCATGGCAGTCGGGGCAAAGAACCGCGCCAGACTCCGTGCACCCCGAGCCGCGCGGAAGGAGGACCCCGAGAACCTCTAGACGCCTGCCCTGGTGCCTTCCCCCAGAAGCCGCCCTCACGTTCGTTCCTCCAGCCGGACTGCGCATCCCAGGTGCATCGATGACACCGGCTAAGGTTCCTCTTTATGCTGCGTATTGCTTCCCTACGCTGACAATAGCGGGTCCTAGGAAACGTCCGGGTGCAATGGTGCCCACGAGATCGTTATGCTGGTGGCAGGTGCGCAGCGGACCGCCTAACTCAGAACATTTCAGACGGCACCAATACGCAGGCTTTGCGGTACCGCAGTGGAGGCTTGGTGGAGGCAGTACAGCCAGGTTTCACGTCTAAAGTTAGGGCATCACTCACAAGACGATCTCTACACTACTATCCCGAGCTAAGGGCTGTTGAACTGGACGCTGGTATGTATGACGATCTTCGACATCCAGATTACAGAGACAGAAGACAGCGCCCGCGGGCTAAAATACAGCTGATGCTACACTAGGGTATCTACGGTTTGTTCTAAAGTCCAAGCTATGACAATGCAAAGGGAGAGGAGAGCTGAGACTGCCGGCAGCCCTTGCGCTTGAATGCTATGCGGCTTGCACAGCTGCAAGGCCTGTCAAAGCAAGCATGTTAGGGATCGACATGGAGATAATTGTGCTGGCAGACGTACCCGAGATGAAGTGCTCTTGTGGCTCGTGCGACATGTCCTCGAGCGTCTCTTGGCTCGTCTCGTCGAGCAGCAGCGTGGCGAGGAAGCCTGTGACCATGAACGGTATAAACACGAACGGCCTGCCCACACAAACCAATCAGCGTCGTTCTGTCCCCATACTCCCACCGCACTCACGACTTCTGGATGCTGAGCCCCCCGTTCCCGAGGATCGCAAACTGGCTGAGGATCGCGCCGACCTTGCCAGCAGCCGCGCTGAGGCCGTGGCACGTCGAGCGGTAGCGCGTCGGGAAGAGCTCGCCGGGGACCATGAACGTCGTCGCGTTTGGCCCGAAGTTCATGAAGAACGCGGCGAAGATGAAGAGCGCGAGCATGACGTGCGTGCCGGCGTGCGCGCCGAAGAGCTCGTGCGCGCCCGCGGGCTCGCTCGTCGGGCGCGTCGTGCCGAGGTGCTTCGTCGCGGCGGGGAAGACCGTGCCGATGACGACGAAGAGCAGCGCGAGCGCGGCGAAGCCGATGAGCTGGATGCGCTTGCGCCCGAACCAGCGGTGCTCGATGAGCAGGAAGGTGACCCAGTAGCCGGGCACGAGGCCGACGCCGGAGAAGAGCAGGTTCGCGGCGGCGAGGTCGCGGAGGTCGTTGAAGACGTTCTGCGGCGTGATGACCGTGGACACGAGCGTGTGGCCGCCGGACATGGTGATGTTGGTGCCGGCGTGGATCATGCCGTCCGCTGCGCTGGGCAGGGTGCAGCCGATCACGGACTGCGCGATGCCGATGGAGCAGAAGAGCGTGTCGGTGTTCAGCCCGACCCCATAGAATGCGACCTGGGGCAATGTGAGTGATGGCGGCGTAGACGAGGAGTCTGCACGTACGTCGACCGCAAACCAAGCATATGCGCACGCAAACAGTAGCTTAAAATTCTCCCATCTGCCGAAGTATCGCAGGAAGTCCTTGATGCTCGACTTCGGTGCATTGACACGGATGACGATCGAGTCTTCGTCCCACGTGTATTTTCCCGTGTTGAGGAAAGTCTCAATGTCCTTTACGGCCTGAGTTCGTCGGCACCGTGAGCGGATTCAAGCGCTCTCTACCGCAGCATACACACCTGCTTGACGTTGCGCTCGATGTCCATCGTATACCGCGGCGTCTCCGGGATCGTCAGACGGAAGTAGAGTGCGATGGACGCCGGGATGCACCCGAGCCCGAGCATGATCCGCCAGACACGGTCCACATCCTGCTTCGCGTCTGCCATGGTACCCGCAGCCGGGAATGCGTTCGTGTAGCCTACCAGGCAGAGCAGCCCGACCAGACTGGCACCTGTGGGACGCGTTTAATCACGTGCCCTTCCGCGAACCACTTTGCACTTACCGAGCTGACCCCAGCCCTGGTTCGCAAAGACCGCAGTCATCATCTTGCCGCGTATATGCGTCGAGGCAAACTCAGAGGCGATTACTGCGCTCAAAGGATAATCCCCTCCGATGCCGAGGCCCATCTGAGTAGACCGGACGGTGAGGATGTGGTGCCGGAGAGGAACGAAAGGACCGTACTCACAACAAACCGCCAGATGATGAGGCATGCATAGATGTTGATCGTCCCCACGGTACCCTCGGCAGACAGAGCTTGGCCAAAGGTGCCGATGATAATAATAATGAGCTCGATGCCATCTGCAAGTCATTTATCAGCCATTCGTCGGCCTGCGCAGCAGCTCGTCGGCGACGCACACATGCGCTTGCGGCCTGTCTTGTCAGCGAGACGGCCGAAGAAAAGCTGGCCGATAAGCGTGCCCAGCGGCGCCGCAATCTTGACAGCGTTTGACAGCGACTGGTTGCTGAACACGGTGAGAGTGCTCGTTGTCTCGTCGTAGCTACTGGAATAGACGAAGTCAAGGATCACAGAGGCGAGAGTGATAGCGAAAATGTCGTAGCTGCGCAGAGATTAACAGCTGGCCGATGTCGGGAGTGATGGTAACGCACGCATCCGTGAAGAATCCGACGCCAGCAATCAAGCATACTTTGAGATGAAACCATCTACATCACACGCATACAATGAGACAATAGCCCGAATACAGCAGCACAGGCGACACTCACGAAAAATGTGCGCCGTCCACCTCCGCCAGCGCCGACTGCCGCTCCTTCGACAGGATGAAGCCCGCTCGCGAGTTCGGCGGCTCGTTCTGGTCGCGGTACGGCATCGTCATGTTCGCGGTGAGCGTGACGAGCACGCGCTCCGGGTGGCGGTCGTCCGAGCGCATGCCGTAGCGGTTCGGGCTGAGGGGCGATGTGTCGCCGTACGCGAGGTGCGCCTCGACGGGGCCGTGACCCTCGAAAGAGTGCGCCTTCGCCATGGACGACAGCTCGATGCCCGGGTGGAGCGTGGACTCGCTCGCGCCGTGGCGCCGGCGGTATGCCTCGCTGTACTGCCGGGCGGACGACGCGGACGCGAGGCGCGCGTGCTCGCCGTCGTCTGACGTGGTGTCAATTGGTGGCTCGAAGGCGGGCGGCGGCGGCGCGAGGAAGTGTCGCCGCGGCGCGGGGTGCTGCAGCTCGGCGTACTCTTCGGGTGGGGGCGAGACGATGCCCGGCGGCGCGTGTGCCTGGATCGACGGCAGGTCTGCGGCCGCATTCGGTCCCGCATACGGTGACGCGATGCCGTATTGCACGTAGGGGTTGTATTCTGCGTCGGCGTGCAGGACGGCCGGGTTTCCGCGCTGCGGGTCCATGTCTTGAGGGTGGGGCGGAACGCCAGACATCCCGGAGGGCGTCGAAAAGAACGACAGAACCGTCGAATGGGAGGCGGGGTGGGAAAGTCGATGTGGAGGGGATAACCACGAATCCTGGAAGGGGCACCTTATGAAGGGTGGGTGGAGAGATGCAGATCAAAGGCTAAGCGTACCTGTTCTGGAGCATCAACCCCGCCATCCTGCGTCCGCGGAACACCACTCAGCAACCTCTGTGCCTCCTCCGCAGCCTCTGGATTATCGAAGTTGATCCGTCAGCTGAGGCGCTGCATCTTCTGCCAACCTTGCGGGCTACGGGCAGGGGCAGGCCGCGGGCATGGCGATGTGAATGTCTAGGATAAGACTAGGGCGAGGCAACTTCGCTTGCAGGATACACGGGCGACCCTCGTTACTGCGACGGCGGTGTTGGCCACCATGGTGACTGCAAGCGCATCAGCTCCGCCCCATTGGCCAGCTTCCACAGCCAGACACGTAGTATATGAACAGGGACCCAGACAAGACTGCACTTTTTGTAGTGTACGGCAGTGCTGTAGGATAGAGAGGGTGTACGTGGGACAGGAACATCAAATTGAGGCCGTGTTTGTTCCTGGATGATGTATAGCCTGCAGGCAGTGTGCTGACCATCCCTGCCTCTGCGACCGTGTCACGGCGTGGAGGCCTGGAGGTTGTCGCCTGTAGGCTGTAGGAGCATTAGATGAAGGCGAAAAAGGTAACAGCGTAAAGACAGGAAAATATGGTCGGATGCAGCGCTGCAATGGCACAGCACCAGTCGACCGTTCTGAATTCCAAGCAGCTTGCGAATATTTCTGATTGGTTACGAGGACGAACGTGCGCAGCTGCTCAGTGCTCACACAGAGGTGAACCATAAGAGGAAAGATTGGTAAGCAGCAAAGTACGCACAGCTCAAGGCCATCGCAGTTTCTATGCTCAGAATATGCATGTCCCGTACGCGTACAGGATATGGGCTTGAAGAAGAGAGCAGTCATTTCGATGGGACGTCACGAGCAAAGTAGCCGGTTCTGATATCTGAGGAATACCGTGTGTAGCCTGCCCTGCAATGATTGCTCGTTATATGCGTCAATTTCTGAGTAAACGCGAACGTACGGAACATGTAGAACGCGAATCTCGAAAGTATATCAGAACTCTGCAGCGTCGTGGCGTTGTCGAAAGGTAGAACCAGCTGGGACTCCATGCACCTCTCGCGCCACATGCAGAGCCCCCGGATACCTCGTCAAACCACGCGGCGCCTAAACGCGACCTCCTGAGTTTCCCCGCACTCTGCAGTTCTTACTTCTTGTCCCTCGTCATTGTCGTCGACTCGCCCACAATCACCACTTCTCGTGTCAGAATATCACTGCTGCGCGACTGAGACCAAACATACGACGTGACAAGTCCCTGCTTCAAGCTACACGCGGGGTAGCGGGCCCTCGCCAACTTCGCCGATGGTACGAATAGGTGCATCGCCGACACCCGCTGCGGCACCTCCAGCGCTGCCGAAGGTCGCGTTTACGAGAGTTGAAGATGATACGCTTGCAGGAGTAGGAAGTGTGGCGGACGGCCAGGCGCGGTCGTATGGCTGTAAGTTTCGCAGTCCCGCCTTGCTTACTTGATAGTGTCGTGCTAACGGTCTCGACGCGTAGATAACGATGGGAGCCCGTTCAGACTTCCGGACCAGTATATTCGATATATAGGTGTGTGGTTGACTTGGATTATCCTCCAGTGTGCTCACATCTGCGACAGAGCCCTTGGAGAGTGAACTCGCAGTGCAAGTCGAATACGACATGGACGAGCAAGGTAACGGGCAGCCATAGTCCCCAGGCTCGCTCTAACTCATTCAAAGACCAGGAATGGCTCGACAGTATCAATACAGAACGGCGAAACGCGAACCTCGACAAAGTGTCCTACGAAATGTTCGAGATCATCATGGACAGGCTGGAGAAGGAGTGGTTTGACTTGGTGAGTGCCGCAGGCTTTGCATGTTGCAAGCGTTGCTAAAGTTGCAGCAGACCAAGAATCTTCCGAAGCCCGACCTTGCTATGCCGTCCGAAGACTCGACCTGTGCGATCTGCGACGACTCAGAGGGAGAGAACACGAACGCTATCGTCTTCTGTGATGGCTGTAACCTTGCTGTGCATCAAGGTGCGCTTTCCGTCGACTCCTGCCGCTCTGCCGCTCATAACGGGTGTGATAGATTGCTACGGCGTGCCATACATCCCAGAAGGACAGTGGCTCTGCCGGAAGTGCACAGTATCGCCTGAGAACCCTGTGGTGCGCAGTGTTTTCGTCTGCTCGGCTCACGTCCTGAAACCCACTCTTCCAGTCTTGTATACTATGTCCAAACGAAGGCGGCGCATTCAAGCAGACCGTGCATGGCGAATGGGTGCATCTACTCTGCGCCATCTGGGTACCCGAGACGCGTGTGGCGAACGATGTTTTCATGGAGCCTGTGACCGGTGTTGAGAGGATTCCAAAGCAGAGGTGGAAACTAGTGCGTGGCGCTGTGTCTTCGTGTTCATGTCGCGTTCTCACCTTGCAGTGCAGAAGTGCCAAATCTGCGAGGTCCGTATGGGCGCCTGCATACAGTGTATCAAGAACTCGTGCTTTTCGGCTTTCCACGCCACATGCGCACGCAAAGAGAAGCTGCTCATGCCCATGAAAGCCTCTCAGGGCTCCGAGGCGCCCACGCTCGCGGCCTACTGCGAGAAACACCTGCCCGTACGTCGCCCAGACTGTATGCGTACTCAAACCCTGATCTCAGCCACCGACAGAGGGAGCAAGCCGAGGCGCGCCTCGCGGCGCTCAACACCTCACCCGGGCCGAGCGGCGACAGCGGCGAGGCGGCGCAGTCGTCGAAGACAGCGCGCGCGTACGCGAAGACGTACAAGCCGGGGCCGCCGCTCGTGCCGAAGATCATCGTGGACCGCATCCAGCAGTACATCCACCGCGTCACGATCCGGCAGAAGCGCGAGTTCCTCGTGCTCGTGTGCAAGTACTGGAGCCTCAAGCGCGAGGCGCGCCGCGGGGCGCCGCTGCTCAAGCGGCTGCACCTCGAGCCGTGGACGGCCTCGGCGAACGGGCGCCACCAGAGCGACGAGGACAAGGCGTTCAAGCTC
The DNA here is from genome assembly GCA_019973155.2 of Phanerochaete sordida. Lineage (NCBI taxonomy): Eukaryota > Fungi > Basidiomycota > Agaricomycetes > Polyporales > Phanerochaetaceae > Phanerochaete > Phanerochaete sordida. The sequence goes on from BPQB01000035.1 coordinate 139,908, forward strand.
ACGGTGCGTGGTGTGCTCGATCTACGCGCGGGGATGGCTGACCTGGGTGTGCAGCTGCTCAAGGACCTCCGTGACGACCTCGTGCGGCTCCAGGACCTGTCGGAAGCTACTCGCAAGAGGGAGGTGCAGAAGCTGCGACAGGCTAAATGCATTCAAAAGGCTCTGCGTGAAATTCTGTATCCCTTCCACCCTGTCATGCAGAAGGTCTTCGAAGATATCAAGAGGTATGCTGGCTTTCTAACATGTTCGCGTATGTAAGCTCAATTTGGGTGTTGCAGCGGTGACAAGAGCGAGTACTTCCTGTATCCCGTGTCGAAGGTCGACGTCCCAGATTACCACGACGTCATCAAGCATCCAATGTCTTGGAGTGTCATCGAACAGAAGCTTGCGGATCATCAGTATTTCGACTTGCAGGAGTTCAAGGTAGGCCAAGCCTCGCGCCATTTTATCCCAGTTCTGACTTGGTGATACATCACAGGACGACATATTCCTTGTTCTTGACAACGCCATGGTTTACAACAAGCCAGACACATCGTACTACAGAGCTGCTCGACGAATCAAGAACGCTGCAGAACGCACCCTCCCGGAACTGGATAGCTTCGTCACACACCACCTCCTTTCCACGACGGCTGACAACGCTGAAGAAACTCCTGAGCCGTCTCGACCCCTAGTTGGGGATCTTGAGCCTGCGCTGGGCCTGCTCGATCTGCTCGTCGATCCGGAGCGCATCCGAAAGGAATCCCGCCTCGTGCTGGACAAAGCGCCGCTCGACGCACTCTTCGCCTACGAGTTCGGCGAGCTGAAGCCGCTACCGACGCCCCAGGCTGCGCCAGCGCATCTCGCCCCCGCGACGACACAGCCAGCAGCCTCGCCGCGGCCTGCAGTGCCCGCAGTGCCCGCGGCACCAGACGCATCCGCCCCGCCGGCCCCGCCGTCGAAGGGCAAGATGAAGCGCGACCGCAAGCTGGAGAGGGCCCGCGCGAAGGAACGCAAGGCCCTCGCCGCGACCGGCATCAGCATGGCGCACCCGAAGACACGGCGCGGGCGCGCCACGGTGAGCCAGGCGGACGACGAGCCTGTCGTTGAGGACGCACCGCGGTCGCACGTCATCATCATCCCGCCGCAGTCGCGCGAGCCGACGCGGCGGTCGTCTCCCGCCGTGCCACTCACACAAGCGCCTGCCTCAGAGCCCGCGCAAGACCCCGCGCCAGAGCCGACACAAGAGCCCGAAGAGCCTGCACCGTCCGAGCGCGGCGCAGACGGCGAGCCGCCGGCGAAGCGTGCGCGGCGCGACTCGAAGCACTGGAAGCGCGCGCCGGTCGTGCAGCCGGGGCAGGCGGAGGTGCCGCCCGTCGTGGACGACGTCGACGAGCGCGCGTCGTTCACGATGTTCGACCAGGGCTGGATCCTGCCCGAGGGCCAGCGGCGGCACGCGCCGCGCGCGCCCGCGGGCGAGGTGAGGCGCAAGGGCGCGAAGGGTGAGTGGTTTGTCACTTGCGGGGGTGGGATGGTGCTGATGTGCGGTGCAGAGAAACCGGTGTCGGTGGCGAAGAGTGTGGAGGAGGTGCTCGAGGCCGGGCCGTCGACCGCGGAAGTAGCGCATGTGTCGCCGTCGCCGGAGGTTCCTCTCCCTGAGGAGCAACAACAGGATGAGAGCGAGCCGACACCTGCACGTCCTGCTTCGCCCATGGATGTGGACGTCGAAGAGCCTATGGAGCCCCCACCAGTGCAAGATGCCGAGCCCACCCCCAAGGAACCCACCCCACAGCTTACACCCGCAGCAATCGACGCCCGGGAGGAAGAGGAGGAGGAGGAGATCGACGTCGTGACGATTCGCGAGGAGGAAGAGTCACCTGGCGACTCGCCTACCCTCGCGCCTGAGCCTGAGCCTGAGACTGTGGAGACCGAGGAGGTGGCCCCGACGTCGGCCGTTGTGGGCGCTGACCTTCCGGCCGAGGAGCCAGCCCAGGCAGCAGAGCCGGAAGTGGAGGTCGACATCGAGGACGACGACCGCACGGTGACAGACATCCCGCCCGAGTTTGACAGGCGGATCGAGGTGGCTGCGCTCACGCGGGAGCTCGCCGAGCAGGAGCAGCAGGAACAAGAACAGGAGGAGGAGCTAATAGACGAATGGAGCCCAGCGCCGACGCCGACGCCGGAGCCGGAGCCCCAGGAAGAACAGCGCGCAGAAGACGTCGTGGTCCCAGATGAGGACCAAAAGTCGGAGGACCAGAAGTCAGAGGACCAGGCGTCCGAGCTGACGGCGCTGAGCGACTCAGACACACCGCTGCGCGTGTCGACGCGGCCGCGACGCAGCGGGCGCGTGCGCGCGGCGGCGCTCGAGCCGACACAGTCGAGTCAGAGCCGCGGCTCGGGCGCCTCGCGGCAGCAGGGCGAGGGCAGCGTCGAGGTGAGCGTGGACGAGTGGAGCGTGGACGCGACGGACGAGGGCGCGGGCGCGGAGCCGACGACGAAGAAGCGGGCGCCGAGGAAGTCCAAGGGGCGCGGCAAGCGGGCGCCGCCGCCGCCGGTGGTCGCACCCGATGCTGGCAAGGTCGTGCTGCGCCGCGGGCAGCTGCTCGAGGGCGGGACACTTGGTGAGTCGCGCTGTGCATATCATGCGGAGCCCGTTACTGACGGCAACGCGCAGTCTGGGCGAAGTTCAGTGAGTGGCATGTCTGATGCTGTGTGCGGTGTGCGATGCTAATCAAGATGCGGCGCAGCCGGGTACCCGTGGTGGCCCGCGGTCGTGTTCGACTACGACGACGAGTCGGTGCCGGCGACGATCAAGGCGCAGTGGACGCGGAAGGAGATGGAGAAGGGGCACGTGCACATCGTGCGCTTCTTCGACGAGCACGACACCTGGTGCGCGCTGTGCTTCCTGCGACGTGGGCTTCTGCTGATTCGACTACTCCAGGCAGACGTTCGGGGTCGACCAGATCCTGATGCTCCACGAGGACGAAAGTGCGTAGGGTCTCCCGTGCCAGCGATTGCTTGCTCATGTTCTGCACAGACCTCGACGACGATATGCTGGCGCCGAACTCAAACAGGCAGACGTGGAAGCGACCAAAGGACCGAGAGCGGTGCCGAAAAGCGTTCTTGTAAGTTGCCTGTCCGTGATGCACACGCCAATTGCTAATGTAATGTCAGGCGGGCATTGCAAGAGATGGAAGTCTGATGACCGGGTGGTCGCGTGATATTTTCCTATCCCAGGTTATTACGCCTATGTTTTATTGCCTCATTTTTATGCTGTCTTTGCTGTGTAAGTTTACATGCTGTTATACGCTGCTAATGCACTGGTTTCGATCCTCTGCACAAGCTTTAGCCTGCGCCGTCCTCGGTCAGGTCGCATGAGTCAGTTTGGCGGCGGGATGCACGAGCCGCGAGTTGCAGTCTAGGTTTGATGGAGCTCACCGAGAAGTTCTGCACGCTACTACTTATATTGCGCTGCCCACAAGCCTCCTGCATTCTTCGGACCCCGCGCACACCTCTCTCTTCAACCACCACGGTCTCACCATGATCTGGTATCCATCCTCCGAGTTTCTCAGCTCGCCGCTGCTCAAGATACCCCTCGTGCTATCCTGCACAGCCATCACGACGCTAGCGCAAAGCCCGCCGAACCCGCCGGCGGCAAAGAAAGAGTTGGACCAGTATGAAGGAAAGAGAGAGGCTCTGAGCACACCCCTTGGCGTCAGGATGGCTGCGTTCATGTACAAGGTCCGTGGTTTGTTCTCCGACGGATCTGCAGGTGCCCCGGCTGACGCTCCCGAGAATAGGCGACGTACTGGGCGAGCGCGCTCGGCGAGACCTCAATCATCCTCGCGGAGCACTACCCGTGCACGCCGCTCTCCGACGCCGCATTCGCGGTCTTTGCGCCTCGCGCCGCGTTCTGGCGCTCGCCCGGCGGCGTGCGCATCACGGGCGCGTGGCTCGCGGGCTGCGCGCTCATGTGCGGCGGCGCGGCGCTGCGGCTGTGGTGCTACCGCACGCTCGGCCGCTTCTTCACGTGGGAGCTCAGCGTGAAGGAAGACCACCGCCTCGTCACACGCGGCCCGTATGCGGTCGTGCGCCATCCCAGCTACGTCGGCAGCGCGATGATTGGCATCGGCGTCGTGCTGTGCTACTGCAGCCCCGGCGGGTGGTACCGCGAGTGCGTCGGGTGGGACACCCTGCTCGGAAAGGTCTTCACGGCTGCGTGGGCGACGTGGACGTTGTCGATCCCGGCGATGCTCTTCATGCGAGTGGACAAGGAGGACGCGGTAATGAGGAGGGAGTTCGGCGCCGAGTGGGAGGCATATGCGAAGAGGACGCCGTACAGGCTTATTCCTTTTGTATACTGAAGACGGCAAGCTGGAAGATCAGGATTCGTGGCCACATTGGTCTGGAAATAAAATGTGATATCATAAACCCCTTCGCTCTGCTCGCAGAGATGAATTGGCACAGAAAGACTACACATGCTACGTCCCCTTTGGTAAGCCTGCGCTTTGTCGCATTTGTATAGAAGACTCACATTTGTTCAATTTTCAGAGCAGTACAGCGATGGTGCTCATGCTTGCTCCGCCGAGACGTGGCTGCCTGCGTCAGCAGTGCCAGACCTGTTCTGCTCTGGCGCGGCGTTCATGGACTCGGGGTCAGGTAGCATGGTGCCGGAATTTTGGCGAGGGTCGTGAAGCATGTCGCCAATCCGCACATGCATGGCATACCAGTCCTGTTGCTCCACGGACGCCATAACTTCTCGATGGGTACCTGCGTCGGAGACGGTAGGCGCCCTACTGGCCCAGCGGCCATCCAAGAAGCGCTCCAGCTCGTAGTCCGGCAGCTCTGCTTCGTCCGCGCTGTACGCCGGGGGCCGGCTCTTTAAGAGCTTCATTATGCGTTGCTGAGCGGTGATATGATTACTTCGTAAGAGCGGGCAAGCCGCGTAGCTGAGCGCTATTCCAGCGCCGCATTCGTGTCCTGCCCAGAGGCACTTTGGCGCGGCGCATGGCTCCGTCGTAGATGCACGGTGGAGCCTCTGGAGGCTTCGGTGCAGGTACCACGAGGCGTATTCCTGGTCTCCTACAAGAAGGCCTTGGCGAGCGGATCCCTCGAAGGCGTGGAGCAGACGGCGGAGGAGGGAATCGTAGGGCCCTGTTTCGAGGGATGCATCGACGAATTGTCGCCAGAGCCAGGCGATCCATTCGTGATCAGTCGCTTCGGCGCAGATGGACGTCACTCGAACTGCCCTGCTCAAGAGCACTTCTGCAACGTCGGCCATCCTTTCCAGTACGGCGGTGACGGGAACAGCCGAGTCCCCAGAGCTGAGGCTGCTGTACCCTTTCAGCCATGCGACGGCGGCGTATACGAGTGAGCGAAGGGTACCCCATGGGGCAGCTTGGACCGTTGACTCGCAGCCTAGGAGGAGTGACTGGTAGTCTGCGTGTTTCATCACACCCGGTGTTGCAGCTACAACATACCAAGTGATACATAGTCAGTTTGAGGAATCGAAATATGGAGCCGGGGCTTGCCTAATGTTCGCCCATCTGGGGCGTAACCGACCTTGCCATACTTGCACGCGCATACGAACACTTCCAAAAACGCATCGCCTGGCAAGAAGTGTCGTCCTTGAAGAAGACCTGTGTATGCGTTGATGTACAATTCACTCCCGCAGGCGGTGCTAATCAGCAGCGGCAGTATCTCTGACATCCTTCGCCACCTATCGAAGTTTGCGCCATAGGTTTGGGATACGATATGTGGTGTGCTGTGTTCGCGCGCAGATACGTTGGCGGCAACGATGCGGGCAATGATACGAATGGAGGGACTATCAAGTGGTATAGGTAGCGCGTGCGGTCGCCGGAGCAGTTGTGCTGCATTAGATAGATCGCCAACTGATCATTCGACTATCAGTAAAGCCTGACTATGGCTCATACGGTATCAAACATACCAGGTTCATCTGATGAGATCGACACGATTCTTCTACCAAATTGCTCCACGTATGTCCCGGATGCCTCTCGGAGGGTGAGGATGTTGTGGGCATCGAAAAGCGAGCGAAGGAGATGCAGGGGACTATTCCGTTCGCCAGCGGAGATCATCGTCCACATCGTAACCATTTTGGTGCCCAATGGCAAACAGGAGTGACCATCACTGTGAGCTGTCATAACGGCCATATCGATGTAATCTTGAATAGCAGGTGCATTTGAAGAATTTGAGACCCACGTCAGTGCTCGGACGAGATACGCGATTTCGGAGATATCGACGAGGAGTGCCATTGCATCGTGTTCGGAAGCCTGGGAGATAATGTTTCTCCCGAGCAACGCATCATGCACAGATGTCGCCGTCTCGTAGTCTAGGGCTTCCATTGCATGGCATAAGACATGCCGCCATGGAGCCCACCATCTGCCTGTGGTAACCCTTGTCGCCGATCGACTGTCCAGATCCAGATTGCGCCAGTTTTGCGGATATCGAGGCCAGGGTATCCGATGAAAGCTCGGGCTGCCTACGTCGTCCTGACCAGTGGAAGGCGACTCCCTATCCGTGTTTGCTGGGGTGTCACAGGGATGATAGACTATATCCCAACTGCACTGCACAACGAATGCAATCCGTATACAGAGCCTTGGAATGCGTCGGGGTCTTAACCTGATGGGTAGTAAGGGGGATGGTCTCTGTGTGTCCAACTGGGATGATGGCCTGGAGGACAGGGGAGAGTCCGAGTTCGCTGGAAGAGTCTCCGGCGGAATCTCCGCGGGCGAATCATTTCGACCACCAGGCGGAGTACTTGATATCGCGAAGTGGGGCGATGCCTGGCGAGAGCTGTTCTCGACATCGTCGTGGGGATAGCCTGTCATCCAGTCGGGATGTGCCTCCCTACGATGCTTTGCCGCGCGGGCCCAACGTGCAGCGTAAACGCGAGCGGCTTCTCGCAAGAGCTGAGCTCCGTAAGGGATGGGCACGCGCACCAAGTTCAACAGCCGAAGGCAGACCATCGCGGTCGGAGAGCGGTATGGGCACCGCAGGAATAGGACGGGAAGGACAGTGAACGCTGAGACAGCAAGGAGGAATGCAGCTACGATTGTGCTCAGAGCGATGGCCACGATATCGTCGAGGGTCCAGAGTAGGATTATCATGCCAATCAGAAAGAGTATCATCGCGATCTCCAACAAGGCGGGAATTGCGGCGATCGTAGCGTCGACATTCCACGCTTCCCAGTCCTCGAAGCGCATCTGTCGGACAATGATATTTTCTCTGGGTTTCGCGAGAGGGGAGTTCCACAACATAAACTCGCGAAGCCATTGTTTTGCTGATATGCCGAAAAGCGCAGCTGCGAGGGATAGAACGAGACTGAAAAAGAAGAGGATATTGATCGAGCGGGCTGAAGCGGGAGCAGTGGAGGATTGTGTAGCAAGGGCAGCTGAGGCGTTGAGAGAGGGAGGAATACGGCCATGTGGCAGGGGAATTGGTGCTGTAAGACCATAGAGCAAAAGCTGATTGTTCATGATAAGGAGCTGATTTGTTGTATCTGAGCTATTGGGCTGGAGCATCGGATATGTCTGCACAACGAATGCAGTCAGGATGGCGGAAAAAAGACCGGCCTTGAAGCAATATGACACATCAATAGAAGAGCATGAATCATCGTTCTGTGGGGCTTACGAATACCAGCAGGGTGTCTATATCCTCTACGGCTCCTTTTTTCTTCCCTTCGTCGTAGGTATCCAGATGAGCTTGGATACCTGCCCATCCCAGAGAGCTAGACGTATCCTAGGAAGAATGTTTCTTCAGACGAAGTAGCCCTGAAATACACGATTACAATTACCAACCTCGGAAGGGCCATTGCTGCTGGGCAAATCGGGGCTATCCTCGGGGTTATGGGCTACGCCTGACATGATGGATGAATGCTGTGGTTCAAAAATGTACCACACGCGGGTGAGCTGAGAATCCCGCAAGTCGAGGATGAGGGTGGTGAGAGAGATAAAGGAAGATGTGGGTGTACTGCGTATCTGGGCAATTATCCTGTACTTCCATTCATACAGCAAAGCGCCGTGACTGACAACTGCGGAGGCGTCATGACTAGTCACAAGCTGCCGAGAAATACCCGCACTAAATCTTGCTTATCGCTTGCTGTCCACAGAGAATATGAGAGAGAAGGAAGATTGATCAGGATATATACAAATCAGATTTCGACAAAAAGCCGCAAGGTAAAAGGCATATGACGAGAATTGTGTGGCATTACGACTGGAGCGCACATACAGGTCATCTGCACGTCAGTCAAGGTCAGTCTGGTGAGCCTCCCGCCACATTCCTGCCAATTTGAGGTCAGCCGTGCTCGCGGAGCGCATACGAGGCGGCACCGCTCGAAGCAGGGCGGGGCATCATCGAACAGAAATAGGAACGAAGGCCTCTAAGCCTCGGTAGCCAGTCGGTAGCAGCTCTTCAGCTGACATGCGGCAGACGACCGTACCCGCAGTATAACCAGCCCTGAAGGTCTCAGAGTTCTGTACGCGGCGGCCCGTGCGGGTGTAAATGCCACTCTAGGAGGCACAAAGGCCAAGGCAAGTGATGCGATGTCTTTCCGTACTCGCCCAAGGGAAAAAATGGCCCGTCTACCACACATCCGTCTCGCCTGGTAGTACGCACGACACAAAGTCACTTCAAGTCTGCCTTACAGTCCTGTGCGCCGCTTCTCCGTCGGGATACCGTGCGACAGCGGCCGTAGTATCATGAAGGGTACACCATGCTTATCCTCACCCTGGATTATCGATGTGTATAAGTGCTGTCTCCGCGCCATGGCGCACCAGACTCACCGGTCCTGCGGCGGCATAGCGGAAGCCTACCTTTCATATCAAGGATCTGATGTCTAGCGTCCGAGATATTCGGTGGGGGTATCGGATTGATACGTCGAGGCGATGACATGATGGGCGCGATCAGGGTGGCAGAGTGTCTACCGGCCTTCAAGAAATGTCGCGCGTCGGCATGGGGGTCGGGTGCCAGTGACTTTGGCCGAGAGTAGATCAAGAGCAGGAGGCAGGAGAAGGTCTCTCCTCAACGAGGCTCACGAGGTAGATCCAGTACTATCACGTTCCCCTGGTTTATAAAACTTTGGCGACACGGCCAGTTGCGACTGCTTGCTCAGGTTTACTGCGGGCGCTGTTGGGCAATTCTGTTTAGGGAGAACCTGGCTATATGTATCATTTTTGCCACGATTTTAAGGCGGTGTGTGGGAGCTGTAGAGACGTTCCGGCGTAGAGAGTAGGTCGGGCTCCCTGGTTTATAAATCTGAACGTGCAGTTTTATCTCGTTATTCCTCCTTTTGGCATGGATCTGGCGGTTCTGATTGGCCCATGAGCCGGCGTCTTCGCGTCCTCGTCGCACCTGATGGTGCGAAGTGAGCTTCCTGGAAAGACCACTGAGATGGAGAGGTATTTCGTATTTTTTTCTGGGTATGTATGAGTGCTGTGAAGCCTCCCGACCATCCCCGAAGCTCCTTGACCAGAGGATCTGGCGTGGCTGACCTTTTGATGCGTAAATTTGAGATGACACTGGCCTCGAGAAGCAGTATCCTAAATACCCAGACTGCCTCCCTCCGCATATTCGAAGTTCAAGCCTACAGCTCTGTAGTTACAGTCGGCTGTTGACACGAAAAATATTCCGACGTCCCCAAGGCGAAGCGTTGAGGCACAGGTCGCGTTTTATAACCCAGGGAGCTTTTATAAACCAGGGGACGTGATAGTAGTAAGGGGCCCAAATGTATCTGAGACCCATTTCAGCCGCGCGTCGCACATGGTGTGAAACCATGCGCCACCCGGTGCAAGTGTCGATAGGTCGGCCCTTTGGCTCTGAAGGCCATGTCTGCCCTTCCGCCGGCAGGCAAGCAGCTGCCGACAACCGCACGAGCAGCACAGCCGTCCTGCAGCCCGCGGTGCCTCGTGCCCGCGACGCGTCGCCGAACGGCGGCATCAGGCCCTGCGACACGCCTGCGCCGCGCAGGCGGGCGTGTGGCGCACGCTGTCCATCGCCACATCCGGCGCATCGCGCAGGCACGCGCGCTCCATGTCGGCCGGTGCGCCGTGCGACATCGGGGGCGGTGGACCGAAAACGAGTTGGCTGGTTTGCGCAGGAGCGACTGCGGGTGCGAGCCGCGTTGCCTGTATGAGGGGCGGCGGCGCCCAGCGCGGCGCCAGGGGGAGCGCTCCGCCGGCTATGGGCGACTTCGAACGCGATGCCGCGAGGTCGTTGCGTAACGGGCATTGTAAACCCGGGGGTTGAGCCTGAGCGCCATTATCGCCTGGGCAATTGCTGGGATGCTCGTAGAGCAGCGAAAAATGGGGTGCGCTGGGTGTCGACGACATGACAGCGATTTCTGTTGGATGATGCTATCCCCTCGCATCGATGATCGCTTTTGTCACATTTCTCGGCTTTAGCAAGCTGTGTACACCCTAGGGCGGAGGACGGTCCCACCTCGCTTACACTGCACGGTGCTGCTAGCTGATGGGGCAGACTCGGCTAGGCCCCACAATGCGAGCCGACCGCGCTGCGGCGGTGCTGCACGAGTCATGTCTGCGCCGAGATGTGAGTGAGAACAGCCTGAGGTCCTCGCCAAGCGTATGCTGGACGCACCAGCGCATCGTGAAACCCATGCATCCAGGCACCCTTCGGGAGGGGCCGCATCCGAGGATTCGTCGAGATGGTGAAATGTTGCTGGAAGGCCGCGTTTGACCAAGGATGGCACCGGAAGAGGCGGGGACAAGCGACACAGCCGCGGTGCAGCAATTATTAGCACTAGCGCAGGAGCAGCCTGCGGGCCGCCTCGCGAGGCGCGACGCGCCAGGCACGCGGAGCAGCCCAGAGGCGGCTTTCTCAGCCGCGCACACGAGGGCTTCTCCCGCGTACAGTGGCAGCTGCTGACGGAGCCTCCGCAGGTCACGCCCCTCCGTCATCGCGATCGCACCGAAATAGCGGCCAGATTGGGTGTGCCGGGGCTCGCCGCGGGGCAGACACGCCCGAGCGATCGACACCGAATGAGACCGGGCGGCGCGCGCGGGAGAGCCTGTGTGCGCCTCGCACCCAGAGAACGGAGAACGGATTTATAAGAGACGACTACGCTAAGTACATAGCTCAGGTATGGAGATACCTCGTCGGCTCGGGATAAGGTCATAATACAAGTCCATAAGAGGAAATAACTAAAGCAAATGAGAAAGGTGCGCAGGAAGAGACAGCGGAGAAATAGGATGCAGAGCTCTCGACGCGGTAAGACGTTTGTAATCACCCCAAATGCGACCCGCGAGGCGTATACAGCCGAGGTGCCAGCCATTCATGATGCGCGCAGCGAGGCGCTGCTGCGCCACGGTGGTGGTTGGGCATGGCAAGTGCGGCATGGTGCCCAAGTAGTAGCGAGACGAGTATTGCGGCCACACCGCTGCGTCGTCGGAAAATAAGCTGCGCGTGTATTGCAAGACAACGTCCCGGATGTCGGATATGGTTTCGGCAGCATCGAGCTGCCGGGACGTGTCCTCGAGGATCGCAGACATGGCAGCGCGACGTAGGTGAGCGTAGTGTGGGCAGGCAACAAAGATGTGGTGCGGGGTCTCGTCACTAGAGCAGCCAAAACGGCACGTGGGCGCGACGTCGCCGAAGCGATGGTAGCGAGTGAACGCGTCGTCGAGCTGGGCGGACCGTGCATAGAGTTGAACAACGGCGGAGTAGGCGGATGAGGCGCGGGTGTACGGGTGTAAGGGAGGCTCGTGAGCGTCGTAGAGGTGGCGGAACATGGTGATATTCGGACGGAAGGAAGGGTCGGAAAGTATGAGTTGAGTGGAACAAGAAGACAGAAAAGAAGAAATATCAGACGTGATGAAGCCGTGGAGCGGAGAATACAACGCGAAGTCAGGAAGTGTGAAGGTAGGATAAGGAAGAACAAGAGAGCGGGCGAGAGGAGTATGAGATACGGAGGCGAGGGCGTCGACATAACGATTTAGAGATGCGGGTAAGGAGGTGGACGATGTATGAGCGGGAGTATAGGTGATGGACGGGGCGTTGGGCGATCTGCGGAGGATATCAATGAGCCAGGAATATAGAGGTTGAGCTGGAGAGGCAGGGAGGCGGTGCGAGGATGGCAGGGTTAGGGAAGACGATATGTAGCGGACGGAGTTGAGATGATCAGTGTACAATGTGGGAGAGTCGGGAGAAACAGGGTGATGGAGGTGGATAAGGGAAGCAGCGATGAGACCGAGTACTTCGCCGTGAAGGCTAGAGGCGGTGGGAGGAGAATATTGCATGGCGAGAGATCCAGACGGAGATGTTGCGGCGAAAGTAACATGGGACGAGTGAGACGGGGATTGGAGTGCGGAAGCGTCAGAAGCAAGAAAACCAGAGTAGGAAGAATGTAGAGCGGGGAAACGTGAAAGGCGTAGGGCACAGAGGAAGAGAGATTCAGAGAAATATTTGCGAATGGGACGAGGAATAGCAAGTGACCAAAGGGAAGGTGGCGAACACGACGGAGGAATGCAGTGAATGGCGGAACGTGGCGACTCACGGACAGCACCCGGGCTGCCTAGACTCCCGTACAACGCACGGGCAGCGTCCAAGCTGCCTAGCCTACCGTTCGCCGCACGGGCAGCGTCCAAGCCGCCTAGACTCCCAGACCGCAGCGAATACCCGAAGAAGCCGTAGACGAGATCTTGCAGAGTCAGTCGAGATAGCCATGGTGCGAATGACGGCCAGTCGCGCTCCGCCGCGCGACCGCGGAGCGCGACGGGCATACCACGAGGGCGAAGAGCAGGGCAGCGAGCAGAAATGATGGACGAGGGAAGGATGTCGTCCCAAATGGCAACGTCCTGCAGGGTAGAGACGCCGGCGCGTTCGAGATTGGTAATCACGTGTGAGGAGGGCGACGTCGGCGGGGCGGCCTGAGTGCGTATGATGTGCCGCAGCGAGACGGAGCCTGAGAAGAGATGGGATAGGTCGGTAGGCCGGATAGACAAATGCTGATCGCGAAGCACGTCGAGCGCGATGAGCCAAGCAGCGGGTATGATGCGCGCGGAGCGAGCGAAAGACTTCGCAGTCGGGCCCTCGAGCGGATATATACATTGATTCAACCAGACGTTGACTCGTCCGTGCGCGCGCTGCAAGGGCGGTGCGGGCAAGCGTGGGCCGCGCGCAGGGGGAGGCGAGTGACCGAGGCTGCCGCGCCGCGCCGCCGCGTCAGCGCGCACACGGTGCCCCGAACGTCTGTGTGGCCAGGGACGTGTGCCGTCTGCGCCACAGCGTTGCGTCTCGGGCACCCCGTTGGGGTTGCGCTGTGCCGCGGGCTGCCCGAGTTTCTCGGGCTGATGCCGTACTGCGGGCGATGTCGGCCGCTGCGGGGTCTGGGCGGTCCGTTGCCAGGAGGTTCGGGAGCGTCGTATGGCGGGCGGTGACACCTCGCGCAGATGGGAGGCGCAGTGTGCAATGCAGTATACGACCGCAGTGGCGCTATAAAAGGGGATACGGCGTGTTGAGGCCACCAGGGGCAGCGGCGCAGCCAAGATAACCGACGGCGCCCACATCGCGTCGATTGTTCCGGGGCCTTTGTGGCGCGGCGAAGGCAGGACCGCGCGAAAACACGGGCGACCCGCGCACAGCCGGCGGCGCGGCTGACAGGCTTACGCACCTATCGCGTCCCCGCGCGACCGCGTTAGCGCGTGAATAAGCCGCGGGCAGGCCTAAACGCGGAAATGCGTCATGCCTCAGCCTGAGGCGGCGGACGCCCCATACCGGGGCACCGAGCGTCCAAGGCGACCCTTGGGAGGTGGATCACGTCGGCCGGGACCCGGTGGCGAGCGCAGCGGTGGTTATAAAGGCGCGTGATCGAGAGAGGTCCAGCCAGACACCGATCGCACATACCCCACACCCCCGCATACAGTCCAGCATGCACATCGCCATCGTCGGCGGACATGGCAAGGTGGGCCCGCCGAGTCTGCCGCGCAGGCCGCCGCTGACACGCTCGGCGACGACGCCGAACTCCGCAGGTCGCGATGCGCCTCACGCGACTCCTCGTAGCCCGCGGCGACACCGTCGTCTCGGTCTTCCGCAACGGCTGGCAGGCCCAGGCCGTCTCGCGGGCGGGCGCGACGCCCATCGTGCTGAACCTCGAGGAAGACGGCGTCGAGACGTTCGCGGCCGTCTTTGCTGGGAAGGACGTCGTGTACTTCTGCGCCGGCGCCGAGGGCCACGGCGGGCCCACCCGCTACCGCACTGTCGACTATGCCGGCGCGCGCAAGGTCTTTGACGCGCTCGAGTTGATTCGGGGGCCGAAGCCGCGGCTGATCATGCTTTCCGCGATTGACGTCCGCGACCGCGACAAGATACCCGCGCATTATGTGAGTCGCTGCGGGGGCACGTGGGGAGGAATGCTGACGGCGACGCAGACCCCAAAAGATCTGCAGCACTCTGACCACCTCTGGACGGCGATGGGGGCGTTCCTCCAGGCGAAATACGATGCCGACAGGGACCTCGCGCGAAGACGGTCGTTCAAATGGACGATTCTCCGTCCTGGATGGCTGACGGACGCGGAAAGCACTGGTCGTGCAGCAGTCGGCAAGGCGCCCCTCGGCGCGACGATATCCGTGGGTGGCTTGCTGCGATCCGATCGAGTCACAGCGCTGACCGCGGGGCGCAGCGGGACGATGTCGCCCGTGCGTTGGCACTGCTCGCGGACAGACCCGAGGCGGACGGCCTCGGAATCGATATCAACGGCGGCGAGGAGAAGATTGAGGATGGCCTGGCCAGGGTCATCCGACGCAGAGCGAGCGACTTCGACCCGTAACGCCTGTGATGGAGCACCATTTCCGACTGCGTTTCCGACCGCGTTTTCACGGCTGTTTTGTGTTTATTTTGGGTTATTATGCAGCGCCAGAGTGTTTGTATGGATAGTCAGCACGCGGGAGAAGGACGATACTGCGGGTGCTGACTACTAAGGGTCTGTAAACCTTTGCGGTGTAAGTTGAGCCAAAATGTTCTGCGAAGTTCGCAATACTTGGGCGGAGCATCCGCTATGCACCATGCCGCCTGTGATGTTTATCTCGTGCTTGGCCTGAGCGCGCCTCCAGAGGGAGAAACGGCGCCATCGAAGTCTGGCGTCGACGCCAACATGTGGAGCAGTTTGGCCTGATACGGGATCTCTAACCCGGTATGTTGGCTCTGTAGGACCTCGTGTGTCCCACAAGAGTTCTTCCTATCAAGTTTCAGTCCTCAGCACGCGGGAGCGGGCGGCAGCTCATTTGCTTACCGGTCAAGTTGGGCAAAATCTTCGATAAAACAGTTGAGCCACAGACTTGTCAGGATTGGATCCCGTGAAGGAACGATTTACGTGAGTGCTCCGAGTTCAGAGCTCACGGCAGCCCGTTGTGGCCCAGCTGTGGCAGAACGGCCTTGCGGAAATCCCAATGCCCGGCAGGACTTCTTCGGCAGACCATCATCAAGGGTCGCCACCGTGCAGCATGTTCTTCAATCTTTGCATTCTAATAGCAGGCCTCCTCGGGCTTCCGTTCGCTCCGCGTCGCGTACCTGCGGTCCTGCCTCGACGTGCCGAGCTCGGATGTCTGAAGAGCAACTTGTGAAGTCAGCATTTGCAGCCCAGGATCGAGGCAGAAGAATAAATGCATGTATGCGCACCAAAAAAATCATGCACGCCGTCATCTTGCGAAATGAACCTCTGATTCAGGCTGCGATTCAAACGAAGGCATGCCCACCAATGGGGCAAGTTGGAGGTAACCATGCAAGGCGTAAAATTGATTCATGCCCACGCACAGTTGACTCGTGCGAACGGGGCCAGTCCCTGCGTTCAAAGATAGAAATGAGTCCTAGTAAATATATAGCATAGAGCAGCGCTTACATTTTGCTGCTTCCGATATACGTTGAGGTCAAAAGGAACAACGACAGACGGCAGCGGCAGCGGCGACGCTCAGGTCCACGTGGAATTAAACGCTGAATCTAGCCTTACGCTTACTCATGTAACCGGATCACTTACCTCTTAGTAGTAGTTGCTTACTTTTTAGACGCTCAGTAAGTAAAAACGCTACTCCATTTACTGAGCGGCTTAGATCCATTATTGACTCGTCCAGGACTTGCTTCCGATCCACCAACAACCACCCTTCGAACGTTGGAACAGCTCCCATTTTACACGACGACGGCACGTAACGTATCTCTGGAATCAAAATGCACAGGTGTCACATACGAGCAACGCCCTGCTTGAAGGCAGTTCCAGGTAGATAGCTTCGAGGTCAGGCTGTGGACGCGGCGCGTGTCACGTCCGCCCTCCACTCACGACCGGCGAGTGCAAACCAAAAAAAAAATGTCGCATTATCTCTTTGTAAGCAGCCGTACCGCATGTCTGACACACATGGTCAATGCACAGGGTCGCGTCGGAGCTATGAACACGTCAGGCCAGGCGCCCTCCCCGCTGTATCAACTCTACGAGACAATCGTGTACTATGGAAGTTTTCTGGAAGCGCCGCTGCGCAGCTCGACACCGCCGCCGATATCGCGCGCTCCGCGCCATCTCAATGAGCATTGTTTCGTTCAGGATGTTTCAAAGCTGCTCTAGTACGGGACGCGCGGTCATCAAAATTCATCGCTCACTCGATTTCTGTGAGTCGCCTCTTCTTCCAAGTGAGGACCGGGCTGAATCTCCATAGAGTGCAGCAAGTTGTATGCTCGTGATTTTCTAACGTACGCCTATAGCTACGTTTCCCATAACGTTATGAATGACAGGACGACCAGCCTCTTGAAGACGCTGGATGGGCAGGGAACAACTGGGAAACGACGAGTATACGAAATACTGAGAGTAAAACCAAATCGTCACTAACGCCGTAATTTTGCAGCGTACGCCATATGGGGATACCGATCGCAAGTCCAACATTGCTGCGCGGCGCATACCACATGCCGATCGAGCGCCGCGCAAATGGGGAAGACTGCACGATCTCAGACACGTCGCCGGGCATCCGCCTCGGCATTAGAGGTATGCTGACTGCCGTTCAGACCTTCGTTTGTCTCCGGAGTCCGAACGCTCTGTCATTGTCCGCGGGGCGCCGCGCTTGCCTAAATCTCTGACTCCGACGCGAAGAGCTGCTGAAGTTCATCGTTTCATCGCAGACGCCTCTCGCATTCCTAAACTGCTGTTAACGCCAATGTTCTTTCGCTCTCAATTTCCTTGTGCCCTGGTATTACTCGCGTTGACTTCTTATTTATCTCAACGCGCGCCCAGAGGAACGACGCAGGGGTCAAACACGATCACGTGGCTTTGTAAATCAAGATTCCCTGCCCACCTCGCTCGTCAATGCATTTCAAGGCCAGAAGTTAGGATGTTCTTCGTCTCGTCTATAAGCTGAGCTGATATATTCTGAGTTGTGGGAATTTACATGCACATTCATGTTTTATGCACCAGCGACGCTCACTAGTCGTCCTCTTCCTCCGCCCTCGCCCACGCCGCGTCGTCCTCACGCACTGCCATCCTAACGAGTCCGGGCAGCGCAGGTACCCACTTCGACCAGAAGTCCATCACAGATACACTGGCTAGCGAGAACTGGCCGCCCCAAATGCAAGCGGCGCCCCACGTGCCCGGAGCGTGGTAGCACAGAATCGCGCCGGCTGCGTTCAGCACGGTGCCCCAGCCCAGCGGCGCCTTCAAGATTGCGTACGGGCCGCGTGCGAGTATACCTTGAGTATCTTCAGAGCGAGTGCGGCGTGGCGGCACCCGTCTGCTCCAGAGCTTGAGAGCGCTCCCGCTGAGCACGAGGGTGCAGCCCAGGAGGAAGAGGCCCGTGAGAGGGCG
This sequence comes from Phanerochaete sordida, assembly GCA_019973155.2. Lineage (NCBI taxonomy): Eukaryota > Fungi > Basidiomycota > Agaricomycetes > Polyporales > Phanerochaetaceae > Phanerochaete > Phanerochaete sordida. The sequence continues at coordinate 157,690 of BPQB01000035.1, forward strand.
GACGCGGACTGGGTCTGGGTCTGGGCTCCACCAAGATCGAGGGCTGGGGATGGGGATGGGGTTGGATACGAACAGGCGGTATGCCCTCTTGATCAAAGGAGATGATGGATACAGCTCGTACAATGCCATGGTGCATTCGCCAAGGCAATGCGTCCAATAGCCGACTGTAGATGCTGCCTGAACACCAGAATATATAGGTGAGATGTGCAACACCATATGCCATAGAAAGAAATACGCACTGTATACAAGTAATAGACGGTACGTGTACGTCGATACAGACTCGGCGGCTGCCCTCGTTCCTTCTCCTCCATTTCCTCTACGACTTCCGACTCCTGTAGCGACGTCTGCGTGATCGCCATGAACGCCGTGCATGACAGCGAGAGGCCAATCCTCAAATATGGAGAGCTGAGCATCTGTGGGTTGGCGTATGAGACTACGGTGGTCGATGGCAAGAGTTGGGAGCGACGACCTGAAGGCAGTCACAACTATGAAAAGAAGTTGGGCTGCAACGAGGCGTGCCCGCCGGACGCGCGTCGCTCGGCAGACTCAAGGTGAGAACAACGATGTCTCCGGGCATTGCGCGCAGAATATCCAAAAAGGTGACGTTGCCTGGCAGCTGCCGAGGAGCACGAGGTTTGCACACGGGGAGCATTCCACTGATAGCACCAGCTCTAGACTTTAATTTCGGGTAAGCGTGAGAGATTTCGGATGCGACTCGATAGAAATTTAGGTGATATTCTGCAGTTGGTCGATGATAAAGATCTACTCGCACACAAGGCAGAGTGAGCTGCATACCAGCCAACGCGAGAATGAGTGTGAAGCAGCTCGGGATGGAGACGTCAAGGACCAGCGGGTACAAAGCTGCTCGACCGTTCGCCAATATTTATTCATTATACGCTATCAATACGGTGTTGCAGACACTACCCCCAAGGTCGTAACTGGACAGCCTTCGCGTAGCGTATGGTAGTAAGACCGCGCAAATATGCCTCTGTCACGTCTTCATATTTTATCAGTAGATAAAAGGAGTGTATACTCGCGTGCCTGGCACCAACGATCACCATCCGCTAATCACGTCGACGACCTCACCATTGTGGAACACCAAATGGCGTGGCCGACGTCGCCATACCACTTCTCGCTTCTGCCGAACCGGAGGCTTGACCTGCTCCGGGGAGACACGCCTGAGGTTCGCGTGCGAGCGCAGGGTATTCTTGATGAGGGAGGCCATCCGCTCGGCCATACTGTCGGCGACGGCCGCGCAGCACGCGTCGAGGCCAGCGAGCCCGGGGCCTGCGCCCGCTTCTACCTGCTGGTAGGCCGCGGTAAGTTCGGCGAAGAGCGCGTCGAGCTCCTTGACCACCCTGACGACAGTTGATTGCGGTTCCCACAGCACCACGTCCCTGCCGAGGCAGCCGGGGTTCAGCAGGATGTGCCGGCGGGAGGAGTTGTCGCAGAACGTGCGGCTACCAAAATCATGTTGTTGGCTCATCAGGTCAGCCCACGCCTCCGCCGTCTCTGTTTTCTCCTTGTTGCGGTACGTTGAGGTGAGGACTAGGTGGAGCGCGAGCCAGGGCATCGACTCGAGGTCATGCAGAGGAGTCAAACGCTGTGGCCTCCGACTCCTGGTGTACCAGCATCGCTTCGGAATCGGAAGAATCGCTCTCGGAGGAGACTGGGGAAGCGGACCCCGAACTCGTCGAAATCTGTGACTCAGAATCCTCGGGTACTCCTGGTGTTGAGGCAAAACAGTAGGCGTTCTTGACCACCTCGACTGCCCTGAAAGGGCTCTCCTGCAGATAGAGGCTCGCCAATTGCAAGGACTGCATACATCGACAAGACGTACCGCAGAAAATCCCGCATGTATCGGGACGTCTGATGTCGTCTTAGCATCCTCTAAATCCGCAACAATGGTTTCTTCGCCAACGCGAAGGATGTTCTCGTAGCTCAGATGCTGGTGGAGCCATCCGTGCTTGTGCAGGCTTGAGAGACCTGGCGCATGTAAGGCACCAAGTGTACTGCATGCAACAACGGTACTCACAGCCCAGAGCGTCGTGTAAGGAGCAAAATACATCTCGCAGATACTTAATATCGTTGAGGGGCTTGGGTACGCTTTGCAAGACCGTACGGCGCGAAACGTCTGGCCAATCCTGCATGATTGGGCGAGTCTGTCAAGATCGTCAGTGCACGAGTCGGATCGCGGCTTGAGCACGAGATACATACCGATGCCACGTCTGTCAGAGCCCTGCCTCGTCTGATCTCGCACGAGACCTCTGAGGGTACAATGTAGAGCATGGGTCGCGAGGTGTGTGATGGTAGTGGTAAAGAGCTACAAAGTACAAATTAGGAACGAGCACCCGGCTCGCAGCAAGAGCCGGGCCGACGTGGACCTTGCATTACCATGAGCTCACGAGCCCCTCGCAATCGTCTGTATTTTACAATGGCATTTGTACGCCGCGGCCCATGTCCATGAAGTGTACGACAAATTAGGAGAGATAGGCATACTGATCGCTCGAGCTTATTCAGCATGGAGGTCCATTAGCTGCGCGCTCAGAAAACCAGAGACCGATGCGCCGCGATTCAATCTTTTGACACGAGTCGAGTCAGCCACGAACTACGACGAGCTCGATATTAATAAGCTCGCAGAGGATGCGTACTCTCTGTTCCACCTCACAGACCGAGAGGTTCAGTCTGGCCTGCTTCCGCCACTGGCACGCATTCGTCTCTCCGTCTGTGCCAGGAACTCTCCTGATTATCAGAGGCGTACGACGCGCAGGCAAAGACGCCAAAGCAGTGCTCCGCGCATGCGCCGCCGCTGGTCACCGGGCGCGGCGCCGAGGGGCTAGGGCGTGCTCGCATGTAGGGGGCGCATGAAGTGCCGATGTGCGGTGTGCGACACGGAGGGCGTGGGCACGGCATACAACAGCCCAGGGAGGAAGAGTTAGAGCACGCGGTTGCCGACTCGGCAGAGGTGTGATGCATGGCTGTCTTGTGCAGAAAGCAGGCTTGGTAGAGTCTGACCGAACGTTGTCAGCGCAGCGCACGCCAGCACCAGGCCGAGCTCCAGTAGCAGAGGAGTGCAGCAGCCTGATGCATGGAATTGAAGTCTTGCTTGGACTTCGTGGTGGCGGCAGGGGTGGTGGGCGCGCGATGTCCGTGAGGCTTAAGCTTGAATGGAGTGACGTACATGACGCCGCAGGTCCTATCGTCGCTATGGCTGATGACTGATCAAGTCTAGAAAACGATGGGCGTACGAATATAACGCGCAGAACTAGGGATTGACGCATGAGTGCCAAGCGAGAGCGTACCATTTCGCATGTCAGACGCCATCTTTGGAATAGTTGAGCGGAAGATGAACATACCTTGACGTATGACTTGCAGATAAACAGAGATATGCACCAAAGCGTTCATGAGCGTGCACCGCATACTACGCACTTCCTGTCAAGATTACCGTTGAATGGGCACAAACCTGGCAGTGGTCCAGTAGGAAGTTTCGTGCGATGACATTTAGTAAGGTCAGCGCATCCGCGGCGTAGTCCATTCGTCAGCTGCACTCCACATACAGAGGAGATGTTCTCAGCCTATTAATGTATGTGAGCGACGGATTGAAGGCTTAGGATGGTCTTCAAAACGGTTCATGTTCGTGTACCTCTCTGGCTACTTCCATTCGTCACCGAGAGCGATAAGGATAGGGTCTTTTCGATAAATTGTGGCGTATATAACATTAATGAAACTCAGAGTCTATAGCCTCGTTCAGTGCTGTAATAGACGCAGAATGGAAGGAACAAGGCTGCTCACTCAATGCGGGAATCTTCTACGGAGCCTCGTTGCGACAAGTAGGCTCGAAATGAGGGGCAGCTGTCGCGATACGCAACGCTTCCATACAATGCTACGCCTACTTCATCTCCGCACAGTTCTCTAAGTTTATCGGTAGCAGCCTGCGATTATTTTCAGCGTTTTCAGTCAGGAATTACGAGCACGGAAGACGGAGCTGCCAACGATGCTCGCGGGCGTGACGGCGACGCGAACCTAGCGTCACATGTGTTACGGGGCTGTAACAAGGGTCCGTGATGTTACGCGTGACATCTTCGCAACTCGCCCCCGGACTCCTCGCATCTTTGTCGACAGGTACCCACCCACCGGAAGGGAAAGCCCCGCAGCGGTTTGCGATGCATGGTGTGCTACAGCTCGAATGCGACTAGTTATCCAGAACTTTGTCTCACTCTACCAGATTCAAGAGTTTGCATTCGTCCTGACGAACAACCTTCGGCCCCGGCACGACTTGCACGACGTAACAGCCTGGCCTCGGGCTGCAGGGCGACCCTCACGCTCCGCGCGTCCGATAAGCGTACTACGACAGACGTAGCACAACCCTGAGGCGTGCGACTCAGGAACACTGCAGCCATCGGACGCCCCCGCAACGGCGATGCGCCTTCCAGCAGCGGCAGCGCGCGCCAGCGTGCAGCCTGTACGACGCAGGAAAATGCCGCGTGAGCTGCCGCTGTGGTGCGGAGCCGACGTTATGCTCTCTGCTGGACAATTTAGTGTGGGCTTGTATGTGCCTTGAGCGTCGGGATGGTGTGTGCCTGGCCGCGCTCGGGAGGTGCAATAAAGGTCGGACTGGCTCCAGAGGCCCCCGCTCGGCTGCCCCTACCCTGTGCTCTGGTTCGTCCGACCTTGAACCATGTCCAACAGTACGAGTATCCCTGTGGATGGTCTCGACCTTGGACCTATTATTGGACCTCTGTACTGGGGTAAGTAGTTTGGTCGTTGTAGCAGTATCGTGACATTGACTGGTTTATATCTCCTAGGATTTGACTTGTCTCTTATGTATGAGTTGCCTCAATGCTTCGAGAATCAGCCCTAGACTGAAGCGCCTGTCAGTCTGACGGGAATAAACGTCATGCAAGCGTACCACTATTTTCCTTCGCGCGACGCTCTCCATTTGCAGGTCGCCGTGAGTACGAGTCCGTCTTCCCATTTCTTGCTGCTGATCGGATATGACAAAGGCGGTGGTGATGCTGTGCGCTGTCCAATACTTTGTGTAGTTTCCTGGGGCTAAGAAGCCACCTCTTGAAGTATTCTCAACATTTCGTCATCTGCTCTCACAGCGCAGTCGGTCTACTTTTACTTGGTGAGCATAGGCACATGCTAAAGCGAACTACTGACTGACGAATCCTCGCAGGTACCGCACTTCGGCTCTTTGCTGCCCTTCAGTAGTATTACGAGGTTCGTCGTGGCTACGCCCCCCAAGTCATGGGCGAGGTTTCATGGTTGCATTTTGCAGCGAACTCAATACGGAGTGTATCATACACACCACTATTACTTTCATGTACGCAGCACGCAAGCTGTCCATCAAAGTGCGAATTGATCCTCAGGCGTTCTCAGGTCCCAGGGCTACTTCGCCGTCCAGTTGTACAGCGGTAAGTGGCCACTTCGATGTCGTTCGACGGATCGCCAAAACTTTGGGATCGCGCAGTTGCAAAGATCAAGACGCGTATGTTCGTAGTACCCATATTTGTGGTATGTAACATCCAGAGTGCCGTGAATCTAGGTGCTAATGATAGACCTGAACCTGTGCATCCACCAGGGTTTCTGTGCCATCCTGGCTTTTGGTACGTCCCTCGTTCGCCCTACTCGCGACTCTAGCCTAATCTAGCCCTCTAGGCTTCGGCATAGGTAAGCCGATCGCAAAAATGTCGCGCACGACAGCACCTTCGCTGACACCTCCCACGCCGGCAGCGTGCACGACGATGATGTTCGTGCACTCGCAGAATGTGCTCGCCGAGCGGAGCTCGATGTTTTCAGTGCGGTCACTTCTTCACGCGTCCGATCGCCCGTGCGCTGATGCCGCCCTGTCAGCTCTTCTTCGGCCTCGCGAAGGGCTGCGCCGCGGCGACGGACTTCGTCGCGACGCTCGCGATGTGCCTCATGCTCGCGTCCTCGCGCACCGGCATGCACGGGTGCGTTGCCGCTGCCTCGCCTGCGGGCTGACGACGCTAACGCTGCCGCAGGACGAACTCGCTGATCGACCGCTTGATGCGGTACGTCATGCGCCGCGGTGTGCTCGTCGCGCTCGTACAATGCCTGCTGCTCGTCTCGTTCTACGCCGCGCCGGGGCACCTGTACTGGTGCGTGTACATCTCCGCGTCGTGGGCTCTCAGGAGGTCGCTGAGCAAGTTGATGCCGCTAGGCTCGTCTTCCACGTCAACGTCACGAAGCTCTACGCGAACACCTTCTGTACGTCCCCGCCGCCCGCTTCGCTGGTCGCTGCTAATCTCCGTTTTCAGTCTCGATGTAAAGTCCTTCTAGCTCGTTCCCACGCGTCGCTGACCGGCCGCACACAGGCTCAACGCACGCGAGGACTTGCACCGGCAGCGGCGCGCGTCGAACGCGCTCGCGTTCGCGCCCTCCGAGAGCGGCGAGAGCGCCCGCAAGTCGCGCGCACTGCTCAGCGGCGCGCGGTCCGACACGGAGTGCGCCCGGCGCGCGAGCACGGACGTCGAGGTGCGTCGGGCGCGCCGGGCGATCGCAGTGCAGTGCTGATGTGCGCGGGTAGATGGCGCGCGCAGACCCCGCCGGGGGCGCCAAGGCGTCCATGCCGACCATCACCCGCACTGTCGTGATTCGGGAGCTGTGACGGGGATGTGTCTTGTGCGGACGGCTGCTGCGGTGCGGCCGCACGTCCGCTGGGTCTGCGCCTTTGAGGCGTCGCGTGGGAGGATCCTGCGACGTTGGCGGGTTGTGCCCTGGCAACTATGCTCTGGGTTCTGGTGCTTCAACTGCCCGCAATATGATACATTTTTTCAGGTTCATGTGGCGTCTGCACGTCCTAGGAGGCGAGAGCGACGTCGCGCGCACTGAGTTCGCACGACCCGAACGCCCGAGGCGCGCTAGCCGACAACTCCGAGGGCGCGCCGCGCACGTTGCCAGTCGTACGCTTTTAACTTTGGCAGTTCATCAACACGCCTTGGTACCAAGACACTGTTATGACGCTTCAATGTGTGAGTGTTTCCCTATTGTCTGCTTCCGCTAGGCTGAGCCTTTCTGCGACCTGATATGGTGATCCGCAGTGCTCTGGGCGCACAGGCCCATTCCTCGCAGACCCTGGCGGACATCGCTGCAGCAAGGCGGCCTGCGCGCAGGCGCAGAGGAATGGAACCCAGCCATGCAGCGAGCACGTCGCGAAGCTTACGTGCATAAGTGTGCGAGTGCCGCTTTGCTTGGGGAGCGCATGACCCGCCTGCTGGCGCGGCATCACCTTCTATCTGCCCGGTGCTGGCGGCTCTGCCGCCGTGCCTGTGCTGCACAGTTGTCGTTTCAGGCGTTCGCGGACAGATGCGCGTGCACATCCCCTTGCGTTGCGTGATGCCCGTGCCTCGCTGATGCCGCTGCTCCCACGGCGCGCGCGCACTTAAGACGGGGGTGGCGCCAGGCTGCCTGCCCGTCCACAGCTCGCGCCCCCTCCTTGCGATGTCCGAAACCATTACGGTGCCGCAGAACGGGCTTGACCTCGCCCCCACCCTTGGGCCGCTCTACTGGGGTATGTGGCACTGCCTTCCCGCTTTACTTGGCGCTGATGACGGGCGCGCAGGCTTGCTTTGCTCGCTCGTGTAAGCCCGTGAGGTTGAATACATCTTGGATCGAGGCTTACATCCCCATGTAGTCTCAATGGAATCAACATTCTCCAGGGATGGCTTTACTTCCCGTCACACGATCCTTTGAACCTTCAGGCCTCGGTAAGCCTCACATCGTTATACCTAGCCGACCCTACTCAAAAGTCGATAGGCTGCAGCCATGCTGTGCGTTCCCAGATATACGCGGTTCCCCTCCAGGCATTGACCTTCAATCTAGCGTGCTCAATGTCCTTTCGTCAGCCCTTGTGGCACAATCAGTCTATTATTATACAGTAAGTGTAGCACAAGGACTCAAAAAGCGTTGAATATTCACCAGCACTCTAGGTTCCCCATTACGGCTCTCTTGCTCCGTTAAGCAGTATAACAAGGTAAGATACTATCCGATTGTGCCTACGATAAATCTCTAATATTGATACAGCGAACTATCCATAGAATGCCTTGCCACGACCCTTATCATCCTCATGTCGGTGCTCAATGGTCTTCTACAGCAGTCTTGAGGCTAACCTTCACCGTGCAGTTCGCAAGGTCTCTTCGTCTGCCAGCTGTACAACGGTGAGCGGGATGATAGCAAGTCTCGTGGCGCGAAGTTGACATCGGATCCCAGTCGCAAAGTTGAAGAAGCGCCTGATCATCATCCCAATCATTGTGGTACGTGCAGCTCATCAGCGTTGCTCTGGACGGTCTGACTGGACATCATGACAGGCAATCTGTGCCATCGCAGCTTTCGGTACGTCAAGACATATCCATCAGGGACGTCAGTCTAAGCCATTTCCGTACAGCGTTTGGAATTGGTGAGCACGGACAGTGAGTTATTCGCCCCGACATGCGCTCAACGTCAGTACTTTAGCATGCACCACCGTCATGTTCGTGCACAGTCACAACGTGCTTGCCGATAGGAGCACACCCTTCAACGTGAGCCGCGGCACTGCTGCACTGCTCTCGAGTCTTCCAGTCGTGCTGACCGCCCCGACAGGTGTTCTTCGGGCTCGCGAAGGGCTTCGGCGCGCTGACGGACATCATCGCCACCATCGCCATGTGCAGCATCCTCGCGTCGTCGCGTACGGGCATGACTGGGTGCGCCTTCAGCTATCTCCGGGCGGACATGCATGCTCATCGGGCGGGCACAGCACGAACTCGCTCATCTCGACGCTCGTGCAGTATGTCATGCGCCGGGGCGTTCTCGTCACGATCATCCAGATAGTGCTGCTCGTTACGTTCCACGCGGCGCCGAAACAGGTGTACTGGTGCGTTGCCCCGGGCGTGGCGCGCGCGCGCACCGGCTGATCGGACGTCCGCCTACGCAGGCTCGCGTTCCACGTCAATGTTACGAAGCTTTACGCCAACACGTTCTGTGAGCCGCCTTTTGCTGATTCGTCGATACCGTCGCTGACCCTCGAGCGCAGTCTCCATGTAGCTATGGTTTTCTGAGCCTGCGAGGACAGCGCTGACGACAGTGCGCAGGTTGAACGGCCGCGAGCACCTCCGGCAGCAGCTCGGCGGCACCGACCACGTCTCGTACGCCACGCGGAGCGTCGCCGAGGGCAACGCACGCAAGCAGTCAGCCTCGTTCCCGCGCTTTCAGCGGTCCCGGCCCGAGTCACATTACGGGGGATCCGAGCAGCTCGAGGTGCGTTCCCGCGACTGTCGCCGCCCTCGGTGTTCGGGCTGACGCGCCTTGAGACAGCTTGGCCCGCAGAGTTCAATCGAGTGTGACAAGGTCGTGCCCATGCCGACTGTGACCAAGACCGTTGTCATCAAGGAGTTGTAGGAGGTAGACAGGCCTGTAAGATACTACGTCCAAGGTCGTTGGGATAGCAAGCTTCGCTTGCGCATGTTTCATTCGGACTGCCTGCCATGTTGTGTGCTCATTGTTCCCTGCTGTCTTTACTCCGCAAGTGCTATCATATTATATCCGTGTAACATCTCAGAAGTTGTTTGATTCACGTGTTGCTCAGCAAGGGCTCACGCCCGGCGCGTCGCTTTGAGCGGCTAGCCTACTTGAACACGAACCACCAACTACGATCTATCAACGATCCATACACGACCTTTGTAGTGTCAAAGTGAGACTTCGGCTTCCGCTAGGGTCTCTGATGACTATTCATACTGATGCAATACAGAAGATAAATTCGTACGAGAACAATGTCGGTCGCTGTGCTGCAACGTCAGCGCCTTGAGGCCAGAGTTGCCGCCCTAGAGCAAGAGCTGCTAGCGACGAAGGCCGAATGGAACGAGCTTACGCTCCCCGGTCGGCTTCCTCCGGAGATACTCCTGCGTATCTTCAAGAACTGTCGTGACGAATGGCTCACGGACTCGTGCAAGCGTCAACATTCCCAAACGCGCTCTCAGTACTACAGCGAGCCGTCCAGCTACGGATCATACGACCTGTGGCTCCGGAATACCCATGTATGCAATCACTGGCGCCGACTTGCTCTATCAGACCCTTCTCTTTGGACGCAGCTACGGCCCCATACCCTAGCACGCACCGAGGCGTTTCTTCAACGCAGCCAACAGATGCCTTTGTCAGTGACCTGGGCTATGGAGGAGAAAGACAATACCATAACCGAGATTTTGCGCCTCGTTCTTGAACACTCATCACGCATCCGCAGTCTTCGAATCCACTATCTTCGCACGGGGGACTCTTATCGCGCCTGGGATGTGCACCAGTTCCCGCAGTTACGACGCCTCAGTCTTTTCCACAAGCATAGACCCCCTTTCATCCAACCCACACAAGTGTTCCCGCTGCTAGAGGAAATCCGACTGAATCAGTACGGTCTGGCCAACGCGCTATCCATCATTTCCACGCAGTCGGCCCGTCTGACCCGTCTTCATCTGAATAACTGTGAAACCCGCCGCTTTCGCTCAGGCTGGGCCACGTTCTTCAAAGTGATGGCGGAAATCGCGCCACGTCTCCAGGAACTCGCCTTGACGGAAGCACTACCATCTGAGCCGGGTGTGCTTTTCACCAGTGGGAAGCTGCGCTCCATCGTGCCCGTTATCCAGATGCCCCATCTCCGTAGCCTGCGGATTCACGATAGCGCCATTGCCCCCGCAACGGTCTTACACCACCTTTCCTTTCCAGCATCGGTTAGCATCATGCTTGCTTGCCACACCGCGATGAGCTATGGACAACAATCCTCCGATCCGCACGTGGTCATCTTATTCGGCGCACTGGAACGAGCATTGGCCGTCAATGTGCTTGGTTCTCCGCGCGTCTTCGATGACGTCTCTGTTGCACAGCTGGACAGCGATACAGCCCTCCATACAGAGGGCCGTGCCAGAGAAGAAGGCACAGCCAACGGTCACACGTACCCTGCACCTGCCCCAGTGACACTGAGATTCACCAACCACCGCAAGCTCACCGGAGTCATCGAACTCGCAGTAAAATTCACCCCTTGGCGGGATGCCGAACGTCTCTACATTGACCGCCGGTTCGAAAGAGCTTACTACTCTGGTGAGCCGTACGTCCTCACCGGAGACTCCTGGCGCACAGTCCTCGGTGCCTTGCCCCGGCTTCGAGAACTCTCAGTTCCCGATCGAGGAGAAACGAGTCTCTTGAGCGCTTTACTGCCGATAAAGGACCAGGCCGTGGCTTGCCCTGCACTGGACGTGCTCCAGCTGCGTTCCGTCTCCTTCAAGGACGACCCGCCAGCGGCGTACTTCGAGTCGGAGGAAGTGACGGGCCGGCCTTGCAGACCCCACCACTTTACGAAGGAACGGTGGGTTCGCAGCATGAGTACCATCATTCGAAAGCGGCGGGCTCTGCAGCTCGGTCCTTCGGAGCTAAGGATCCACCATCATCTAAATCCTGCCCCTCTGCATGAGCTCTCCCAGCACGGCCCCCACATTCAGCTTGTCCCCGAGACTTACGAGACCAATCAGTACGACGAGCCAGGCAAAATTTCGCTCCTGACAGATGGCGACAGGGATAGCGATGATTCTGGCGCCGAAAACTACTTCGGATCCGACTCAGATCTCTAGCGAAAGGTGCGTTTCCTTCATTCCGCCAAGTTCTGCCTAGGGACATTCTAACAGTTTAATATTTATTTGGCAGGTCTGCTGTGCATGAACTACTGGCGCCGCTCGACGCTATCTTCGATGAGGGATATTGTAATTATGCGAATAGATTCGGAAAAGAGGAAGATCCATTTCACTCCCAATAATATCATCCTATTATCCGCAGAACGATGTTTGCCCAACAGGACAGCTTTCCATAGACTTTCCTGCACTGAAAATCGACAAGACAATACTTTGTGTGAAGCAGCATAGCATCCGATCGAGATGCGCAGTTCGAAGCGCCTCGAGGGTGGCGACATTCTCGCGCAAGTCAGACGAGGCTGCTCTCTGACCGTCTTCGATAGTTAGTGATATAATCAAGAGCCTCAATCGCAATAGGATCGAATCCTTCAATGCTTTGGTACCTGATATTCTACATGCTTCAAGACAGCAGTAACACGACCCAGTTATTGCCCTGAAACTAAGCCATGTCCTTCCTAGTCGTCCTCGGACTCTGACCCTGACTCAGGGTAGTCCTGCCATGGGGGACTGATGTCCTCTAAATCGTCCCACAGCACCAGCGGAAGCCTGCCATGCTCGAGATCCTCACAGTCCTCAGCGGCGATCTGAATGCGCACACCGTCGCTGGAGAGCTGACGCAGGGGCTCGGGGTCCTGGAGATTATGCCGAATGCGCAGGTCCGCAGGACCAAGCTGCAGAGCGCGGCGTGCTTGAAGAACGGCGTGCATGACGCGGAGCCACTCTTGTTGCGACAAGTGGTAACGCCGGGGAAATGGACCCTGACCAATCGTCGCCATTCTAGGCGGCTCCGGAGGGTCGTCCTTGAACGCAAGTGCGCGCAGTTGAAGAACCTCGAGTGCAGGGCATACAGCCTGGTGTTGCCGAGGCGCCAACGCGCTCACGAGGCTTGCTTCACCGCGATCTGGGATCGAGAACTCACGAAGACTCGGTAGGCGGCAGAGAACGTTACGCCAGCTGTCTTCGGGGAGGAGGTACTGTTGGTTGTATTTGCTGCTCGTCTTGAAACCGGGGTCCACGTAGAGATACTCAGCGGTGTGCCATGGAGAAAATTTGACCGAGTGATCAATGACCCCTCTCAGGGCGTCATAGTTGCATATACTCAATGACACGGAAGGCGATGAGAGGCTATAGTGGGGAGCAGCCGACACATCTCCCTGGTTGTCGCTCCAAGAGTGACGGACCTCTGCATGGAGGGTCGTGGAACCGTGGAACAGAAGGAAAGATAGTGTGTTAAACAGGCAAGGGGGGCCAAGGACGTTGACCGTTAATGCCCGCTCTACGGCACCGAAAACAGCAAGCACGTCGTCCTCGCTCGGGAGCGATGATTTGTTGCTCGAGAAATCTGAGAGCCAATCGCAGTGACATTCAATTTTGATCGTGGCTGAGGAAGGGATAGACAGTTTATTCAGTACCACTGTGCAAGGGATGGCCCTTTGGCACATCCGCAGGATTCGAAGGTGGGGCATAGAAATAGTGGGCAGGAGGGGAGGGAGTTCTGGTTCGATCCGAGAGCGCCTCCTCCGTTCCGGTAGTCCTCCTTCTCTCAGACTGAGCTCCTGCAACTGCGGGGCAGTCTCTGTGAGCGCCTCAATAAACTGAGCCCACGTATAGTGTTTCGAGAAATATGAGTGATGTAGATGAAGGCGCGTAAGACAGGGAGAGTGAGCGGCCGCAATGGATAATGCGGTGGAGATCTTGTAGTTGCTTAATCGAATTTGCTCCAGGGAAGGTAATTGATCAGTTGGTCGGATAAAGGGAGGGGCACGCCTATGGGATAGATCGAGGCTGCGTAGCTGAGGGAAATCGCGGAAAGTCCAAGGGCTCGGATCCCTGGATTCGTACCAGAAGGAGCGTACCCGAAGATGACGAATGCGAGAAGAGTGATGAAGGACTAGAAGGGCAATCTCGACGCTTTGAGGGCGGTTTGTCACATACATGGACACGGACAAAGGCATCAACTGGCTGCGTTGAAGGAATATCTCGGTACCTTCGAGCGTGGTGGGAGAGAGCTGCATCCATAGAGATGGATCTGCAAGGGATATGCGGCGCCAGTGACAACATACATGGGTGATTCGGATCCACGCGTTATGTTTGCAGTTGTAGAGAGACCTGGTGACGAAGTTCGTCCCTGCCAGCTCCTTGGTACGCTGAAGCTCGTCCGATTTCGTAAGCCATTCGTCGCGGTAGTACATGAAGATCCGGAGTAGCAAGCGTTCGGGGAGTCGCATCGGCAGCGCAGCTCCATTAAGCTCTGCTTTCGCCGCCAACAGATCCTGTTCCAACGCCACGATCTTGACCGCAAGTTCACGTCGTCGTTGATCGACGACGGACATCTCGGCTGTGGTGCTGGACAGATAGGGATGGCTGTCCACACAGAGATCTGCTACAAGTTTGAGCCTTTTCAAAAGGCAGAACTCTGGTATGTTAAAGCGTTCACGTACTGATGTAGTCGTTTCTTCGGCGGTGGTCGTTTGAGACTGAGAAAGCCCGAAGAACAGGCGCCGTGTGCTGGACTTGAGGCCAGGCCTGAGGCCTTGAGGCGCCAGCCCTTTCCGACGATTTGTCACCACGCACGACTTGCTGGCACAACGCGGGAAACAGTCTGTATTATGGAGGTTGATATTCTGCTGTAAGCTGTAGACTGCACAATGAATGCGGCTCGAGATATGAGCAACACTTAACTCGCGAGGTCGCCCTGCCATGGCGTCTATCCATCTTGCGGTCGCACCACCATCTGAAGAAATTGTGACAAAATAGGTACGGTAAGCACGCCATTTCAAAAGTCTCGCTGGTCGTATCCCGAGGATCTGTAAATTTAATACAGTGCTAAAAGATAGCCAACAGCTCCAGCTCGACGACGCAGTCTCAGATATGCTCGTCGCGGAGAAACGGCGAAGCCTTACGGCCAGACTCGAGGCCTTAGAGCAGGAGGTACTGTCGACGAAGACCGCACTTAACGAAATAGCGTGGCCAACGCGTATCCCTGCGGAACTGCTGCTGCGTATCTTCAAGTTCGTTCGGGACGAGTGGCTCGCACACGCAGACGAGCTCCTGCTCGTTGAGAGGCTAAAATATCACCTACGCGACCCGCCCAGCTACTATAGCCACAACGCCTGGATTCGAATCACTCACGTTTGCTGTCACTGGCGTCGTACTGCCCTCGCAGACCCTTCCCTCTGGACGCAACTGCGACCCTACAGCCCTGTGTGCAACGTGGCGTTCATTCGACGCAGCCAGCGGATGCCTCTGTCCGTGACCATGTTCATGCACGATGAGGATAATAGCCTCGACATGATGCTTTTCATCCTCCAGCACTCCTCGCGGATCCGCAGTTTGCGAATACGGTACTCCTGCGCGAGCCACACACGCTTTGAAGACTGGGGCTCGTACGACTTTTCGCAGCTGCGCAGCCTCGATCTCTCGCACAAGCGCAGCCCTCCCTTCATCCGACTCACGGACCGGTTACCTTCGCTGGACAAGATTCGGCTGAGTCACTACCCGCTGCCCACTGTCTTGTCCGTCGTGGTGACACAATCTCAAAGCCTCACTCACGTTGTGCTGGAGGACTGTTCAGCCCTCCGCGCCTGCACTTGGACGAAGTTCTTTGAAGCGCTGGAGGAGGTTGCTCCCCGCCTCCAAGAGCTTGCCCTACGGGCAGCACTTCCACACGACAAAGATATTATCCCGGAGCGAGCCAAAATCCCTTCTCTTTGTCCCCCTATTCCTCTGCCCCGTCTTCGGAACCTGGTGTTGGACGGGAAATCTCTCGACTGCTCTATAGCCCTCCGGCACCTCTCCATACCGCCCTCAGCCACGGTCACGCTCACATGTCATTGCGCTTTGACCCTCGCATATCAGAATCCCCCAGTACCGAATAAAGACGACATGGGTGTTCTACTGGGCGCGGTCGAGCACGCACTGACGTCTAATGTCCTTGGTCCTCCTCCTCGTTTCGATACCCTCTCATTCACTGTCATCAATAACTTCATAGCCTTCCACGCAGAAGTGTTCTCCGCGAGAGATGCGAAAGATGCGTCCCAGAGCGGGCATCTGACGCTGATCCTATCCCAATGCCAGTATCTCCACGGCATCATCGAGCACTCGGTCGACTCCGCCCTCTGGCGAGACGTCGAGTACCTCTACATCGATCCCTGCATCCACCGGAGCAACTTCGAGTACTGGAACCAGGAGTACGTCCTCCCAGAGGGCAGCTGGCGCGCCGTGCTCAGCTGCTTCCCCAAGCTCCAGGAGCTCTCGGTGCCCGACCGCGGCGAGGCGAGCCTTCTGCGTGCGCTGCAGCCCAGGGACGTGGCGCTGTGCCCCGCGCTGAAGGTGCTCAGGCTCCGCTGCGTCTGGCTGAAGGACGACCCTCCGGAGACGCCCTACGAGGCGTCGATGCCCCCCTCCAAGCTGCGACGGCGCAACTACCTCACGAAGCAGGAGTGGATCGACGCCATGGGCGGCATCCTGGACGCGCGACGAGCCCTGCGGCTCGCGCCGTTGCAGCTAAGCATCCACCACGGTCTGCAAGACCCCGCGCCTTTGTATCAGCTGGCGGAGCACGGCACACGCGTCGAGCTTCTTGACGAGGACGACCAAGATCACGGTCGTGGCCGGATACCCGAGGTCGTAGGCGGTGACTCGAATTGTGACGACCTCGGATCCGAGTCTGGCTCGTCTGTTGCAGTCTCTGACTCCTCCGATGAAGATATGTAGTCGGTGAAAGACGTGTCAGATAATCATCAACTTATTTCCCCTTTAACTGGGATGTGTCTTGGGAGCGCTCCGCGAAGGGATCGACGCGCTTGCAGCGTCTGGCGAGGGCTGGCTATCGTCTCCAAATAGGTCCAGATTGTCATGAGATGTGGTAATGCGAGTCTTGCTTAGATCAAATTACATTCCGGCTGCATCCTGTAGAGTAATCGCGACACGAACACGAGACACGAACCGCGCAGACAAAAGACGCAAGATCGTCGGTGACACGCCACCCAGCCAACCGTGTGTCAAATCCTCGATACAATGGGGAAGTGTCATCCATGAGCAAAGGGGTAACAGCGCGCTCTATCTATGTTGATTTTAGTGTGACCTCGGACAGGGTCCGGAACGCCTCCTTGTACGCGTCGAGGAGCGCCTTGACACGCGTGCGCTCGGCGACGAGCGCCTCGTCCTCGTTGAGCAGCTCGGGGAAGAGGTCCGGGCGGTAGAGCGCCGCGACGAGGCGGTTCTGCACCTGCTGCGACGTGTGGTTCACGAGGAAGTGCATGATCGCCTTCGGGACGAGGTCCTGGATCGTCTGCCGCACGATGTTGAAGTACGACTGGATGAGCGACCGGATCAGGTTCGTCTCCATCTCCTCGCGCATCGTCAGGTGCGCGCCGCCCTCCGACGTCTGTGCGCTGTGTCAGCAAAGGAGTCATCGGTGGAGGACAGGATACGTACCGCCTCGATGTGCTTGCCCAAGCTCTTCATGTCGAACGCGGCATTGCTCCCGGCGTTAGGGCCATCCAGCGACCGCTTGCCAGCCAAGAGACCCGAATGCGCTGGCGGCTGCCCGCCAGAGATGTCACGACCGATCGGCGTAATCGCGGTGGCACCCTGGGTCGCCATCGCCCGCTCGACGCTGGCGCCGGCGAGCGGACCAGGCCCGTTTTGGCCGAAGAAGTAGTTGAGGAACGACTCCTTTGCCGCGGCGGAGCCTGCGGGCGGTGGAGGCGCGTGCCGGGAGGAGTGGTGGTGGGAAGGCTTGGGAGAGCTAGGGCGGCGCATCGAGCCAGCGTGCGATGCCGGGCCGCTTGGTGTCGAGCGAGTGCGGTCATGCTGGCTGGTGACGGATCGCGCATCACTGGCTCGTCCAGGGATGCCGTTGATGGACCGAGCGTCGTCAGAGTCCTCATCCTCGTCAGCGAGGCCGTTGCCGTTCACGGGCTCGTCGGCTAATGGCTACAGTACATGAGACCGGATAAACATGTAGGTAAATGCGCTCGAACTTACTCTTGGCGGTGGCAAGTGCTTAGTGGGAGCTGAGCTTCCGCCTTGAGCAGCCTGGGCAGCCATGGCTGATCCGGTGATGAACGCGGGGTGGTTGGTGTTGATGTATGCGGTTTGGATGTCGATGAGGCTCTGGGTATAGTCGGTGGCGGGTCCAAGGCGTTCACGGAGAAGCTCGGAGACAACTTCCACAAGCTGGGCGTGCAGCCTTGGGAATCGTTGCAGTTCCTGGTTGTGGGTCAGAAGCCGCGTATGGTTGTCGAAGGGCAGTCTACTTACAGAGCTTGTGCAGTTATGGCAGATCTTGACAAGCTCCTCATACACAAGCTCGACACAGCGTAAGCTCGGCGCCTCGAGGAGCTTGATCTGAGGCTTGACCAGGAGGTCGAAAGCAATTTCCGGTACAAACAGACTCGGCCTGGGACCGGTCGAGTTGCGGATGGCGGTTCTGATGTCCTGGTTATCGAGATTGTGCGTGGCGTCAATCGAGCCTAGGGCCTGGCCGAAGACGTCATTGAAAATGTAGTATATCCGAGCGCCGCCCGACAGCTCCTTAGTAGAGATGTCGAGGTTCGTGCCTTCAATGGACGACACGAAGTCGCGCGCGAACTGAGTCATGAGGCGCAGGATGAGGGCCCCTTGCTGTATCTCGGTTAGCTCGCGCGTTCGTCGCATCAGCGAAGCTAATTACCTGGTTACTGTCGCCATAGATGGCGGCGTCGCCAAAGGAGTTGAGCTCCTGCTGGGCCTGGCCCATCAGGGTGTTCAACCGCGCCTTCATGTCTGGCAGTTTGTCGCGGATGTGGTTCATGAGGACCTGGTTGAGGGTCCGCGCAAGGTACTTGGTACCGTTCTTGTGTGCGATATTCCGATATGCAGGATGGCTCCTGAAGAACTCGGATTCCGCGTCCAAGGCGTCGCTCATGCTCTTGTTGGAGTTGATATCCTGCTGACTGCGGTTCACGACACCAATGAATCCCAGCTTCAAGGGATAGACGCGACCAGTGAGGATATCCAGCGCGTTCGTGCCAGCGTCCATGAGGTCCAGCTTCGTGAGGACGCCGATCGTCCTGCGACCCTGAGGATCCACCGAACGAGCGAGTTTCAACGATTCAGAGTTCGCGAGATCGACATTGGCAGCGGATACGGAGAGAATAACGCTGTGGAGACTGTGTTGGCGGATGCGGTTCAGGTCGCACGAAGGCATGTACGCACCAGTTGGGTTTTGAGATATAGTCGAGGACGAGGCTACGGATCTGGCGTTCAATGTCGCTAGGCTGGTCACCAACCGGAATCTACAACATCATCCAAGGTCAGGCTGGGGACCGCACACAAAGGGGAGCGGACGCGCCTTTGTTAGGCCGGGCAAGTCGACAAGGGTGAGGTCGAGGACGTTCGGGCTGTATATCCGAAGGTGAATGGGGAGCTTGCTGATACCCTTGTTCTGGCCCGCAACCCGGTACGTCTCCTGCTCAATCTCCTTCCGGATCTCGTCGAAGTCCGTGAACCGTTTGTCGATGTGCAGGAACTGGCCCCACTCGGTGTACGTCTGTGAGCTGTCCTCGGGCACCGGCGTGTGGATGAGCTGCAGAACGAGTGGTCGCCGGGTCACAATGCCAGATCCCCGCGGCAAGAAGTCGCGGCCAACAATGCTGCGCTGCACGTCAAGGCGGGGTCAGGACTACGCGAAGTGCACGACATACGTTTCAAGCACGCTGGACTTTCCCGCGGACTGGCTGCCAACCTAGGATGTCTCGTGTCATTGCAGCCCTCCGTCACGTTGGTCGCGAGACCTACCACAGCCAGCTGGGGCATGTCCAGCTCTCCTCCTGCGGACGCGCGCATGAGCACCTGGCTTGGGGCCGCCGGCAAAAGACGCACCAAGATTCGCGAATGTATCTTGGAGTTTGTTGACCAGCTTGATGAGGTCGGCGTCCATGGTCGTTACTGGAGGACGTAGAGAGCGTCCGGGTCGTCGTTGGGGTCGTCGCGAAAGGTAGGAGTGTAAAAGCAAAGCTGCGTGTCGCGGCGGCGCGTAGTTCTTTTCCGCATTTCAAACATTCCTGCCATACTCGGAGATATCTTCCGAAATGGGACTTATCAGCGCGCGTCTATCTCCCTCTCTGCGGATGCCCTCCTGCCTTCTGCCGTCCCTTGAGTATGCTCGTCGCGTTGCGACGGCTCTGGCTTTTAGATTTCAGATTTCAAACACCAACATGAAATGCTCCAAGTCTTAACGTCTTATCATGACCAGCGAAGGAGGCGTATTCGGCGGCATACAGACCCTGAAGAGGGCGCCGCGTGGCGCGTGGCGCTGGTAGGCCGCCTGACGAAGTTGCGCGGCATCTCAGTGAATGGATGTGGCGTGCCGGGCCTCCGCGCAACGCTCCTGCCAGCCCAAAATGATGCAGCGCGGGTTCTGTAGCTTGCACCGGAGATGCTACAGCTGCGCAGCATCCCGAAAGGGGACGACTCCTGGGCGTTGCTGGTCCCCAGGACGATGAAGATGTTCCCGCCCTTCTCTATTCCGAGGCCAAGGGCCTCGTGGGTATCCTGCACCAGAGACGATGGTATTTGGGCGGGGAAGGGCATTGTTTGCACGACTCTGCAGGGCCTCTCGGAGAGCGGCATAGAGCTCGAGCATTTACCGAGGAGCTTGCCCAACTTATCTAGAGATGACTGGCGCAACTTAGAGGGCTGAAAGAGATGAAAGTTTGGATTTATGGGGCTCAGGTAGCCGTCACCTAAAATTATATTCCGAGCGACGAAGTCTGAATAGATTTGAATCGTGAACGAAGTGCCTCAGGTGCAGTTTTCTGGCCTTGTCTTCGTGCCACTTTTCCACCAAGTATGCTAGCCCTGCAAGCAACTCTCCTGTGCAAGACGGGCTGTTGTTGCCCTGTCACGCAGGGGCCAGGGTACGGGTGTGAGTAGATTTGTCAAAAGGGGTTGACCATCAGCTCAAACGCATGCTGACATTCCGTCAGCTTAGCGTGGCTCATGCCTACAGCTACAGGCTGGACTGCATAAAGCGTCGTGGGAAGACCTCGAGTTCTCTTTTGAATCAGAGGTTCTCTTGGTTCTAAGTTAGCTGGGGTCCAGTTCCAGTACACGCGCCAGAGCGCATCGTTATACCTCAAGAATGAAAACACAATTATCAGTGTAGCGTATGTATGCAATGTATATTCGTGTCGTAGAGGTGAACAGACGTGGTGTAGACAGACTTCGTGGGCAGATGGCGGTGGTAAATAATCAAGTCGCGAAAAGCCGGAAAGGCGAGGTAAGCGCGCAAGCGTGGGCGCTTCCCAAACCTTTCGTGCGACGACGTCGAGCCACCTCGTTTGCAACCTCCACCACCTCCATGGCGTCCAGACTTGCCGTCAACGCTCTCAGGGCATCTGGTACGCAAACTATGCCGTTTTGAAGGCTCCCTGTCTCAAACCACATCCCCAGTACGCCCCCAGGCGACCTCTGCCTTCCCCCGGGTCCTCGCGTACGTGCCGCCATCTGCACATTTGGCATGACAAACTGACGTGCAGGACGGTCTTTGTGTATATTGAACGACGCGTAGCCGTGGCATGGCGAGCTCCCCCAACCAACAACCGCCCTCTGAGCGTGCTTCCGAGCTCATCAACCAGCTCCCCTCGTCTCCTGGCCTGATCACCAAGACCGGCTCCGCCATCCTCGGCGCTGGCCTCGTCGCCACCGCGATCTCGCAGGAGCTCTATGTCATGAACGAGGAGACCGTCATTGCCGCTGGTTTCGTCATCCTCATCTCCTTCATTGCCCGGGTGAGCAGCCCCACGCGACCTCCCTTTCGGACACGAGTTATTCACGCTTTGGGACGACCTACAGAGCATGCGCGAGCCGTACAAGGAGTGGGCCGACGGCCACATCAACAAGGTCCGCGACATCCTCTACAGCGCGCGTGCCGAGCACACCCAAGCGGTTAAGGACCGCATCGCCAACGTCGAGAAGATGAAGGACGTCGTCGAGGTCACCGAGGGCCTCTTCGCCATGGCGAAGGAGACCGCCCAGCTCGAGTCCGAGATCTTCGTCCAGCGCCAGAAGGTCGCCCTCGCCTCCGAGGTCAAGGCCGTCCTCGACAGCTGGGTCCGCTTCGAGCAGCAGCAGAAGGAGTCGGAGCAGGCCGACCTTGCCAAGACCGTCATCGAGAACGTCCTCAAGAGCATCAACGATGAGAAGACTCAGCGTGACATCCTTGCTGGCGCCGTTGCCGAGGTCGAGCGTATGTCCGAGGGTCCGCCTGTCTCTGTCGCACGCTCAACCATCTCCTTCTGCAGAGCTCGTCAAGAACAAGGCCATCTAAAGTGCCGCATTGCTTGTCGTGTTCACTCATTAGATGATATTTCCCTATGTGAATTCGCAACATGCTTACATCTCACTTATTTGTGCGAACCGCTCCGTGATCAGAGAAAGTGAGTATAGGTGAGTATTTTAGGCCTACGGCGAGACATTAGGACTCGCGCGCGACATTGCAGAGGGTCCTCGAGGGTCTACAAGCGAGTCCAAACCCGTATGTCACAGACAAGTAACCTCACAAAACAGCTGGAGCCCGTGCAATTGAGTCACACGCCTCATCCCCCGAAACTCGGGCGCTTCTAGCCTCTGCGCCACCGCTTATGTCGTAGTCTAACAGTCTCTACGACGAGTCCGAGTGAGTCCACCGCTTGAACGAGGCAAACAGTGCCTTCCTTTTGTGAACTCCTGTGTGTTGGTGAGCGGAGTCAAGACTGTGGGCCCGCTGTGGTCAGGGGCCGTATATAAAGCTCCAGCTGGGACGTCAATTTCCTTCCGCTTCCCCATCCCCTTGACTCCGCCTTTCACCTCCTTCCCACCAGTGAGCTCAGTGATCTAGGCTTTTTTCTCGTTTCCCACTCTCACAACCACCTGCAGACTTCACATGGCAGCCATACAGCATGGGGAGGAAACCAGCAATGTAGTGTTCGCCGGCCATGGCCCCAGGCTCGACCGCGCAACAAGAGCGCACCTGGAAGCGGGCATCCGTGTAGGCGAGAAGATGCTCGTGGGCATGAAGCACGCGCTCAATGCGGATATCTGGGTCAATCGCCTGCCCGACGAGCTCCTCCTCGAGATATTCAAGTGTTACATCGCCTGGCGCAAGAAGCAGCTCGGGGACTGCAACATCGTGCAGGCGTTCAGGAACCGGGGCCACGGGACCCTCGCCTGGGTGCGCATCACACACGTCTGCCACCACTGGCGGCAGCTCGCGCTCTCCTGCGCAACCTTCTGGTCCGACATCCGCCTCTCGCGCTACTCCGCGGCCCACGCCTTCCTCGAGCGGAGCCAGCAGGCGCCCCTGTCCATTCACTGCCGCCTCCTCTACAGCGACGCCACGAAGCGCACGAAGAAGTACCAGCTGCTGCAGACGATGCTCGCGCAGGCGAGCCGCATCCGCGCCCTCTCCCTCTCGTACAGCAACCTCGAGCACAACACCCGCAGCCGCTACCCCGCGGAGCCCGACATGGGCACCTGCGAGTTCCCCGAGCTCCGGTCGCTCAGCATGACGCTCGAGAGCGGCAACGAGAACACCGCGCCGTCGTTCGTCGCTCGCTGCCCGTCGTTCCCCCGCCTGCAGGAGCTCCGCCTCCAGAACTACAGCCTCTCGCTCGTCGAGACGCTCGCCCAGAAGGTGCCGAGTCTCGCGCGGCTGCACTTGACGGGGTACAACAGCGAGGTGATGGTCGACTGGAATGCGGTCCTCACCTTCCTGCGCTCGTTGCCTCAGCTCGAGGAGCTGTGCCTATGCGACGACGTCCGCCACTCGCAGGTTGCTGCCCTCGGCGACCCTCTCAATCAATCCACCCTCGCGTTGAACACCATCGTCACGCTCCCAAAGCTCATATTCCTCCGTCTGGCCTGTCCCATCCAGTCGGCGCCGATACTGCTTCGGCATATCTCACATCCCGCGAATACCAAAGTGAGGATCGATGTCGATCCACCGATGGGCCCGCTCGGAGGCGTAGAAGACGGGCTAGCTATCTTCGCCACCGCACTCGGTCTGCACATCACGGGCCAAAGGGTCCTTGGGGAATCGGAGCCCTTCCTCTCCTTCAGCATCGACTCGCCTACAGAAACTGGCGTGCGAGTGTGCATGTGGACGGAGGCGCTGCCCACCCTCTCCCAAGCCGGAGACTCGTCCTACTCGCGCGGCTCGGACGTCTACTCCCGCGCCTCCATCCAACTCTACTTCCTCTACTACACCGCCGCGACCGTCTTCATGAACTTCACCAAGGCGCTGCCCCTCGAGACGATCCAGTGCCTCTTCGTCGGCGGGTACAGCGCTGGCGAGCTGTCGTACATCCCGTGCGAGCACACGTGGCGCACGGCGTTCGCGGGCGCAACGCACGTCCGCGAGCTGTCAGTGTACGCGAACTCGGGGCGCCACCTGCCGACCGCGCTGTGTCCGACGGTCGCGACGGCGTGCGACGGCACGCAGGCGTGGCGCGTGCTCTTCCCGCGCATCGACGTGCTCCGCATGCAGCACCCCGACTTCACGCGCGGCGATGCGATCCGCTGGAAGGCCGCGATGCCGCCCGCGGGCTGGGTCGTCGACCTGCAGGGCGCGGACGGCCCGCGTCAGGTCGGGCTGCGCATGCGCCTCGCGCGCCTCGTCGTCCGCAAGGCCGTTCAGATCGACGTGGCGCACCTCAACCTGCTCAAGCAGTGCCTCGGCGCGGCGGCTGTCGAGTGGGACGGCGTCAAGAAGTGGCGGGGGCGCCTGCCGAATCAGGGCCGGGCGGCGGTGCTCGAGTATGTCAACCACGACCCCGGGTGGGTGGACGACGATATCTAGGGCTCTCGGGAAGATTGGGCGGAGAGGATTTTCTTATTAGTATACCTTGCATATGTAGCAGTATCTGTCACTCTGTACGTCTGAATATCATGGCTTTCTGGAGCTACGCGAATCAACAGAATTCTGGGACAACATTCGCCTCCGTTCGTCAACACTACCCGCTCTCAAATTATCTAGTCCACATACATAGTTCTGGGTGGCAGCTACGTGAAACAATCATCGAGAGCATTCATCTCCCAGTCCTCCGGAGTGTACCAGCTGTCTCCAGGATAAAGCGGGCTTTCCGGTACAACCTCAAGCTCTACGCCGCACTCCGAGAGCCGCTCCAGAGCGGTAGCGTCGCTCAGGCAATGCCTTACACTCAGCACCCGAGGCCCTGCCTCCAAGGACCTCCGGGCCCGGATAACATCGCCCAGATCCTGCACCCACTCCTCTTTCGTCACGGCTTCGGACTGAGAAAGGACGTGGACGTCTTTGTTGTCTGGCAACACCGAGGAGTCGTCCGCAAGGGAGACGTTGCGCAACTGCAGCACTTCTAGTGCGGGCCACAGGACCTGCGCGGGTTCGTCCTGGCTGGGCAGGAGCGCGGCGCGGAGCCCCGGTGCGCCACATTCGTCCACGGAGAGGCCGCGCAGCTTCGTCAGGCGGCCCAGCTCCGTGCGCCACACGCCCTCGGTGACGGCATCCATGCCGCCGAATATACTCTCGTCGCTGAGACTCGACACCGCGAAGAGTTGTTCGACCTCTGTCCAGGAGATACGGCCCAGGAAGCACTCGATGACGCGGTCAGTGACAGGGTAGTTCCTAAATGTGACCTCGAGCTTGGGAGGGTGGCAGTGCTCGTACTGGAAGCCAGGAGGACCGTGGACCATGTCGATAGGCAGTGCATCCTCCCACGCGCGGATGGTCAAGCCACGGCGACGAGCGTGGACATATGATCCAAATTGCAAGGTGCGAAAGTTCGAAGGAGGGCCCAAGGCATCCTGTCGCAACGCTCGCTCAATCACGGAGCATGCAAGGGAGGTAAAGACCATGCGACGATGTCGAGAACTGTATTTGTCACCGATCTCGATGACCAAGGCTGCGGATGGCGGCAATACAATGTGCTGTAAGAAGACCATACATCGAGCGGCACTTCCAGAGAAGGCCAAGCTCCGAAGCTGTGGAAGGAATACCACTGGAGCGTACGAGGGAATGTCGCTGATTCGGAGGAAATTTACAAAGGCACCGGCAGACGGTAGACCTCCGAATATACTGAGCTTCTGAACACGCGGGGCTACTTTCGCTAGCGTATGGAAGATTTGAGTCCATGTAGCGGTGCGACAACGCCCGTGTAAGCGAATGCGAACGAGGTTGGCAGAGCATTCCGCAACTAGCTCCAGGGTGGGCAGGTGGTCGAAATCCATCCCGATCTCTTCCAGTGAATCGAGTGGGTCGGTGAGTCGAATGAAGGGTGGAATATCTCCGTCGCCTAGGTCTAAACTGCGCAGTTGAGGGAAGCTGTGGGCTTGCCACGTAGGATTTTCAGCCACAGAATGATCGTAGTCGACAGAGAGCTCGCGGATCCGCGAGGCATGCTGAAGAACCAATGAAATTGCTTCGACGGGTGAGCTCGTGTTCCGGGTAACTCGACAGGTCACCGCGAGAGACCTGGATGCGCTCCGCTCCAGAAATGCTGCGGTACAGTCCTCTTTGTATAGCACGACTCGTGTCCAGAGTCCGTGGTCCGCTAGGGCAAGGCGCCTCCAGTGCGCGCATACGTGAGTAATTCGGACCCAAGCGTTGTGATTGCGGAGCGGCGACTTTCCGGGGGCTGGGGAGGTGTGATCGGCATGTAGCAGCCAGCTGTCTCGATAAATCCTAAATATGTAGAGCAGAAGCTCTGCGGGAAGGCGCATGGGCAATGTAGTCGCGGTGGACTGCTCTTTGGCCGCGAGGAGCGGTTACCGCTCGAGCGTGATGGTGTTCTGCCAAATTGCTCTGTTTACCGAAAAGCCTGGCGAAATCCAACGTCGTGTTAAAGCTGCAGCAAAAGCGCGGAGCGTTAGAAGCTGCACACACTGGGTCCAAGGACCATTTCGCTTACATGGTGTCGCCGTCAGCTGGTGGTCGAGGTAGGAGGAGAATTGACGCGCGCGATGCGGAACGCCCCACCACCCTTCGTAATGGAACGAGAGCGACAAACCAACGTGAGCCGATTGAGACATGTTCTGCAGAAGGAAACACATCTATTCGAGCGTAGCAGACGTCACCAGTACAAAAATACTCGTTACAAATTTAAGGGTGCAACTGGCGCAAGGATCGGGCGAGAGCGAACGAAAGCATGCAAATCATTTCGGCGATTTGGTGCAATAGCCACAACGCAGCCTCTTCCCGAGATGCTTGTCGTTATGCTTGATGATAGTGCTCATATTAATATCGAGGTGCCGGAGGGCTTGACGTGCATCGCCGAAGGATAGTCGAGGAATCTGGTCGCTGCCAGAGCGAAAGGGTAGGGGTCTGGATTTGGTTATGAGCTGTAGAGTCCGCACCGACACGCAGGAGAACCTACACCACCGGCCGCTGCTTCTGGCGAGCAGCAAATCGCTTGTCGCCACAGAAATGGTCTATGCGAAGCTGGGAGCTAGCTCTCTTGGCAGGGGCCTTGATCTTCGTGAGATCGATGAAGGGGATGTCTACGACCTTGTCTAGAGACTCTTCGCCAACTAGAGTGATGCCAGAAGGACCTTCATCGAAAGAGGTCGACTGCAGATATTCATCTGACGGTCCTATGTCTACTGTCGTCTGCGATCGTTCCTCGACCTTGAGAGCCTTGGTCGTGCGAACCGACGGTACCCTTTCCTCGAAGTCGTAGCCGCAGTCTAGATGGATGGATTATTATAATTGAGAGAAAGAGCCAAGAAAACGTACCGTTCAGAACGTATGGAGCGATAGGCACAGGAAATCTCGCGAAGGCTGCATTTGACACCCATCTCCAGTGGAAGACCTGAGTCCTGCTTTAGGATACAACATGCTGTGTACAGCGACAGGCCCACCACTGTGTTCCTATCGATCCAGCTTGGCATGATTCATGAGCATATATGCGAGTAGAACGACTGATAACGCACCTGGCATAGCAAGCGTCGGTCCTCCCGTCGCAGAAATAGAAGTCAGCCCCATGGGCATCGCCGTCCGCCAAGGTCCCGCCGCACTTGACTAACGACAGAGGACACGTTTTGAGAAGGCTAGTTGTCGCTCGTCCGGGATGACGTACCCCAAGCGGTCCGCACGATACCTGGCACAGAAGGGCTGAAGCAGGCTGCCGACTTTGAGTCCCGTGAGCAGCCCGCGCGGGATGACGGTACCTTTTCCAGTAAAAAGCACAGGAAGCATCGAGATTACTTTTTGCAGGCGAGCTTGACAAGCGAGATGAGACGGCAGGAGAGCGAGACAGTCAGAGCCGAGGTAGAATGTCCAGAAGACACAAGCCACGTTCCAAACACGAGCTGGACGAGAGACAGCAGCAAGATAGTCGGGAGAAGCAGTTCGGAGCGCAGCACGCAGTGTGTACTGGCAGTCGCCGTCGCCGTCGCAGAGTTCGCCAGGGTAAGCTCGGAATGCAGCGTGCAGATGGTGGTTGAAAGCAGGGAGCGCGATGCCCCAAGCGCCAAACTCGGCCTCTGCTTCAACCACCACCGCGTCTTCGCAGTCTGCTATCTTCAGCAATATGGAAGACACAGCAAGGCCAGAGATGTCCCGTACGGACTCCAACGGTACTGCGCCACGAGTGGAGAACAGCGAGAAAGCGAAAGTACCTACGGTGCGGAACACTCGAGCTGGAAGTGTAAAGACCGCTTGACCTGTGTCGTTCCAGGCACCTGCCATGCCGAGAACTACGCGATACAAGGAAAAGTGAGAGAAATTTATTTCCGTCAGATAAATGTTGACATCTTGCCAGGTTTCTGACCATGAAGGAGAGGTACGAAGTGGTCACTGCGGTAGGTGGCACTTACGCCACGCGCCCTCGGGGAGACCTGTTCTAAATCACATCCTTTTCAGGCGCACGAGAAGTATGAGCGAGAACTTGCGTCTGCAAACGAGAAGATCAAGCGGCTGCAAGACGAGTGCAAGTGCGTATTCAGCAAATCTCTATTTAGCATTTTGACTGATGTCTCCACTCAGTCTCCTCTTGGATGCAGTGGATATCGCTGTGCCGGGGCAACCATCGCTACTCCAGTACCTAGCGCAGGACCCTGTACCACCACACTACATGACGCTGAGTGGTCCCCAATATGAACTCCCTGCAGTTCAGCCGCTGCCGCCACCGGCGGACGTCCTGCCGCCGCAACCGCCCAGTAGGACACACTCCCAAAACTCTGGATCCGTCCCTCAGACGAATGGGACTAACGGACATGTATGAGTAAGTCCGGGGGCCTCATTGCACTTCTTAGACTAATGCATCGACCCAGGATATTCTGGCATTTCGGACATATACCCTCTATTGTATTATACGACCCTGCGCTAGTATCAAATTTGTATGTAATCCAACAGAGGCCGCACCATGCATGGTCTACGAACCTGACTATGGTGAGAAGGGATCGCCATCCTGAGGACCAGGTGCGCTACATCGTACCTCATGCCCCGTATATTACGCCTTATGCTGCAGCGAAGATCCTCACCCCGAAGCTTGTAACCTATCTCTCATTACCCCTGAGCCATAGACCCTGTTCAATGGCGAACATGAGGACTCGCTGGATCCTCGCGCTCGCCCTGTGGCAGCGGCTAAGAGAAGGCAGTACTAAAGCGGCAAGTGCTGTGGTTGGGCTACCAGGCGAAGTCCAGCCCGGATAAACCATCTTCTTTCACCTCAATACCCGCGGAATAGCTCATATTGCTTGCGGTCGATGCCAACACGGACCAGATGCGACGTATATGCCCGACCTGCCAGGGTACGCCGCTGTCACCGCCGCAGCCACGGCTGGCTCGGGCGCAGGCGATAATTAATGTCTAGATGCTCCGTCGCCGCTCCCGCGACGGTGGGCACGGCATCATAGAGAACGTGTTGCGACACATGTGCACGTAGCCGGTGCGTATCGCAGCCCGGCGCAGGCCTGGCCCCGGGCTGCGTCCGCGTGCGCGCGAGGAGCGCATGCTCGTGGATGCGGGGACCAGGTGCATTATGAAGAGGAGGCTTCTAGCGACGAAGCGTGCCCTGTGCGCGCACACGGCGCGGCATCAGCGCAGATCCACAGGCCTCTATCAGGGCTCTATGCAGCACAGTGAACGTTCCAGTGGGAAGGAGCCTCGGCCATCCGAACTCTATCCTATCCCGGTGTGAATATCATGGGCTGCGCTGTTGAGTTGCTGACATGCAGGCGGGAGGCTCGCGGCGCAATGGCATCATATTAGACGTTGGTGGAGAGTTCACGAGACCTGCTCGGGCGTGTTTGTGGGTTCGTTGGACGTGGAGGGGCCGCAAGGTTCGCGCGACGAGCGTATCCGCTTGTGCTGATGCATAAGCTCATAGGAAATAGGAACTCTGGTGACACCACTGGCGATAGCGACCGTATGCTGAGCGGGCATAATTTCATAGAGAAGCCAGCAAACGGCGTGACTCGTTTGATTTTCTAAACTATTTACAGGAAGATTTACTGAGCGGGGCCGCCGAGAAACCCGGCAACGCGTGCTGATACAGATGGACGGGTTGGGTATCGGCCTACAACATGACAGTAACCCTTTGTTTCAACGACACTATACATCTATGTGGCTTTAGACAACGAGACAGACGAACGAGACCCAACCCTAGAAAGCCGGAGCAGTATATGAGCAACTGTGCCGCTAGTGCAACAAGAAGATATGACTGGGGTATGTGGGGGGTAACCTAGCAGAGCAAGGCAGACGAAAGAAAGAAAGAAACATCGACAAGCGAGGCGACGAAACGATGTGGGCGATGTGGTATGCGTGACGGAGGGAATCATGGATCCACGGACAGACGAGACGACCTCGTACGGGTACAGGGCACGGAGCAGAAGCGCGGAGCAAGGCGAAGCAACGACACCGCCAGCGGGTGCACGCGAACGACACGAGACAAGAAACGACCGGGTGTTTCGCAGCCAAAGGAAGGTGAAGGGAAAATGCGGAGCAGGGGCACCCAAACCGATAGTCCTACAACGACGGAACGATAGCGTCCAGGATCACAGGCAAGCAGCCACTTTCAACTGTACACCGCGGCGCGGAGGGCGCGCCCGAGTCAACGAAGCGAGGCGTTTAGCTCGACGGTTGCGACTGCTTGCCGACCGGGATCGAGAGCATCGGCAGCGGGTGCCCGCGCGAGAGCGAGCCGATGTTGGGCACCGGGAGCTCCTCGCGGCGCGAGCTGCTCACGCGGTTCGACTGGAGGCCGCTGCCGCTGCGCGGGCGGCCTTGTTGCCAGCCCGAGGTGAGCTGGTAGCCGAGCGGGGCCGAGTCGCTGCGGGCACGGCTGCCCTTCTTGCCACCGCTGCCATCCTCCGGGTTCGTCCGCTGCCTCTTGCGGCCCTGCGCGTCCTCGAAGACGTCCATCGGCCCCGGCGACGGGGGCAGCGGTGTCGCCATGGCGGAGTCGTAGCGCGAGCCCGACATCCCGTGGTGCCCGTGTATCGATGCGCCGCCGTAGTCAGGGACGTGTTGGAAGGAATGCTGTCGCGAGAGATTGTGCGGCGTGTGACTGTGCGAGGGGAACTCGGGTGCGGTCGGGGATGACCCCGGGCTCAGGGAATGCAACGAATGGAGCGACGGGTTGTTGCTCAGGGAGGACAGGGACGGCGCGAAGTGGGAATGCAAGCCCGTCGACGTCGGGGACGTAATCATGATGTTAGGGCTATCGTTTGCGTCTAACAGATCCGTCGGGAAGGCGACTGGCACTGCAAATGGGGGACCCGATCAACGTATGCTCCGGACTGGCACGTAAAACACTCACCATGCCCTGGGAAGGCCTTGACCATAACGTCGTACAAGATCTTGGTGACATTCGTGAGTCGGTCGGCTCGCTGCCGCTCGACGCTGAGAGCTTGGGCGAGCCTGCGATTGTCGTCCCGCATTTGCGAGAGCTGAGCTGCGACCTCTCCTGGCAGCTCC
Source organism: Phanerochaete sordida (assembly GCA_019973155.2). Lineage (NCBI taxonomy): Eukaryota > Fungi > Basidiomycota > Agaricomycetes > Polyporales > Phanerochaetaceae > Phanerochaete > Phanerochaete sordida. The sequence goes on from BPQB01000035.1 coordinate 189,277, forward strand.
ACGCGCTGCTTCAAAGACGGGTCTGGCTCGAGCGCCTTGCGCTTGATTTCCTCGAGCAGGTCGGGTCGCCCGCGCAGGAACTTGTGATGGGAGAACTCCCATGTCTGTACGTCTGCGGATGTGCGCTGCGCGCGCGGTGTCTGCAGGAAAAATTGCGGTCAGGCCGTGATGCCGTCCAAACGCCGATGGCACCTACGCGGTTGATCTTGTGGAACCCGTACATGTTCAGCTGGCGCACAAAGCTGGAGAACTGTCGGAAAATTTCAGAGCGCGTCCCCCGCAGTCGGGCGGGCTGCCACGTACGTTGTTGTGCTTGAAGTGCGAGCCCAAGATCGTTCGGCTGAACTCGCCGACATTGGATACGACGAAGCTGGACCGCTACTGTAAGCTCGTCGTAGGACAAAGCACAAGTGGCGGCCTACCTGGTGCCGAGTTCTGTCCAGCTAATGAACTGGGCAGACTTGGGGTCGTTGATCATCCTGCGCGCAGTGAATACTCGTCCCCCGACGCGTCATCGGCGACACTTACTGATACAGCTTCGTCACAAAGTTGTTCGTACCCAGTGGCTTGGGAACAGGCGCGGAGGACCCTGCCGACTGCGAGGTCGACTGGCCGGCGTTGCCCTGGGTGTCGGACGCCTTGCCCTGCTCGTCCTGCTCGCCCCCGCTCGTGCTCCCGTCAATGGGGCTGTTTTCGGCGTCGAGGCCACCGTAGTTCATGTCGACCTCGTCGTAGGGGGACGTGTCCATGGGTGCGGCGCCGCTAGAGTGGTCGTACGTGCCTGAGACGGGCGTCGCAGCAGACTCTTCCGCAGGAGGAGACAAGGCGTTTCCCGAGGTGAAACTGCGTTTTCGAGGGACAGACTTTTCAGATGATGATGACGAACGACTGCTTGTGATCCGCCTGCCGCCTGGATAATCATTATACTGCGACTCATCATAGCGGACGCCCTGTTCGGGAGGGGCGAACTGGAACGGCGGCTGGACGTGCGTGTGGTGCAGGCTGTGGTGGGCAGTCAGCGCATTCTGGTGGAGTCCAGCATTCGAGGGACTGATGGGGGTTATGGGGGATACGGACGGGTGAATGGGCGATAAGTTGGTAGGCGAGGTGACGCTTAGACCGGAGAGGTTGAGGGACAAGGACGTGGACTGTCTCTGGTCGACCATGCTCGACTCGTTGAGCGGGGACTGGCTGGACTGGGCATAGTAGGGCGGGTAGTGTTGCTCGCTGATGGACGAGGAGGGGGTCGAGGGGGACGGAAACGAGGCGTTGGTGTGCAACGGAGGCAAAAGGTGCGGCTGCTGGGACCACTGGGACTCTCCCGACGACATCTCGCGCGTAGTTCAGGAAGAGGAAGGAGTGGTGGAATTCTGCAGCGTCTTTTGGGACGACTTTCGGGGCAGCGTCGAGAGTCTACATACGAATCAAAGAATCAGCGGCGGATTTTACCGCAGGCGTGGGCGTACGCACCGTGCACCACCAGGGCCCAATTGGAATCTGTTTTTCCGCGCGTCGAGATCAAGAGGACATGCACCAGACACCGTCTAACTTCCCGAGTACTAAGCGAGTCGCAGTGCGTCTCCGAAAACGACGGGAATGATGCCGACAACGCTTTAAGGAACGTCTAGACTGCTGCAGGCGACGAGGGGGCCGTCAGCACGTCGTGGGCGTTGTCGACGGAGGGCGTAGTCGTGGTTGGGTTCAGCCTCGGCGTGCCCTCGTTTTCACTGCGCGTAACGCCTGCAAGCGAATCTAGATCTCCCGCTGTCCCATCATCACGGAATCAAAATGCCCTCATGCCTGGCCAAAGTCGCTGCAAAACCAATCATCTCTTCGTGCCCACAGTCATTATAATTTCCACGTATTTGTTACACGTGAATGCAGCGCAGCGGGGAACATGATGGCCACGACGACGGCGGCGGCAGCGGCGACGAGTTGCAGACTTGGTCTCCCCATACAAGGTTTCGGGGAGATGTACGTATACACGCCATCCTTGTATTTGCCGGTGTGAACATCCTGCTGCCGCGGGCCATTTGTTTCACTCACCCTGCTCAGGCGTCGCTGCATTGTCACGCATCGAGGGACAGGTTCGGGCGAAAGCTGCTCTGCCCGAGATTTCGACCCTAACTCCGCTTCATTCGGACTCACTGTCACGTGGTTTGCCGATCCTGGCGAAAATCACGGGATTTCGTCCTAGAGCATCCATAAGCGGAAATATCTCGGGCCAAGCGCGACGCTGCGCGACATTGCTTCTGCCAGGCCCGGCTGCGTGCCCTCGTGCCCTGAAGCCCCGAATGCTCCCGCGAAGGCGGCCGGAGATAGAGAATAAGGTTGGTTTTTGGGGTCATGTCTTACATACTAACTGGACATGCGTCGTCCATCACCGAGCCTGGTCGAGGAGCCGATGTCGTCTGGTGTCGTAGATCCTTTCCCACTGACGAATAAGGGCCAAGGCCGTTCGGCACGGGAATCCCTCAAAGTATTGGGACGCACGGGCCTGGTCATTTCGGCATGACGGTCGCCTGGGCGAGTGTGTTCATTTATCGCAAAAGGGGAGCAAACGCGGGGTGCGAGAGGCAGCGTGTGTGCTCTGGGTAGGGCGCAAGAGCCTGAGTCGAAGCTGCTGACAGACCCTTTTCCGGGGGTGATGCAGACCCTTGGCCCTGGGAGGACGCCAGCCGGGACCGCAGAGACCCTTCGCCCGGGTCTGGTGCCATTGTTCCACAAGCTGCAGGCTGTTTGTGGCGCTGGGGACGGTCGTGACAGCGCGACGACGGTGTGGAGGGGCTTGAGAGGGGCGAGTAATCTATGCCGTACGCGCCTCAGGGCAAGAGCAGGCAACGACGACGGCGCACCGATCACGAGGGGCCGTTCGCAGCGCCCGGACACGCCTTCCGCTGCTTTGCCTCTCCCGAGCCCACGCGCGACCGCGTCCGAGCGAAACGCGCGCCCAGCGCAGGCCACTCCAGCACCCCACCCCGGCGCACGAGACGTGCGTGGCACGCCGCCGGGCAATGCGATACGGGGCCGATAGCTGCGACCCTTGATCGGAGCCTGGGCACGCGCGCCGCGCGCTGCTCAGGGCCTGCGCGGGCGTGATGGGCTGGTCACAAGCTGCGCGCACGCGGCCGCCCCTGCGCCTTCTCGCCGTTGCCAGTCACGGCCGTCGCGTGGCGCGCGGCCAGCGTTTTGTCCGAGGTTGTGCGCGTCGTGGCGCCGGGGCATCGCTGGGCCAGGAGAGGCCAGGAGCGGCACCGGCCGATGCCTGCGCAAAGCAGCGGTGCGCGTGGGACCGGCCTGCGCACGGTGTCCTGACAGGACGGCGGTGGGAGACATCAGCTTTGCCTGCAGAGTGTCAGTGATGAACAGTCAACAGCGCCGTGCGGCGACGCACCCGCGGGATCGTCAGCGGGCGGCGTCCGCGGAGCGCAATCGGCGGGGTGGCCGCGCGAGGGTCTTGTCTCCGACGTGCTCGTCTGGCGTGCAGGCACACTAGCACAGCGTCAGCGAGGGCGCCGCACAGGGACGGCAGACATATGAATGGAGATGAATGGCGCCTTACGGCACGCTGTGGATGCGCGCGACGAGTTGCGAACACTGCTGCGGCGACGGCACTGAGCGACGCCTGGTACCCCTGTTGGTGCCTTCGTGGTGCCTTCGCAGGCTACGGCATCCCGGTCAATGTGTATCAGGAATGCTCTGCGAATGCGGAGCACGCGTCGGATCCGCTCGCTGTTTCTCCACGCGAAGGGCAAAGGGCGCACCGCTGGCATCAGCTGCAACACAGCTGTCGTGCGCTTCGCGATGGCATCCTGTTGGTGTGCCAGAGACATGGGAGTCGCGGTCCCACGTCGGAGCTCTGTAGCAGAACGATGAGCAGCGTTGTTGGAAGTGTCTCGGGAAGACCTACCTGCAGGACGTCGCGCTAGCCTAGTCGCACCGAGCGAGGCGGTGTTGCAGGTGCCTGTGTATGCCTGTGGTATTTTGCTGGTGGTCCGAGGCTGTCCATGGCTTCTGCAGCGGCTATCGCAGCTGCCCAACTCAACAATCACCGGAGTGTCGCTTGCACACCGAACGCCGAAATTATGAAGAAACCCCAGTAAATGGACATTCGCTATTGGTACAGGCTGGCAAGGGGCTTTGCTTCATGCCGGCTACTCTTGAATCTCTTGTTTGTGAAATACATCTACGGGGATGTCCATGTTCATGTTACGTCCATGTACTCGAGACGAAACACCACGTACTTGGTATCTCGGGCATCCATCTCTCCCTATCCTTGCAGAAGAACTCGCCCTTGGGCGGGAACGTCCCGGGTTGGTCAAACGTGCCGGTCATGATATACCGGGACTTCTGTGCGGCCTCCTCCTGGCAAGAGCGCATTAGCAAGCCGTTCCGAGCACAGACACCGAATGAGCCGAACGTACGCCATATTCCAGGATGCCCGTCCCACACACACCGCAGAACTCGCGATGCAGGCTCGTGGAACCGTTATCGCTGACGTGCTCCTTCGGCGTGCCCTTCGCGACTCGGAACGCGTCTTTGGGCACCTTCGTCGTCAGGCCGAATCCGGTGCCGAAGAACCTCTGGGCGAAGGGTCAGGATGTACTTGTGGAGGCATACAAGAAGGGGACGCACCTTGCAGCTTGTGCAGTGGCAGATGGACGTCCGAGCCTCGTCAGGCGACTGCAAGTCCACTTCGTAGCGGACTTGGCCACAGTAACATCCTCCTGGATACTTCATCTGGTAGTGCTATAACACGAGGTTCAGAAAGCTTGTGAGTACACCGTAGCGGCGGTCAAGGCCAATAAATATGTGAAAAGACTGAAGATGCACTTACATCATAGACCCCTCCAGGTGGAGCAGCTCCTCCAGCCTCCGGGGGTGGGTGTATGGCGCAAACGGAAGGTGTAGTATTCCACGCGAGAGACATGAATATATCCAAAATGTAGGGAAAGCGACGCAACAGGACACAGGCGGCAGCGAAATATGCAAATGCGACAATATACACATGATGAGAAGAGCGAAATATTAGCCATAAAGTAGCCTATGCAACCCAGAGACCCAAGCTACAACCTGCGCGTCATGACGCGCTCTCGAAACTCGTGTCGGCCGTCGACATGTCCGCGTCGGCCGCGCTCTGCGCTGGTGGACGCCCATCCTCGGGGAGACCCGTCGGGAACTGCACCGCACCCACGCTGCCTGCGCGCGCAGTCATCTTGCGCCGCTTCTCGCCGACCTTCCAGATGACATCCTTGAGCTCCTGGACGACTTCGCCGCCGGGGCCCCACTGCTCGCGCGACGGGGAAGGCTCCTCGGCCTGAGGAGTGAAGATCGCGAGGCCGGACATCCCGCTCTCGCGACGCGCCTTCGCGAGCTTGATGCGTTCCTCGCGCGACAGCTTCGAGCGCTCGCGCGAGAAGTTGGACATCGCACCCGACTCAGCCTCGAAGACTTGCTCGATGCCGGGTGGGGGCAGGTGCTGCGACGACGCGCCTTCGAGGAGGTGAGCCGTCACGTCGTCCATAGCCTGTGGTGTCCGGTCAAGGTCGGGCACCGCAATCTCGAAAGTGCTGTTCCGCTCGGAGAACGCGGAGTCGGGGCCGGTCGAGTCTTCGCTGCTGAGGTCGTGTGCCAGTGGTGGAGGGGCGTCCATGAATTCGTCCTCTTCGTCCGTCTCGGGTGCAGGCTTAGAAGGGGCGAGGATATCCAGAAGTCGTTCCCGACCGCGCTCGCATTCCCGCAGGGCATAGCCAAGCTCTTTGCGCAGCCGATCGTACGCTTGTAGCGAAGGGTTCTCGCTGTTGCCTTCCGCGCCGAATGGGTCGATGGTCGCCTCGTCGGCAGCTAGCCGGACAGAGATGTCCGAATCCCCACCCTCGCGTATGGAGGCAACACACTGCTCCAGGTGCTCTCTAGCATCGTTCAACGCCGATGATATCGCGTCAACATGAGTGGCAAACCGGGAGAGATGGCTAGGCATGGGCGCGAACGAGATCATTTCGGCCATAGTCTTCGCTGGGCGCGCTGCTTTCTTGCTGGGCGTTTCTGGTGACAGGCTGCTCTCGCGAGAACTGCCCAGCAATGACTCCGTACTCGGCCGCTCGTCTTTCATCCGCTGCTTCTCCACTTCGTCGAGGGCAGATACAAGGCTCGTTGACGCGTCCTGGAAGGTGCTCGTAAGGAGCGCCATGACGGAGCGCACATCTTCCCAGTAAGTATCGTCGTCAGCATCTTCTTCGAAGCGGAGCGCGAGTAGGTGGGCGCAAGCGTAGCGCTTCGCCGCGATCGCGCCCTGAAGGGCGAGGTGCAGTGACGACAGCGAAAGAGGATGCCGGTTGGTTTGGAGTAGGGTGAAGCGTGTTGGAGAATTGAGGCTCGAAATGGAGTTATGCGGGCTGTGACCGAAGTGACGACGGTCGTCGAACGAAGTGCGCGTCGGGCTAGAATAACTTGGCGGCGGCTGAGCGAAGGCGTCCATACCGGACATCCTACGTTTCTTCCGCATATTCAGCGCAGCGACGCCAAAAACATCCTCCTCCTTAGTGTAAGCCAGCTCCGAGTCTGAGTCGCCATGTTGCTCCTCCTCGTCAACGTCCTCAAGCACCCGTTGTGACAGCGGGCTAGCCGGAGCGCTCATGCTGGAGGACGGCACCTCTGGCGTCAAGAACACGGAACTGACGTCAGATCTCCGCTTCTCCGCCCGTCTCATCGCATTCATCCCTGCCACTGCGGCGAGAGAGTTGCGGGAAGGACTCCACGTTGCACGCTTGTTCAGAGTCGACTGATTGACTGGTGTTGAGAGCGTTCGTCGCCTCCAAGCAGATATGGGATCCGAGACAGGGCGAGGCTGCTCGAGGGTGAGGAAGGACGACTTGACTGGAGATGCAGGCGCATACATCTCGGAGAGCTGCGCGAGTTGTGGTGGTGAAGTGAGGGCGGAGAGAAGCTGGCGGACATTGTCGCACTGGCTCTGTGTGGTGTGCAGCGATGTCTGGAGGGCGATGCGGAGGCTAGACAGGGGATTTGCGAGACTATGGAAATCGCCTGGAGATGGACTGTACTCATATTAGCCGGCTAAACCCTCACCATCATAAGGAACTCACCTGCGCTCATCCTTCTCAATAATACTCATAGCTTCATTCACGGACGAGTCCCATACGTTACCCGCAGAGATAAGCTCGTTCACTGCGTCTAATGTCTGCGAGGGGATGAGTTCTGTGCTGCTAAATATAGCTCGGGCCGACTCACTGATGCATGTGCGTCCGCTACATCCTGAGTTGGCCGGATCGCTTTGGCAAAATAAAGTGCACTTGCAAGCAGCAGCAGGCCCAAAAACTCGTAGCCTGCTGCCAAAGCGACAACGGCTACCGATACGACGGCTATTGTGCCCCTGGTGTTTGTCGGCTCTTCAACCGTTTTGTAATGTGATGGATGCGCGCCATCCTCGTCGCTGGTGCTCGACGTTCGTGAGTGGTCTGCTGCGGTGCGGTGCAGACGACCAGGTATATCGGGCGTAAATGACCGGCGTGCGGGGTTGGGCGTGGCAGCTAGTGATGTGGACAGAAGTGACGAGGAGATGACATCGTACTTGAAGCGTTCCGCGAATGTGTTTGATGAACGCGGTCGGTGCGTCGACAACGAGCTGTACACGGCCTAGAAATGTCACGGCGCGCATGTCAGCGGCGGGCTATATGGGTAATTAGAGGGGCCGAGGTCATATTCCGCCTTGATGTGAGTCTCCTGGCGACATGCACGCGCGCCCGCGCAGCGAACAAGCCCATCAGGCACGACATGCCGCAAGCGAGTCTCGTTCCCAACCGTCAGACCGCCCCGACGTCGCGTGTCGCGTAGGGGAGTAAACTGAGCAGAGGAGACAACGGGGAAGGGACGGTGACTGGCAAGGGCAGGAAACTCACATGTATGCGCTCCAAGACTCTAAGGATGAGCTGAGCAGTCGCAGACTCCGGACGGTGCGGGTCCCTCGGACCCGCTTCTGCTACAAACAATGCGTCGCTTCCGGGCATGGGTTCTGAGTCTTCACCCGATTCTGTGAGGATCCCGGAGGTTTAGCTGCGCATATAGCAAGCAATTCTGGCGCGACGTGCCTCGAAGGTACTCCTGAAGTGGGTGCTCGTCGAATAGTGGTTGCGCCATAGTCGGTTGTAATTAGACTGGCGGCGAAGTTCCAGGAGTCGTACAGTCGTGCAAGGAGTTACAATTGTATAATTTACGTCGAGAATGAGTATCCGGTGGTGCGAAACGAGTGTCGGTGGTGGGTATGAGAGAGAGAAGAGGAAACAGGGAAATGGCCTGAAGCAAGCCTGGAGGGCCGGAGGACCGCTGCGCGGAGACGTCAATTGTCACGACAGCCGTCACACTGGTCACCGTCACCTCACGCCGTGATTCGTGACAATTGTCCTTCGGGTCTGCAGACGCAGCTTGACCTCTGAACCATCTCTACACCTCGTCCTGCTCAATTGTGCTGTCTTTTGTGTCGTCTGGACTGTTCCCACAAGGCCTGAGCTTTCCGCGACCATGTCGCATCTCCCTCTACCTGTGCCGCTAAATGTCCACGCCAAACAACAAGCTGTCCTCGAAGATGCTGCGACCAAATCTTCCCCGCAAAAGGCCTTTCCGGTCCCACACCCGACCGTGTCCTTCTGGCAGACAGGCCTCGAGATAACACCCCCACCTGACTTTGGCAGCGAGGGTGGACTCACGACGGATGCTGATATATGCATCATCGGCTCTGGAATCACCGGCTGGTCTGCGGCGTACCACCTGGCGAAGACCTTTGCGGAGGAAAGGTCGCTTTCGCGGCCTATTAGGGCTGTCATCCTCGAAGCAAGAGACTTCTGTTAGCCCTGCGTGTCTCCGTCTGCCGAGCTGTGTCTGATGTCCATGGGTATGGTGTAGGTTCTGGAGCGACTGGTACGCCACGCTTTACTTTGGGTCTTAAAGCGCACTATGTAACGTATTGCAGGCCGCAACGGTGGTCACCTCACTGCCAACCTGCACGAGAGCTTTGCTGCTCGTGAGAAGCTCTACGGCCGAGAGGAAGCCTTGCGCCAAGTGGCACTTGAGCAACACAACGTCGCGGAGCTATTGAAGGTCGTGCGCGAGGCCAACCAAGAGGCCGAGCTAGATCTTGTGTCTGGGGGCCATGTTGAGCTGTTCTTCAGCCAGAAGGAGTACGACGATGCCAAAGAAGACTATGCTGCTGCTCAGGCTGCTGGTGTTGACGTACGCTTCATCGAATGGTTATCCAAGGAGGACGTCCAGGCTGTAAGTACTTCCCCGACCAATAGCCGACAACCATCGTCCTGGTGGCATCCCTAGCCTGCACGAGTCTCGTTAACGCGGGCCAACAGCAATACGGCGCCTCTTACCCGGGAGTCCGCCTCCCCGGCAATAATCTATGGCCTCTGAAGGCGGTGGGACTGCTGTACAACCTCGCAAAGGACCACACGCCCAGCTTTGTCCTCGACCTACACACCCGCACACCCGCCACATCGATCACCCGCCTCGACGCTGCGCGCTGGTCCGTCTCGACACCGCGCGGCAGCATCGCCTGCACGCACGTCCTGCACGCGACGAACGCCTACGTCTCACACTTGCTCCCACACCTCTACGGGCCCGCGGGCGTCATCCCGGCACGCGGGCAGGTCCTCGCGCTCCGCGCCGCTGCGCCGGCGGACGTACTCACGAAAGCGGCGTGGGGCGCGAACGAGGGCTTCGAGTACTGGTTTCCGCGGCCCGTGAAGGCGCATGAGGCCGCGCCGCTGGTGATCCTCGGCGGCGGGCGCGAGGCCGCCGCGCCGCGCTACGAGCTATACGAGATCGACGACTCGCGCGTGGACGAGGACATCGGGAAGGCGATGCGCGCGTTCTTGCCGAGTGTCTTCCCGGGTAACTACGAAGCAGGTAGAGAGCCGGAGGCTGAATGGGTGCGTAGCAGTCCCTGCTTTTGTTGTGCGCCAGGCTGACGCTCGGGTTAGTCTGGCATCATGGGCTTCACAAAGACCGGGGACCCGTTCGTTGGACCGGTGGTCGATGCCTCGGGTGACGCGAAGGCGTTCGAAGGCCAGTACCTGTCCGCCGGCTTCTCGGGACACGGCATGCCTCGCGCGTTCGCATGGTGAGTCGCACTTCATATCCTCTGCGGACGTCGTCTCACCTTCGTCTGCAGCGCTGAAGCCGTTGCGGGCATGATTGCGAGCAACATCCTGGGCCGGACGTGGATGGTGCCAGACTGGATGCCAAAGCACTACCTGACTGTCGCACAGTAGATAAACCGCATCATGACCAGCTGTACCAATCATACACATATGCCAAAATTGTCAAGCCACTGGCTGGGCCATTCATCCTGGGTCTTATCATCGCTCTGTTATACAATGGTATCAGTCAGTTACAGCCTTGACCGTTTCCTCAACGCGACTCTTTCAGCCAAGAAAGTCGCTCTCGCCCTTCTTGATGAAGGCATCGAGGGCCTGCTCAATGTTGTCCTCGCCGCCGTTTAAGTCGATGCCCAGTCCGGCTGCGTCTGGCCTATCTGCAAGTAAAGCCAAGGTATATGCAACATCGTCACGCTACTCGCCGCTCAGTATATGCGCATGCATTGCAATTATATTGCTGCTCACAGAGATGCTGCTTCCTAGCGGAGCCTTGCCCACGGTCGCGCGTCTAGTGCCCGGCTCGTGTGTGAGGAGGCCTGGGCGGAGAATCGTCCACTGAAAGGCGGTACGCCCCGCAAGGTTTTTGTCCGCGTCGTACTTTGCCTGCATGTACGTTCCAATCGAGCCCCATACCTTGTCCGAGTGCTTCAGGTCCTCGTCGGTCTGCCTCGCGCGTCAGCCCACTTTCGCGCATATAGCCAGGAGCACACGCACGTAATGCGCGGGGCGCACGCTGCGGTCGCGCACGTCGATCGCAGAGACCATGATGAGGCGCGGGCGCGGCTCGCGCACGAGCTCGAGGGCGTCGAAGATCTTGAGGGCGCCCTCGTAGTCGACGGCGCGCGTGCGCTCCTTGCCGCCCTTGCCGCCGGCACCTGCGGAGAAGTACACGACGTCCTTGCCTTCAAAGACCTCTGCGAACGTCTCCTTGGGTGCGTCTTCGAGGGAGAGCACGAGCGGCGTCGCGCCTGTTGCCGCGACTTCGTCTGCGTGCGCGGCGTTGCGGAAGATCGAGACGACCTTCGTGTTGGCGCGCGACGCAAGCAAGCGTGCAAGACGCAGAGAAACCTGGGGAAAATCTGAGCTACTACGCGCAATTTCGTCCACAACGCTAGACCGCAATTACACGTACATTTCCGTGTCCACCCACGATTGCGACGTTCATTCTTTGAGACTGGTGGTAGTGCGCTGTGAGACGGATGTGCAGTGCGCGACCTAGTATGCCTCCGTCTTGAATGCAGCTAACAGGCTTTATACGGCACCGTGAGACGCCTCTATCTGTAAGCATGGCCCGTCTGACGCACAGAGGATGTGACTGTCGCCACTGCCTTGCCGGTCTGAGTCGTCGTCTGACACAAGAATTGGCTTCTTGACCGGGTACTCTTGCCGGGATGGGGGTCCAGAGTAGCCGGGTTGGAATATTGCGCCTCGGTGAAGAGCTGATTCCTAGCAACCTCGAAGTATCTGCTGCGTGCTCGTGAGGTTCGAGGGACGGGAGACTGGGAGAAAGGCAAAAGCAGATCTCGAGGCCCGTGCTGTGTGAATTCACTGAACCTGGTAAACGCAGGCCCAAAGCGGAATCTTGGTATGAAGCCAGCTATCGGTGGACACTGGGGATCTGACAAGTGACTGGATTTGTCCAAGTGCTCCATGTTACATTATAGTACATATAGTCCGTGACTTTGGAAGGGCGCCGGATCTGTTCTTGCCGGGGCGATTACTTTAGCTATGCCAGTCAGTCTCACCCTTCTTGATGAAAGCGTCGAGCGCATCTTCAAGCTTGTCTTTTCCACTGATGACCTCGATGGTCAGCCCAGCTGCGTCTGGGCGATCTGCGAGCAGTGCGAGTGCATGTGCGACATCATCGCGCTATACAGAACGTCAGCCAAAACACACTGCCCACAGACGGATAGCTTACGGAGATCGTGCCGTCCAGGTGCGTCTTGCCGACTTGCACCAGCCCTGTGCGACATCATCGCGCTATACAGAACGTCAGCCAAAACACACTGCCCACAGACGGATAGCTTACGGAGATCGTGCCGTCCAGGTGCGTCTTGCCGACTTGCACCAGCCCTGTGCCCTCGTCGTTCGTATAGAGCGCAGGGCGCAAGATAGTCCACTTGAACGCGGCGCGGCGGACAAGGTCCAGGTCAGCCTGGTGCTTTGCCTCGAAGTAGCCACCGAGAGCCTTCTGGTACTCCTCCGACTTCTTCACGTCCGCGTCCGTCTACATCGCAGTCAGCCGCTCGTCCGAGACGTCATAGCAGAGACTAGTACTCACGTAGTGCGGCGGACGCTTGTTGTAATCGCGCACGTCGACAGACGAGACGAGGATCAGGCGCGGGCGCGGCTCGGGCACGAGCTCGAGGGCGTCGAAGACCTTGACCGCACCCTCGAAGTCGACCTTGCGCATGCGTTCCGCGCCCCCCTTGCCGCCTGAACCAGCGGCGAAGTACACGAGGTCCTTGCCCGTGAAGACCTCGGCGAACTTCTCCTTCGGCGAGTCCTCGAGCGAGAGCTCGACGGGCGTCGCGCCGGCCGCGGTGACGTCGTCGTTGTGTGCTGAGTTTCGTACGATGGAGAACACCTTGGTGTTGGCGCGCGATGCGAGGCGGCGTGCGAGACGTAGAGAGACCTGGTGGCGACATCATCATTAGTCAGGTAACTCACTGGCACTGTAAGACATGTCAAGTACACGTACGTTTCCGTGTCCGCCAACGATTGCGACGTTCATGTTCAAGGTGCTTCGGATGGTTGCTTGAGTTCTGGGTGTGGAGGTTGGTTGCGATGTCTTTGCTTCTGTCGGAAGCCCCGCCTCTTAGCTTTATAGCTCGCCAGAGTCGCACTCGTTTCCGAGCTGGGCGGGTATGACTCGACTAGAGACATCAGGGGGCCCAGGGGGGTCCTACCTGCAGTTAGTCGTGATGGTGGTCATTGATTGGACAGAGCACGCTGTCTGCGATCAACGCACAGATTGCGGGTTCTCAGGAGTCAGGACGTCAGCGCGTCAGCGACTCGGCGTGGTCGACTTTCACCACATCGCGCCGCAACCTTCGTATCGATTATCTTGCAGCGAAACCCCAGAGTTGGGGGTATATCTGTGATGTGACTCATAACACCCCGAAGGCCGAAATTTCATGCTCCCAGATGGCCCAAATCTGGATTTTGGCCGGATATACGGTAAATATTGGGAGCAGCCGGGGTCCTGTTCCAAGTCCTGCATCAGTGAGCATCTACTGCCGCGACCGTCACAACTCGACTTACCGCCTGTTCCGACGCCAACCGCCCGCCGAGAGCACATGTGGAGCCTGCGAGACTTGATACATGATGCATGATGCGCAAGAGCGAGATGCCATGCTGGGCGGGAATCAGAAGAATAGTGCGTACATTTCGTCTCCGCCCGGATTATTCGTGCTAGAGCCCCATTCTGCGGTCAAGTTTCGAGACCTCAGCTGGGGGAGTGGAGTCACTGAATCTGGTAATCGCAGGCCTAGAGCGGAATCTTGGTATGAACCCAGGTATCGGTGGATACTGGAGATCCGACAGATGACTGGATTTGTCCAAGTGCCTCATGTTACACTATAGTACATATATTCCGTGACTTTGAAGGGCGTCGTATTTGTTTTTGCTGGGGCGATTACTTTAGCTATGCCAGTCAGTCTCGCCCTTCTTGATGAAAGCGTCGAGCGCATCTTCGAGCTTGTCTTCTCCGTTAGTGACCTCGATGGTCAACCCAGCTGCGTCTGGCCGATCCGCGAGCAGTGCAAGTGTATGTGCGACGTCCTCGCGCTATGCACAACGTCAGCCGCAACACGCTCCCCGTATAGATGGTGTAGCTTACAGAGATAGAGCCATCCAGGTGCATCTTGCCGACGTGCGCCCGCCCAGTGCCCTCGTCGTTCGTCAGGAGCGCGGGGCGCAGGATCGTCCACTTGAACGCGGTGCGGCGGACAAGATCCAAGTCGGCCTGGTGCTTCGCCTCGAGGTAGCTACCGAGCGACTTTTGGAGCTCCTCCGACTTCTTCACATCTGCGTCCGTCTATGTCCTAGTCAGCCGCTCTTCCGAGGCGTCATAGAACAATTTATTGCTCACATAGTGCGGCGGACGCTTGCTGTGGTCACGCACGTCAATGGACGACACGAGAATGAGGCGCGGGCGCGGCTCGCGCACGAGCTCGATGGCATCGAAAATCTTGACCGCGCCTTCGAAGTCGACCTTGCGCGTGCGCTCTGCGCCACCTTTCCCGCCTGCACCGGCGGCGAAATACACGAGGTCCTTGCCCGTGAAGACTTCAGCGAACTTCTCCTTCGGCGAGTCCTCAAGCGAGAGCTCGACGGGCGTCGCGCCAGCTGCGGCGACGTCGTCGTTGTGTGCTGAGTTTCGTACGATGGAGAATACCTTGGTGTTGGCGCGCGATGCGAGGCGGCGGGCGAGACGGAGAGAGACCTGGTGATGACATCATCCTGAGTTAGGTAATATACTTAGATATGTCGAGTATACGTACGTTTCCGTGTCCACCAACGATTGCAACGTTCATGGTCAAAATGCTTCAGATGTTTGTTTGAGTGCTGGGTGCGGGGATTGGTTGCGGTGTCTTTGCTTCCGTCGGGAGCGCCGCCTCTTAGCTTTATAGGTCGCAAGACTCGCGCTCGGGGAGGGTTTCTAAGCCGGGCGGGTATGACGCAACTGCAGGCATCAGGGGTCTGGTGCACGTCCAGTTACCTCCGTCGAGCAATTATCGACGCCACAACGCCTCCGGATGGCGGATCGCGTATAACCGGGCGCTGTCTCGTGGCCGTTTCGGCTTGGCCAGAGTGGGTCAAGAGGGGCCCGTGAGGAGTAACCAGTGCACAGTAGGCGTGCTCTAGCTGGGGCTGGCTGGTGGATTAAATCGTGCACCACCCGAGGTATTACACCTGGTACCCAAGGGATCCTCGACTGACGCACAACTGACGTACCGTCGCTGTGCGAGCGCCCTAGTTAGACGCTCGTACCAACCGGGGATATCGAGACAGACTCGAGGATGAGATGTTCGGAGGTGGTCATTGTAAGGGCCAGACCTAGCGACTGCACGATGAGTTGTAGGCACAAAATGTAAGTTTGGACGGAACCGTCGCCCTCAAGCCTACCTGCTGCACGCAAGCCTCCAGCCTGCGTAAGCAAGGGTGCGACGTCGTACTGTCAGCACATGAGTTAGACTGGCCAGGTTAATACCTGTCATATCCACCATAGATAAACCTCGACAGCATCCAGACCTCATACCAGAATGTGGAGGTGCAATCCACGAAATATATGAATCATGTTTCTTTTAGGAGAGCGTCACTAGTATGGCTGATAGTGTTTCTGACTGTATGCTAGACTGTCGGCAACGCCTAGCAAAGCGAGTTAGATGGCATAAATTAGGAGCTATACGACTCACCTCGACATCCCCACCGACACTCTTCTCCTCGGCACTCTTCTCCTCGGTCTCTCCCGGCGTCTCCGGTTCCATCTCCCCCTCGACATACCCCTCGTCGTCGTCATACATTCCGCTATCCTGCCCAGCCTCTAGCGGCTCGCCGATGTTGCCCAGGAAGCTGTCGGGGACGCGGAAGTTGGGCGCGGAGAAGCGCGAGAGGCGCGCATCGCCGGTCGTCATGTTCCCCGCGCCTGACGTCGCGTCGTGCGAGCGCAGGTTCAGGATGAAGCGGTTCACGAAGATTGGAGGCTGTACGACGTCAAGCGGAGGCGGATGAAAAACAAGAGCAAGGACGTACGAGGACGTTGATGAGCTCGCTCATGGGTGCGACGCGCTGCGAAGCATTGCTCGGATGAGCGGGATAACAGCGGGTGACGGAAAGCGGCATACCGTGTTCTCAGTCGTCATCTGTGCAATGTTCATAGCCATCAGGGCCCTGCGGAAGGTACCTTCGGGATCCGTGCATCTGACACAGGTGTATACACGTACAGAAAGAAGCAAGTCCCTGGACAGAGGTCAGCGCACCTCGCTGAAAAAAAAGAGAGGAGCGTACCATCCCGGAGAAGCAGCCCCGAGACCGTCAACGGTAGCTTCAGGCGCCAGCTTTCACGCAACTGATTGTACGTTCTGATCCATGTCAGGACGAGCACAATGAGGTCAGCTAGAATCAGCGCCGAACGCGTCGTGTAAAGCACTGCGCGAAGTTGTCAAGACGCCACTTTCGTTCTCTAAAGCAGTGACGCACATCTACCGGTTACAGTCAGCTCAGAGACAGATATGGTGCATAGATGCTACTGACATGAGATTCTGCTGGAGAGTAAACGGCTCTACGACGGCGCACGCTGTGATTATGCCGGTCAAATACTGGTAGTGCGCGATCGCGCGGGCGTACTACAAGTGGTCTCGTCAGACAGTACGCGAGCATGTCATGATCCGGTACGTACGATGTTTGCCACGACCGGCGCCAGACCAAGCACGAAGACAATCAGAGCCCAGAAGTAACTGCGGTTCCAAATCGCGTAGACACGCAGAGCCGAAAATACTGGGCAGGGAGTGAGTATATGCTCGTCTACGGCAGTGCATCAACCTACATGCGGTCTGAGTGAAGCCCACAAGTACCGGGATAGTCGTCAAGATTGAGATGTCTTTGCAGTCGGACGCGTGCGCGGGGACGTGCATCAGGATCGCGTTGAAGAGCATCATCCAGCGCACACTGATGAGCAACAGCGACGTCGCGTTCATTTTGCGGTTCCACACGGTGTGGACCTCGTCTCCGAAAGTGATCACGTATTCATAGACGATGAGCACTGCGTAGGCATGTCAGCACAAGGACTAAAGAGAAGGAATTGGTCGTACCTAGGCATGAGTTGAGGATGTACGCTTCGGTGAACCTAGCGCTTGCGGTAAGTCTTGGAAGAGAGCTCCGTAGTATATAGGTACTTGCCATTCGTTCAAAACCTCGATGAGAGCTTGTAGCGGGCTTTGCTGTGACATCGCGTCAACGGTAGGTTCGTCGAGGGCAGCCTACAGTAGTTCTTATTTTTATACGCTGCTATCCAGGGCATCCGCCGCCGCGCTACCCGAGGGCTTTGACAGCGACTTCATACCGGCACTAGTCGAAGGTGTGAAACGGGGCTGACGAGAGCTTCGCCGAGGGCAAGAACGATCTATCCTCGGGATAGACAGGGCCCATCAGAGGGCGATGCACCAGCGGGAGGCAAAGCCATTCAATGTAGCCCGCCCTAGAGCGGCTGTAGGGCGGTACGCTCGAGTGTGAGGATTTACGGAGGCGCGCTATCATCGCGGGGTAGATCTTCGCGTACCACGTTGACGGGGATGTACGCTCCGTGCGCCTGCCCTGAGTGCTAGCCGTACATACGCGCCAGGGTCCTGTCTCGATAGCGAGAGTATCCCTGATACCCGTGCAGGCTGTGTCGCTTTGCGAGGCCGGCTGATGGGCTGTAACTTGAGTTTGTCAGTGTCGGGGGAACATAGACCGCGGTTGCCAGTCACCGATGCTCGTGAAGAGCGACAAAAGCATGCGGGAAGCGAAAGCCCTGGCATTTCGTGGCACTCGGCCTTACATTGGGCGGGCAGCGGAGAGTCGAGGGTCAAGCCCTTTCGAACAAGGAGCGATAGAGAATGACTTGGTCTGATAAATGATGTTCGCAGCTACGTCCACAGCAGGGTGTCTCTGGATATCGCCGTGAACAAGAGGTCCCTGTAGTAGCGCCAAGCACTGGTGAAGCAATACGCACAAGCAGTGACACACCTGCCCCAAGACAGTGCTAGTCCCTCCGCAGCAAGCTCCCCATCTCGACCTCATCTCCAGCCTCTCCAGCACGCGATGCCGTTCCTGAGGCGACCGCGAGACCTTCGCGCATCTCACGGCGCACACACAGCTGCTCCGTCACAATGACCATGAGCACCGCGCATACAACCATGACGATCCAGAAGAACAGGGATGTCGGCACAGATGCAGCGTAATACGTCGTCAGGAGGAGGTGGTTGAAGAGCAGTGTGAGGGTGAAGTCAAGGATGAGGCGTGGGCGGCGGACGATGGTGTATAGGAAGAACACGCTGCATAGTGTCAGACTTTCGTCAGAACCAAAGTGCAGGCCACGTACTCTGCGCAGGACGCGCCGACCCAGCATGCAGCGATGATCCAGCCGCGTCTGGGGTCTAACCGTGTATTCCAACGGTCCTCGACCTCGCCGACACCGACCTGCTTCCCGCCGCTCCAGACACTATTGAGCGTTGCCCACGGATCTGTCGACGTGGACGTCGGCCTCCCGGCCATATGTCTCCAGTCCATGATCATGCCTGCATGCAGGTGCAGTCAGCGGCGGCGATGACGGGCGGGACACGGGCATACCAACATTAGCTGCGCCACCCTCGTACTCGAGCGAGGACGACTCCGCGAACAGAGCGAGCAGAGGCGGGAGGAGGACGGCGAGAGTGACATAGTGCAACGTTTGCAGGGATATTATTTGCGAGACGATGAGGACAGGATCCCATCCTGCCGACGAGCTCTGCTTCACCATTGACGAAGGTTAGACGTGAGCCCGCTTTGCGGGAGTGTGCAGGATACCTGAGAATTCACAGATATGCTACGGTGATTGATATTTGGGATCAGTGAACACGCATTAATGGGGTAGTGGTAACCTGGGTCGTTGCCATCGACCCGCCGGGGGTTCGATTCCCCCTTAATGCATGAGATCTAGCGTGTATATCTTTTGCTTGTGCTTTTTTTTTTGTCTGCGACACTGACAGGGCCGAGAGCCCGAGGCGGCGAGGCCCCATTAAGGCTCCAACCGTATAGTGAGTGTACTGTGAGTATACGTGTACAACCGTATACGTGTACTGTGAGTGTACGGTTATCGCCGTACACATCGACTACCCGTATACTACACAGTACACACACAGTTTGTCACGACTTCATGAACAGGCATAGGCTGAACGGTTGAATCGCTGTCATTAGGATCAGAAATTGTGTATGAAAGACGTTGTTGGTTGCAATGCACCAAGTAGCGGCCTCGAAGCCTCATCCCCGGAGGCCCTCGAGCCAGCGTGAACGTCGGAGACGCCGAAGTGTTCTCGTCGAACCACCATCTGTGGATCGTGAGCTTGCTTGTCAGCGTTCAGACCGTGCCCTCTATGACATTATGCATAGTCATCCAGACATCGACAAGGCCATGGACCGGCGCATATAGCCCCCATAGTCCTGCATGCGGACTATTTTAGACTTTCGTCGAGATCTCCGGCAGATGTTGTAATCTCGACGATTCAACTCTGAACGCTCACAGCAAGATCTGTACGAGTCTCGAACATGGCGACATACACGACGAGTTTGAATAGGGTCGTAGTGTTCAAGTGCTCAACGGTGAGCCATCTCGAGACTCATGTATAAATATTTCTCTTCTCGTGTGCAGCTCATGAGCCTCAGGTGTATCGACACGGCCTGCCTGCATGCGCACCTCCTCACGAGCCTCGCTGCTTCCGTCCCGCGACGCTACGCCGCCGTTCTTTTCCCAAGCACTCGTCGTACCCCTGCCTTCGACAGCGCTCGTGCTCAACGGTCTAGAGCTGCTCGAGTTACCCAAGCGCGATAGCTCGCAAGCGATCCACCAGGTTGGGAACGATCCGAACCAGGCCCGAAACATGTCGACCCTCGTGTTTACTGCTCGGCGATGGTGGTATCGTGCGTGGCGGCGGACGCAGGGCCTGGTTACTGTCCTACCACCGCCCGCTCCGGCGTGCGGGGGAGGCGGCCTTCTGCCTATGGTCGTGCACGAGCGCTCGACTTCGTGGACTTGACGAGCCCGGTCCTGCGTGCGGCCGGTATCGTTCACCAACGCTCGCCTTGCGCTCGCCGATGCAGGGCATCGCACCTGAGCGGCGTCGCAGTCGACGTTGCTCATCGTGCCCCGCGCATACCCTGGACCTCAAGCTTCGAGCCCAAGTTTCAGATCCGGATGGCCTCGCCGCGCCGCCACCTCGCGACGCCCAGATCTGACGTCGTGCATGGGGGCCGGTCAACCGGCGGCTACCCACCCTTGGCAGCGAGGCACACAGAAGGCGTTGTATGGTGCTAAGCCGTGGCTGCCTTGTATCTGTAGGTCATAGTAGATGTCCAGGGCCCTTATGGCAGAGTTGTCCGTAAGACTACATGTGTACTGTGTATATACTGTATACAACTGTGTGTGTACTGTGTACTGTGAGTGTACAAGAATTTCGTACACGTATACTATACGGTTGGAGCCTTAGGCCCCATGTCGTAGTCGCGGAGCTTTCAACTTCAACCTCACTGCCCAATGTTCAAATTCAACACTCAATAGCTATCCACAAGTTCCACGACGCGACTTTCCAGCGCTGCTTCATGGAAAACGCAGGTGGCACTGTCCAACTCTTAGTGCGTTCTCTTACTTCGAGCTCAATCAGAGGTTTCAACATTCGAGCTCGAGCAGGACGGCTTCAAGATCGAGGTCATCGTAGAGGACTCCTCTATCATGAACGCAAAGCGCATCGAAACCGCTTGAGAGGGGAGCTGCGGACGGCTTGCTCAAGACGAATTTGAGCGAACCGCTCACAGGCGTTTCGAACGCAAACCTGTCCTCCGCCACTCTGCTGATACGCTTCCTTGGCAGTGTATCGCTCGTTCATGCGACTGAATGGGCGTGCACAGTGGCGTCGCATCGGAGCTGTGAGATGGCGGCCCCGTCGTGAGCCTTGGCATCGGGCATATCAAGACGGGTGCGCATGCCAGGGGTGCGCATGCCGACAAGTACAATACGCCGCGTTGTGCCAAGTACGTCTTGACGTGCTCCTAGGGAATCTGGCATTGACGTGAATCTCGCAGGGAAGGGCTCGACGGCAAGTCGATAGTCGCAAGCGAAAAGAGCCTCTCGGCGGTCGCAGCGCTCTCGTTCTTCTCAAGAAGCCCAAGATGGGCTGCATGATTTAGCGAACGGATTCTACTGACGTCCGCTAGCAGCACTGCAGCACTGCGGATGTCATCGCCCGCCTCTGATTACACAACGCATATCCTTGATGACGGGCGGTGCCTCACAGATGCCGTCAAGGTCCTGTCCGACTTCGCTGCCGCATCAGCGTCCCTGGAACCGTACATGCTCCTTGTCCAGCTTCGCCCAGCCGTGTTGAAATTGCTCGTGAAGGCTAGAGCGATGGGCATCTCCGCTGGTCGTGGCGCTCACGCTTGCTTTAGCCCGGCGCTGGCGCCAGGAGCCATCGCGAGCGTAATGGCTCCGTGCACCGCTCGACATCGGTTGTCCGATGCACAACTTTGTTGCCACAGGCATTCGCCGCTATGGGTCGGTACTCCGGATCTAGCTTGGCCTGGCACCGCCTGCGCTGTCGGCGGCGCGCTCGTCAATCGACCCGTGATATGTGGGTACTAGAGTACATATAGGACGAGATGGTCCTGCTGTAGCATCATCCCGCTCAGCGATACACTGCTGATCTGCTACGATGCTGCACAACGACGTACGTGCGGACTTTTTTCGCGATCTGCTGCCCGCTCACTTCGTTGTGATAGCACACGAACGGCAATGGCCATGCAGAGGAGATCCTTACAGTACGTGGTGCCCTTTGACTTTTGTTCTCAATCATGACTTACGAGCGAACTCCTGTCACAGTATAACCGACTGAAGCAGCAGCTCGAAGTCCAATATCAGCATGACCAGCGCCTCAAGCCCCTGCTCGACCTCCTCGCCGCGGTTGAGGCACCGGAGGTGGACTACTACAGTCCGGAAGTGCAGGGGATTATCGACGAAATGCGTGCGCAGAACGCCGTTGCCGCGCCTGCAGCAGCCAAGCCCGAGTACAAGGTCATCCCTTTCTTCAAAAAGGTGCAAGAGGACATAGAACACGTCGAGACGAAGGTAGAGACCTTCGTAGACCACGTCGAGGGCAAGGTCGAGACACACATCGAGACTGTTGAGGAGAAGCTCTGGGGCGCACCGACTGTTACCCTTGCGGAGATCGGGGACCCGACGGTGGAGCAGGTCCTCGGCATGGACGACTTCAAGAACTGGGGCCAGAACGTCACCTTCCGCGCTAGCCACCAGCTTGTCGTGCGCTCCGTCGAGGGCGTGCGCAAGGTCGTCAAGTGGGCTGCGGCGAAGGGCAAGCGCGTTCGTGTCGCTGGTTTCCGGCACAGCTGGAGGTCCGTCGTTTCATGTCTTGTCTCTATATTCTCTGACAGGGTCTGCGCAGCGAGGTCTTCGGACGAAACGGAGATGTGCTCATCATGTTCTTGCCTTTCGACACGCTGGTCACGCTGCCGTACCAGAACCCGCCTGAGGACTGGAAGACCGAGCTGTCTGGCATCACGCCCGTCGCGAGCGTCGCGGGGCGCACGGCGCCGGCGGGACACGCCTTCTTCCAGATCATGGCGGGCACGACGAACGAGCAGTTCCGCGAGTGGTGCTTCGCGCACAAGACGCACTGCCTGCCGTTCAACGTGATCATGGTCGAGGTGACATTCGGCGGCACGAACGCGCCGATCTGCCACGGCTCGAGCCTGAGCTCGACGACGCTCTCGGACCTCGTCGTCGCGGTCGAGTACGTCGACGCGCACGGCGAGCTGCGCGTCGTGGACGACCCCGCCGAGCTCCGCGCGGCGAGCGGCGCGTTCGGCCTCCTCGGCGTCGTCGTCGCGCTCACGCTCCAGCTCGAGAACATGGGCGTCACGGACATGATGCCCGTCAAGGTCCCGATGCCGCTCGCGATTCCACCGCCGCCCGGCTTCGAGCTCCCCCAAGAGGTGCGCCAGATGATTACCGAGAAGAAGATCACGGAGGCGCAGTTCGCGGAAGCGCAGAAGGAGTTTGAGCGCCGCTGCGAGACGGACTATTACCTCGAGTGGTTCTGGTTCCCGTACCAGGACGACTGCTGGGTCAACACGTGGTCGAGTGGGTTATCCTGGAAATAACTGAGATTGCTCACAGCTGAAGCACTTCATCGCAGAGAGGCCCGCGACAGACAAGGACGTCAACCTGCAAGCTTATCCAGGCGACGGTCTGCTGGATGGTGTCAAGTCACAACAAGTGAGCTCCGCCCTGCATGTTCCCGCAGCAGTCGCGTCTGACACGTCGTGTCTCAGATCCAAGAGACCCTGGCAGAGACCCTCGTGAACTTCCTTCCCTTCATAGCCCTGCCCGGGCGGCTGCAGGCGTTCCTCTTTGGTGCTGCGGGCCTGCTTGCGCTGCCCAGCATCACGGATCCGGCACAGGCGATTCGGACGCTGCAGAGCGAGGCGGAGCATTTCCGACGCGGGATCCGTGAGTCCCTTTCGCACGCGCGTGTTTCACGCCTTGCTTACCCGTGCGGCCCCCAACAGAGAACTTCAGGTGCTGGGACACCGAGTGGGAGATTCCGGTCCCCACGGTCAACGGAAAGCCGAAGTACGAGCTTATCCAGCGCGCATGGTGAGTCCCGTGTCCTTACTCTCGTCCGTCGCACTGGTGCTCATGGAGCGCAGGTGGGACGGCATCGCGGCGATGTACTCACGCGGCGACGCGCCGGTGCGCGTCGCGCTCGAGATGCGGCTCACGGGCGGGTCGGACGTGCTGCTCGCGCCGCAGCGCGGCAACGCGGCGACGTGCTCCATCGAGGTGCTCACGACGCTCGTCACGCCGCCCGAGCAGTGGGCGTCGTTCATGCAGACGGTCGCGGACCGCTGGACGGGCTACGACGTGCGCGACGAGCGCGGGCGCGTGCTCCACGCGCGCCCGCACTGGGCGAAGCAGTGGAAGGGCCTCACCGTGCGTGGGAAGCCGGTCGAGCAGTACCTCAAGGAGGACGCATACGTGGAGGCGTTTGCCGAGTTTAGGCAGGTGTTCAAGGGGATTGTGGAGAGGAACCATGCAACGGTTGAGGAGACTCTCAAGGTCTTCGGAAACGATCTCATGGTCAAACTGATTTTTGAGTGAACTACCGTCGCTGGTGATGATGGATGTGGGGTTACGCGTTGGATAATGGGTATTCTTGTATATTTTCTGGCGTATCTGGTCAGTGTGTATAGTGAAATAAATCTCTAGGTGTACCTCCTCGTGTATAGTTGGTGAAATATTCGTATTATGGAAAGTGTTCAAAGCTTGCCAGCCCAATAAGATGGTACCTCGCTCCCGCGCAATGACAGTCTCGCAACACACATTTGCACAGCGATTATATTGGCAGCGCTCACAAAGTCTAAACGGCCCGGAGCCGTGGGCGAGTACACAGTATCCTGGGAGCACCGGCGCAGATTGGTTGAAGGAAATCGGCCAGTGATAGGCTACAACGCTAGTTTCTGCGGGCGGATAGCCTGCTGTGCAGGCCATTTATCGAAGTGACCAGCTGCGTTGTAGACGACGTTGTACTCCGACCCATCGCCCTGGAGTCCGAGGATATTCGAGATAAGATGTCCGTTTCGTGGGAACGAGTGCGGTGGTACTTACGAATAGCAGGTACGGGAACCCCTTGTTGAAGGGCACGGTATCGTTGAGGAACTTCATTTGCTCGGGGCTAAGCGCGATGTCGAGGGCCTCCAGGTTTGCATGTAGGTGCTCAATCTTGCGGCCGCCAACAATGGGGAAGACATATGGGTATTTCTGCATGAGGTACGCGATGGCCACTGGGTGCCCGGTGAGCGAAGCCTGAGCGAAGAGAATGGCGAGGGCGTACCTGCAGTGATGCTCTTCGCGCCAAGCTCCCCAGCGACCTTCTCAAGCGCCCTGCTGGCCTTGCGCTCGGTCTCGTTCCTGAGCCAGCCGTCGAACTGCAGCATCGTGCGGCCGCCCTCGCCGGACTTCATGCGGCGCTCCTCCTCGGCGTCCGTGCGTATCTTGCCGGCGCAGAGCACGTTCCAGGGCGCGATCGCCATGCCTGTCCAGACAGGGTTCAGCACGCTCGCCGCGGAACGCCCGTAAGTCGGATGCCCGCGGACGCACCTTCGTGAATGCACATCGGGATGATGTCGCGCTCCATGTCGCGCATGCAGATGTTCCACTCGCCCTCGTAGATGACGAACGGCGTCTTGCCGGCCATGCGCGCGTAGTTGTTTGCCTTGGACACGACCCACGCCGGCGTGTCGGACACACCGAGGTAGAGGACCTTGCCCTGCGCGACGAGATGGTGAAGGCCGTTCATGACCTCCTCGACGGTGCAGTTGTAATCCCAGAAGTGGACGTAGAAGATGTCGATGTAGCTCGTGCGTAGCTTACGCAGCGAATCATGCACGGAGACGTGCATCGACTTCGTGCTGTTCCCGACGTACTGCGACTTCTGCGGGATCTTCTCGAAGCTGTCTCCTCGCTTGTACAGAAGACTGTACTGCAGGAGGATCAGGATCATTGGATTTTCTGGAGAACGTCCAACTCCTCATACCTTGGTAGCGATCACCATCTGGTCTCGGACACCACGAGACTCCATCCACTCGCCGATGAATTCTTCAGATGTTTCGTCTTGGCTGACAGAGATGAGGATGGTCTACATGAGGAGATGATTCATCTGACTTACTATACGTTGGCAGTATCGACGAAGTTACCGCCGGCCTTGTAGAAGGCATCGAGCAGCGCGAAGCTCTGTTCCTTGTCCATAGTGCCCATACCGTATGGATGCCACTTATCGCCAATGCTCATCGCGCCAAGCTGTATGGGCGAGACATGGAGACCTGCTCCAGGAGCAAGCTGTCTGTGTCGACCAAGCTTGGTCGGAGGCTCAGGTGCGGCTGCCCAGACGTCGCCCATGGTGCAATCCTACGGGAATAGAGGGAAGGGGGAGTACACAGGTTCTGCTTGGCTAACCCAATGTTATACCTGCCGTTGCCTGAGACGTCCTATACAGTCAGCCATGGTACTCAAACGCGATATCCGCTTTCTCTCACCGTCCGGTGCCTTTCCTAGGCACATCATACTGGGCGCGACATTTCCAGTGTTCTGGTCCAGATGAATTGTCAATCTCCTGAGAGAAGGTAAGTTCAGACCCGAGCTAGAAGGCCATCGCATAATAAGGACATACCAATTTCCCCCTGTCCTAGTGCCGCGCAGCAGCGCAATCGAGTGTGGGATACAAGGGACCAAGGGTGAATGAAGTATAGAGCGAGGGCGCCCTCGACGTTCTGCTGGAGCACATCGCTGGGCCTAGTCAGGATTCTTGAGCGCTGAGAAACAGGTCGCCTACTCGACGTTTCACAGGGTCTTCCGAAGACCCTCCGTCTTCACCAAACTTGGAACCATGAATGCATACCGTGTCGGTCGGCAATACCATGCTTGGGCTCACACTGCCTCCCTGGCGATAAGTTGAAAATGAGTTCCAGAGTATGCAAAATGTCCAATGAAAGTCTACAGGCCGCGCTGCCTAGGCCCCTTGCCCCACTTCTCGACCAAGAAGTTATGCATGAATTCGTATACCTCGCGGTTCGCGCCGCGCTTGTATATCGAGTGATCGCTGGCCCAAAATGAGCACGCCGTATTAGATGAGTAGAACTAGAGCAGCTACGCACCTGTCCGTGAACATCCGGAAGCGGAAGCCGCGCACTTTGTCCGCTGTGAGCATGTCGAGCAGATGCGCAGAGTTCGCGAAATGCACGTTGTCGTCTCCGCTGCCGTGCGCGAAGAGGAAGTCTAGGTTGTGGAAGCCGGTGACGTTCGAGATGGACGCTGTGACATAGCCATCTGGGTTCGCTTGCGGGAGATTCATGTACCGCTCAGTGTAGATAGAGTCTAGGGGCAAGATCAGATTGGGTTACATGACGCATTGCGTCGTTCACGTACCATAAAGTCGCCAGCTGGTCACAGGCTAAACAAAGCTCAGTGCGTGGAATCAAGGAAACAAAAGGATACGCTTACTGCAACAGCCATAGCTAGCGAGTGCACGCCCGCGTTTGCTTCGGCCACCTTGCAGCTCATGAAGCCACCATACGACTACGATCACAGTAAGCTGCAAGATCCTACGCTGGAAAGACATACACACGTACCCAACCCCAGATACCAATCCGCTTGGGATCGACGTACTCCTTCGCAGCCCAAAGCCTGTACGCATTTCGTGAGCACACCCGTGTATCCCGTACCAAGTCGACTCACTTCGCAGCGTAGATTTGGTCGATAGTTTCCCAGTGGCCAAGGTTATCCTTCACAGGGTTCCGCAGGTGCCGGCCCTTGAAGCCAGTTCCACGGCCGTCGACGATGACGACGATGTACTTGTGGTACGCCGCAAGGAAGTAGTGCCAGTCCATCCCATAGCGCAGGCTCACTTGTTGGGAGCCCGGGCCGCCGTACACGTGGAAGAGCACAGGGTACTTCGTCTTGCCCGAGTCGTCCATGCGCGGAGGACGAATCTCGCGGACGTTCAACTCTGCGTGAATTCATAAGCACAGGGACGAGCTAGTGCACTGCACGTGCATACCGAAGCCATCGCTCTCGATGGTCGTGTGAGTGACGACGGGTAGTTCGTACTGTGCAAGGGTAGCGTTGAGTGCACTGTTGTCCACGAAAGGGTAGTCGAACGCTGCACGGACACGGTCAGGGAGGCATGTCTCATACGCAGCGAAATCACTAACTAGCATTGCCCGCCTGGATGATTCTCTGCCATGGAACGTTGGGGCCGCTGTACGTCAGAAGGTAGTATCCGGCCTGCGGGGAGAAGCTGGCAGAGTAGTATCCTGGCAAGGCGCGGTCCGTCAGAGCAACGGGTTCCGCGATCAACGACGTGTTCGCCTTTGGTATAGCTGCGTAGTAGACATGGCGCTCCAATGACGACGGATTAGCAGCAAGATAGTACCTGGCGCAGGTTGTGAGCAGGCAGCGAGGGAAACTCGGGGATGGACATACACTAGGTTCTTGTCAGAGTCGACTGCAAGAATGTCCGTCACCTCCCATTTGCCAGACGTCACAAACTGGGGTGTTTTCGACGTCGGAGGGTTGTAGAGCGCAATATGGTTGTAGCCGTCTTTCGAGGGGACGATGTCGAGATATCCGGGGGTTCCCTCAGCGGACATGCGTGGGTGCAGGGGATGAATGGCATGTATCTGGGAATAGTTCAGCCCGCGTCCGACACGACTGCATCATACGTACAGCCTCAATCCAACCATCGTCGCCCTCCTCGCCACCCTGTCCAAGTGTCCTGACGATCTGACCGTGTCCGCTCGCAGCATCCTGGAGGTTGAAGAGCACAATGCTTCCGTTGACGGCGGAGCGGTCCAGCTCTTCTACGAGCAACGTAGAGTTGCTGACCCAGGTGACGTCCTGCACGACGCGGCTTTCGGGGGCAAGTCGGTGGTCCCAGGTCAGCTCCAGGCTCGCTTCCGCGACGGCAACATCTTCCGGGTCGCCGGCAGTCTTCATATCCTCGTAACGGTCGAGCTCAAAGACGTGGATCGACACGAGCGGGTTGCTGTAGCCCGGTTTCGGGTACTTCATCGTGACATGCCCGGGGTATGGCACGACTTCGTACGAGTTCTCCGTCGGGTTGTACACCGGGAACGTAAACTCGTCAACCGCTGTCTCGTCAAAGCGTAGATAGGCGAGCTTCGCAGAGTCGGGCGACCACCAGAGTGCGTAATCGGCCGAGAACACTTCTTCCTCGTACACCCAGTCGGGTACGCCGTGGAAAAGTGAGGCATTGCCTGAGGATGTAATCTGGATAGGCTCGCTTGACGAGGGGTGCGGGAGGATGTACAAGTCGTTCTGAGTGACATATGCTATCGCTTGGCCTGTCGGCGACCACTTGGCGAAAGCCGTTAGAGGGGGGTTGGATGGAGCAATGAGTGGGTGGGTCGTGTGAGTGGTCAAGTCATGGATGTAGTAGTTGCCGAAGCTAGAGTGGCGCCATTGCTACAGCTCCATGAAGTGAATGCTGGTAAGGGTGTCGAGAGGAGACATACCTTGACGTGGTCGGACTTGATGAGCATATACTTCATGTCCGACGATAGCTCCCAGCTTGACCACTGAAGGGGCGTGCCTTGTGCCTGAAGTGTGCATGAGATATCAGCTCCGCGAGTGCCGTACACGACGTACGTCCTTAACGTCGCTCATTGTAACCAGTTTAAGTGTCGACCGGTACTTCAGGTCCACGAGCGAAATCTCGTCGTTCTGGCTGGTCGCAAACACACCGTCGCCAGCTAGACACCATGGTTGAGTACTTGACAGTGTCACAGGTATCTTCATATGAACACACCTTCAGGAACCCAGCGTACGAAGCCAGTCTGAGCAGTGAACGTTCCGTTGAAGATGTGCTCCATAGTGATATGCTGTGTGCCATGTATCTGGAACGATGTGCCGTGGTACGAGAAAGCAGCAAACACTCCGATGAGTGCAGCAGTAGCGACAAGAGCCGTAAGACATATGACAAGCCAGCGCAGCGAGGCCGGACGAGGGTGCTTCTAGGTGCGCAGCGGGTGTTCAGAGATGTTCCTGGAACAACGGCAGCATACAGCGCACCTTCCCACCCACTACCAGCTCTCCGTCATCGTTCCCCATGCCCTCTCCCTGCTCTTCCGCGTCTCCGGGAGATTTACGTGACAAGCTCTTTTCCAGCAACGTCTCGCCCTCGTCGTCCGAACTTGGCGGGTCGAACTCGCCCTCGCCATAGTACGTCATGGGCTTGACGACCTCTGGAGGATACTTCGCGCCTGATGGCGTGTCGGGCTCGCCATCTTCTCCCAGTGGGACGGGGGAGTAGTCCGGCGTAGGCATCGTGGGTAGACGTCGGGACACTGAGAGAAGCGCTTCCGCCCCGCGGCGCGCCAGTACAGATGTGGCGTCAAATGTTCATTAGCGCCCTAAGATCGCCTCAATCATGAGCGAAATCAATCCCTATGGACTACTATGGAAAGCATGGAAATGGCAAAACTACAATGCAGCTAGTTGATTTGACAGAAAATCTGGGTCGTAGGCCATTTGCTTGCAGAAACTAGCATTGTAGCCTATAACTGGCTGATTCTCTACATCCAATCTTCGCCCTGAGTTTTCCTGGGGGTAGCACCCTTGGCTCCGGACCGTCGAGACTCTTGTTCGACAGTACCGCCAGTTCGCTTTGTACAATGAAAATAATTGCTCGAGAAAGTACGTCATTTTACGAGAAGGTCGTGCAAATTTCACGGTGTTCAAGTACGACTTCCATGAGAATAAGCATCTGAAGATTAGTTTGAATTGACGGCGGTACCAAACCAGATTGATACAAGAGTACAGATTATACAAAGTGTGGTCCCAAGTTCATCATCGCACTGGACGGCAGTGACTACCCAAAAATAAGGTGTACCATGAGATCGTTTCCAAAGACCTTGAGGGTCTCCTCAACCGTCGCATGGTCCCTCTCCACAATCCCCTTGAATACCTGCCTAAACTCAGCAAACGCATCAGCGTACGCGTCCTCCTTGAGGTACTGCTCGACCGGCTTCCCATGCACGGTGAGGCCCTTCCACTGCTTTGCCCAATGTGGGCGCGCGTGGAGCACGCTTCCATCCTCGTTGCGCAGGTCGTAGCTCGTCCAGCGATCCGCGATCGTTTGCATGAAAGTTGCCCACTGCTTGGCCGGCGTGATGGGCGTCGTGAGCACCTCGATCGCGCATGTCGCGCTGTTGCCGCGCTGCGGCGCGAGCAGCACATCCGATCCGCCCGTGAGCCGCATCTCGAGCGCGACACGCACCGGCGCGTCGCTGCGTGAGTACATCGCCGCGATGCCGTCCCACCTGCGCTCCATAAGTACCGTAAAAACAAGCGGAGCATATGACACGGGACGCACCACGCGCGCTGGATAAGCTCATACTTCGGTTTGCCGTTGACCTTGGGAACCGGAATCTGCCACTCGGTGTCCCAGCACCTGAAGTTCTCTGTTGTGTGCCACACGAGTGAGCAGGATATGAAACACGCGCGTACGGAAGGGACTCACGGATGCCTCGCCGGAAATGTTCCGCTTCGCTCTGCAGCGTTCGAATTGCCTGTGACGGATCCGTGATGCTGGGCAGCGCACGCATACATGCCGCACCGGATAGTAACGCCTGCTTCTTCCCGGACAAGAGTCGAAACGGTATGGAGTTCACGAGGGCCTCAGCTATCGTCGCTTGGATCTGAGACGCCCCACGTCGGCTGTGAATCCCCGGGGTACGTACAGGATGGAACTCACCTCTTGCGATTTGACACCATTCAAAAGGCCGTCGCCTGGGTATGCTTTTCGGTTGACGTCACTGTCTGTCGCGTACCTCTCTGAAAGTACTTCAGCTGTGGGGAATCACAGGTGATTCAAGAAGACCTACTCGACCACGTGTTGACCCAGCAGTCGTCCTGGTACGGAAACCAGAACCACTCGAGGTAATAGTCCGTCTCGCAGCGGCGCTCGAACTCCTTCTGAGCTTCCGCGAACTGCGCCTCCGTGATCTTCTTCTTGCTGATCATCTGGCGCACCTCCTGCGGGAGCTCGAAGCCGGGCGGCGGCGGAATCGCGAGCGGCATCGAGACCTTGACGGGCATCATGTCCGTCACGCCCATGTTCTCGAGCTGGAGCGTGAGCGCGACGACGACGCCGAGGAGGCCGAATGCGCCGCTCGCCGCGCGGAGCTCGGCGGGGTCGTCGACAACGCGCAGCTCGCCGTGCGCGTCGACGTACTCGACCGCGACGACGAGGTCCGAGAGCGTCGTCGAGCTCAGGCTCGAGCCGTGGCAGATCGGCGCGTTCGTGCCCCCGAACGTGACCTCGACCATGATCACGTTGAACGGCAGGCAGTGCGTCTTGTGCGCGAAGCACCACTTGCGGAACTGTTCGTTCGTCGTGCCGGCCATGATTCGGAAGAAAGCGTGCCTCGATGGAGCCGTGCGTCCCGCGACGCTCGCGACGGGTGTGATGCCAGACAGCTCGGTCACCCAGCTTGCAGCCGGGTCCTGGTACGGCAGCGTGACCAGCGTATCAAATGGCAAAAACATGATGAGGACGTCTCCGTTTCGTCCAAATATCTCGCTGCAAGACCTTGTCAGAGACTGTCAAGACGAGAAGTGAAACGTCAAACCTCCAGCTGTGCCGGAACCCGGTGACACGGACGCGCCTGCTCTTCGCCGCAGCCCACTTGACAACCTTGCGCACGCTTTCGACGGAGCGCACGACAAGTTGGCAACTAGGGCGGAATGAGACGTTAAGGCCCCAGTTCTTGAAGTCGTCCATGCCGGTGATCTGCACTACCGTCGTATCTCCAATCTCCGTGAGGAGAGTAGGGGGCGCGTCCCAGAACTTCTCCTTGTTGATCATCTCGGTACGTGGTCCGGTCCTGCCCTCGACGCGGTATGCAACAGTTTTCACCTTCGTTCCAATGTGTCCTTCCCCTTCTTCGTCCTCTCTGAAGAGGCGTCTGACTTTGTATTCGGGCTTGGGTACCGCAGGCGCGGGCACATCATCCTGTGCGCGCAATTTGTCGATGATGACCTGCACCTCCGGACTGGAATAGTCCACCTCGGGAGCCTCGATCAGCGCAATAAGGTCAAGCAGGGGCTCGAAGCTAGGATCAGCCTGATATTGGCGTTCAAGATGCTCTTTCAGTTGGTCCCACTGTGGTAGCATTTTTGTAAGCTGTGATTGAGCACAAAAGCCGAAGTACGGTCGAAAGGAGTCACTTGCCGTGAGCGTTTCATCCGAACTGTCATCGCCTTGGGGTCTTTCCGTGTGCTGTGCCAACGCAGTGAGCTGACTATAGATCACCACAGATGTCGGAACGTACGTCGTTGTGTAGCATCGTATCCAGCTAGCGGCGTATTGTTGGGTGGGGCTATGTAGTGGGAGTTTAACTCTCCTATATGTACTCTGCCCAGGTATCACGGGTCAATCAACGAACCAAACTTCCATAGCGCAGGCGGTGCCAGACCAAGCTAGACCAGATCTACCGGACCATAACGGCGAATCCCTGCAGCGACAAGGTTGCGCATGAGAGAACTGGTATCGAGAAGCACACGGTTACGTTACGCCCGTGTTTGCTGCTGGCGCTGGGGCCACAGTACCGTCTTGTTGCTTGAGTGTGCTTTTGAAATGCGGCGATCGTATCATATATTGAATATGGAGATTCCAGAGATCGAGGGGGCTGCAATACGTCAAGAGGTGTCTCTCACTCGCTCAGACCCACTTGTCGTCGAGCTGTTCCCTGCAAGGTTCATATCAATACTAGGTTTCGAACTTCCATGCCAGAATATAAGATGGCTCGATACGAAGCAGCACATTACACCCGGTAACGTACTCGCATAGTCAGGTGGGTCTGCTGCGGTCTATCCGAAGTGAAACCCGAAGACGAGATGCGCGGTGAACGTACCATCTATCTCGTCACTCTGGGCCGAGGCCATGCAGCCCCACCTATCCGTCAGTGCAAGCAGTGTGCTGCCGCAGAAGTTTATCAGCGAGGCGGAAAAGTGGCGGAGAGATCTCTGGGAGCGTTCCAATGAGTCTGACGTTGAGCAGTGGTGAGCGACTGGCGAGGTATCGCGAATATAGGTACCAGCGCAAAACTCACTGAAACCCTGGTTGCTTGCTATGACCGCCTTTTAACTCCTTCATAACGACAGATGCCTCGGAGTAGCCTTTTAAATAGCCACTGCAAGCCACCGCACATGTTGCTTGGATTGGCAAGCTTGCTATACGAGCTTGGCAGCCAGTCTTAAAACTGGAAGCGTCGAGGTTCTGTGTAGTAGTGGCTTATCGTCCATACCAGATGACGATTCAAAAGAAAGAGCATTTGGGCGCCTCCATTCATCAACACGGCTGGGGATGGAGACGAGCTGGAGATATCGGCTTTGAATCACGCTTTTTGGGTCCACGAAAACAAGTCTGCCTTTGTATGTACAGGGATGTGAGATATAGGCTCTGTCTTCGATACACTGCGCGCGAATATATCGTGCAGGGTACCGTACTTCATCCGAAATATGAATTCAAGGTGTACGCCGGGGACCGTACCGGTACATGTACTGGCAAGTCTACAGCGGTATATCTTCATTGACGTTCTCTCACTGGACGATAATAATTAGGCGGTAGACCGTTCTTGTACTGTGTACAGTTCAACAGCTCAACTGCAAAAGCAAAAAGGGGCGCTGAAGTTGCGCCCTGAATTTTGATTGCATTAAGGGGGAATCGAACCCCCGGCGGGTCGATGGCAACGACCCAGGTTACCACTACCCCATTAATGCTTGCTTCATCATTTATTTCTAATTGTTATGAGTATCATCAGTACCGGCGCTTTTCTACCCCTGCTCTCCAACTGCGACACCAGCCTACCCTTGCCTCCGATTCACCATCACTTCTCAGTATTGTTACAGAGATAGCATTCGTTCATGCCGCGGCAATCTCTCAAGCCGAAAACACTCAGACAGAGCTCTCTGTCGTTCCCGTCGAAACGATCAACGGCGACGGAAGCAAAGGAGAAGCATGCCCAGCCCTCTGCTTCCGCGACCCCTACCCCGCGGCGCACCACTGACATCTCAGACATTGACGACGTTATAGACATCCCCGATACTTCTGACATCGAAGAAATGGAGCCTGTCACGACTTCCTTGCCGCAAGACGACGAGGTGGAGCTGCTCTCTGACGACGAGCCAGTGCGCGCTCCGGCGGCGAAGGCGACCCGGGGAAAGCGCGCGGCTTCGAGGAAGGGGAAGGCCGCTGAGCAGGAGGATGAGATAGTGGATGAGATAGAGGAAGAGGAGGAAGAGGAACGGCCGAAGAAGAAGAGGCGTGTGTCGTCGCGCACGGCCAAGTCTGCGGCTGCCTCCATCGAGGCTCCCGTGGAAGACGAGCCCGGCGCCGCCTCGACCAAGAAGGGGAAGGGGAGGAAGGGGAAGAAGTCGCTCGCGAAGTCCGTGTTCGGCTCGCGTGAGGGCGTGGAGAACTCCGAGAGCAACACGGTGGCGAGCTGGAAAGACGAGAGCAAGAAGACCAAGCTCACGGCCAAGGGGAGCGGCAAGAACGCTGTCGCGAAACATGTGGACATAGTGAAGATGCGAGAGCACTTTGGCTATGTCCGCGCGCAGCAGGGGAACGTGATGCCTAGTGAGTATATGCTGTCGAGAGATCTTGAGCGACATGCTGACAGGGCACAGTCCATGCAGAAAACCACTCCATGGAAGACCACATTCTCCGTTTCTTTGACCTGTAAGCATGTCTCCGACATCACCTTGTGCATATATCCAACGCTCTCTGCTGCAGATCATACCAATACGGTCCATGTATCGGCATCACCCGTCTTCAACGCTGGGACCGTGCTCAATCCCTAGGCATGAGCCCGCCCGAGGTGGTGAGTGCTGCGCAGCCGGCTCTCCGCTGACGTCACCACTCACTCTATGTTCGTAGGTTAAGCAACTCTTGACAAATGAGGACGGCTCTGAACGCGCCGAAGTCAAAGAGTGTGTTTTCTTTGGACAGGTCTGAAGCGCGTATGCTCCGTCTCAAACTTGTGATTTCTGGTGCACTTTACGCTGTATATACCTTAGCTCCCTTCGATGCTCGATTCTCTGGTCGCGGGAATATGGACCCTGCTGTAATTTCGTTGTTGTAGTTTAGAAACTGTACTGCTATCGCTCTCTTAGGATGTTGTTCCCTCGTCGTGGATGTAATGAAATGTGTTGCAGGGGTGACTCCTACAGTGATTTGACGCTCAACGCACGGTCCTGCTCAACGCACGGTGTATAGGCGCCCAAAGATCGTCGAGAGGACTATCGCCGTTTCTTGCAAGATTATCGGTGCTTCCAATTATTTACATATGTACAAGAGTGGTGTAGAGTATCTACAGTATGTCTAGATCTACAATATATACAGATAAAATTACACTACGTATGAAATTTGCGTCAAGAACCAGTCTAGCACAGTCAAGCATCTGAAGATGAGTCCGAACGGTCCGAGTCAGATTTCAAGTCGTCCGAGTCCGAGTCTGCACCGTCCGAAGTCAGAGCACCATCCTTAAGCTCCTCGAGCCCTCTCGCAACCGCAGCTTGCCGCCGCTCTCTGCCCTTGCCAGCAGAGTCCAGCTTCTGGTCGAGGTAGCTCAGCTGCCGCTTGCCTAGCTCTTCAGCGTACGTGATATCTTCGTCAAAGCACTCCGGCGTCTTGTCTTTTGCGACCAGCGGGGGCTTCTTGGGGCGCGGCTTACTGTCGCGACTACAATCGTCGCAGTCCTTCTTCCAAGCAGTCTGGCGCGCGGCGTTGATCAAGCGACGCTTATCTTTTTGTGCGTCGCGCCATCGCGCACGTTTGGCCTTCGCAGCAGCCACCGCGAGCGATCGCACAGTTGCAAGTTTCTTCTTCGACGCCTCCGCTTTATCGGCCCGCAAGGCTGCACGGAAGCCAGCGCTGGTGTAAACACGGCGACGAGTTTTCTGCAAATAGCGCTGGGCGTGCTTGTTCTTCTCGCTCTGCCGTTTGCTCTTTGCGTTGAGACGTCGCTGAAGAGATCGTCCGAGCCCATGTTCTACCACAAGCTGGGCGTTGAGGTTCTTGATGGAGCGATGAGAGCGCGCGAGTTCCGCACGCAGATTGGCGACTTCGACTTGCAACGCCTCGGATTTGGCCTTCAGGGTGGGAGGGTCTTCGTCACCGCGAATCTGGTAGCTTCGGGGCATGGTTGGAGTATCTGGGACGGGCTGGAGAATGGGAGATGTGGGGACTCTGTCACTTGACTCGTCAAGGCGAGGGCAAAGCGGTATATTGAGCAGTGCGACGTGACGAGCAGTGACGGCTGCTCGCTTTCGGGGAGTAAAGTGATGGAGCGGGATGTTCATGGATCGAGGTGTAATCTCGAGGGCATAGCGTGCTTCTTCGCTGAGCTCCTCTCGTTGGGGAGTAGATGGGTTTGTGCTAACGTCTTGCAGCTCAACCAGGGTGTCAATGACCCCAGCTGCGACTTGTGCAGGCTGGGGAAGAGGAAGAGGGAATGCAGAAGCTTGTGTCGAGCTCTCCAGGCTGGGAGCGATCATGTCGCCTGTGATACGCCACGGCTCGATAGGCCGTGAGAGTCCGGTAATGACAAAGGCCTTCCGGTTGTTCTCTGGAGTGAAAACCTCCTTCCAGACCTCGTTCACGACCTCGAGGAAATGCTCCTTGCCCACAGGCATCCCGTTCTCCTGCTCGAAGCGCTGTTCTACCTGCGGCCAGAGCCTCTTCACCAAGCCGTAATGTAGACGATCGAGCCCTTGAAGAACATGAGTGGAGTGTGGGGGGTAGCCAATGACATGAATGCCGCGCTCCGCGGCTCTCTCGCAGAAGTTAAGATCAAGATGGCTGCCGTGGTTATCGAGGTGGAGGATACGCGGCTCGCCATTAGCTTTCGGTGCCGTGAGCGTGTCGAACCAATCCAGCCAATCATATGCCAGCTCGCTGTCCATGTAACCATGCTCGGAGTGTCCCATTCTGTAATTATCTCAGCAGCTATACATCGCCACAAAAATGTTGCCACGTACAAAGCCTCGCCGGGATTATCTTGCAGGCCCCAGCTTGTCTGAAAGCGAGTGCCCTTCCATATGACGAATGGTGGAAGAGAAGTGCCGTCCGCGCAGATCGTCCCCATTATAGACGTCAGCTCGCGGTCCCCGTCTTGTATGATGTGTTGTCGCTGAACACCCCGACGCGTTATGACGCGCTGAGTGACGTCTATTGCACGAAGGACGCCGATTTCATCTGCAACATATCGATTCCAATCCTTGATATCGCACCCCTCGTAATACTCGTCAGTGGTGTCCCAATAGTCACTGAGCTCGTTGAGATTCACTCCTGCGGCGCGCTGTGAGTCAAGCGAGGAACCCCAGCTCGTCTGCAGCCGGTCTGCGTATCGTGCCTTCCAGCGGTATACCCATTTGCCTCCCATCTGAGAGCTGCCCTGCGTCAAGACGTCTGCGACCGCCACGGGATCCGAGCCGGCCTCGGTGAGTCTCTTCGCAGAATGGAGGTTTGTGGCGGCCTCTGCTGCCCGCTTGTTCGTAAGAGGACGTTCGCGGTCCGCAAGGCCTTCAGCCATGGAGGCAAGTTGATCTTCATTCTCGGGCCCCAGTTTCGTCCTCCTCCGTGCTTCCTCCCACTTATCCAACGTGCCCTCCAGCCTCCTCTTCAGCTGAAACCTGCTAACCCCCGCCTCCTTGCAGATAGCAGTCTTTGAGCGTTGTGTTCCATTGGGCCCAGTCGGATGGCGGCATTCTTCGTTCCAGAGGTCGACAGCGTGAACCAGCTTCTGGTGGTTGTCTCGGAGCGCAGCCTGGGATTTCTGGAGCTTGGACTTTGCGCAGCCAGTCATAGAGTATAGCAAGGAGCATTAATATTAGAAAGAGACAGGTGTGCGACGTGTTTAGGGTACGTGGGTGACGTAGAAAGACAAGCCGCAAGCGACGCGTCGCGGTAGGCTCCCAAGGCGCTTATCCGCCGTGCGTTGAGCAGGACCGTGCGTTGAGCGTCAAATCACTGTAGATGTGTCGCGAGCTATGAAATGCTCGCCTCCTGAGTACTGAGTGTCTGCCACAATACGGTTATGTCTGCTATGTCTGCGCTCAAATAAAAGTTGTACAATTCGTCCTGGCCATCTATTCCTCTCCTTACGTGTGACTAGTTTGGTCTTGTCATCCATATGTCTGAGACGAAGCGTTCGTCGCTTTGAACAGACGCCAGCTTTGTGGCGTGGGATGGGCGTTTCTCCGAATTATCTCAGAATTCCCGGTCGTTATGTCCCAAATTGGGCTTGTCAGGCGTCCATATCGATTCCTGTCGTAACGCCGCGCTTGCCAGTGCATCATCTACTTTACCCGTCTACCATGGATCCCTCTGTCCCCCTCGTCGTCGATAACGGTACAGGCGTGAGTGCCGTCTGCATGTGTAGCGTCTCGTCCTCATTTCTGACAACGACCTCGCCTAGTTCGTGAAAGTAGGCTACGCGGGCACTAACTT
This sequence comes from Phanerochaete sordida, assembly GCA_019973155.2. Taxonomy (NCBI): domain Eukaryota; kingdom Fungi; phylum Basidiomycota; class Agaricomycetes; order Polyporales; family Phanerochaetaceae; genus Phanerochaete; species Phanerochaete sordida. Next base: position 228,296 of record BPQB01000035.1, read on the forward strand.
CCCCGAGCATGGTACGCTCGAATCCGGTGCCTCCTGGGGCTTGCAGAGCTGAGACGACGAACGCGCAGTATTCCCCTCCATTGTTGGACGACCCATCCTGCGTGCAGAGGAGCGCGTCGGCACGTCCATGATCAAGGACATCATGGTCGGCGACGAGGCTGCGGAGAACCGTAACTACCTGCAGGTCTCGCAGCCGATGGAGCACGGCATTGTGCGCAACTGGGAGGACATGAAGCATCTCTGGGACTACACCTTCGAGGAGAAGCTCAAGATCGACCCGCGCGGGCGCAAGGTGCTGCTCACGGAGCCCCCGATGAACCCGAAGGTGAACCGGCAGCGCATGTGCCAGGTCATGTTCGAGGAGTACGGCTTCCAGGGCGTGTACGTCGCGATCCAGGCCGTCCTGACGCTGTACGCGCAGGGTGCGTGCTATCTCCGCTCTTTGTGCCCTCTGTCGCTGATGGCGTGTGCGGCTGCGCTTACGACCTGCAGGTCTAACGACTGGTGTCGTGGTGGACTCCGGAGACGGTGTAACACACATTGTGCCCGTGTATGATGGCTTTGCGCTCCCTCACCTCACGCGACGACTGGACATTGCTGGACGGGACGTCACTCGCTACCTCATCAAGCTCCTCCTCATGCGCGGCTACGCGTTCAACCGGACAGCCGATTTCGAGACTGTGCGGGAGATTAAGGAGAAGCTTTGCTACGTCAGGTGCGTGCTTGGTGTCTTCACGACGTCTACGGTACTGATTAGCCTCTCGCATTAGCTATGACCTGGACCAGGACACCCGGCTCGCAGAAGAGACCACCGTGCTTGTCGAGAACTACACTGTACGTCTCATAATATCTGGGCTATTCACATCATTGACCGCCGCGCCGCAGCTGCCAGACGGCCGTGTAATCAAGATCGGCTCTGAGCGCTTTGAGGCTCCTGAATGCATGTTCCAGCCGCACCTCGTAGACGTTGAGCAGCCTGGTGTAGCAGGTGCGTACTTCGGTTATTCGCGTACACTACAGGCGCATCTCACGCTCACTCCAATCGCGTTTCCAGAAATGTTGTTCCAGACCATTCAAGCTGCAGCAGTCGATATTCGGTCCGAGCTTTACAAGCACATCGTCCTTTCCGGTGGTTCGTCCATGTACCCCGGCCTGCCAAGTCGTCTCGAGAAGGAGATGAAGCAGCTCTACCTCACGCGTGTGCTCAACAACGACCCGTCGCGTCTAAACGTATGCTCCTCCTTCCACCTGCTCGTGCTTTGGGCGCCACTGACAGCGTTTCGCGCCTGCAGAAATTCAAGATCCGCATCGAAGACCCGCCGCGCCGGAAACACATGGTCTTCCTCGGCGGCGCCGTGCTCGCAGACATCATGAAGGGCCGCGAGGAGTTCTGGGTCAGCCGCGAGGAGTGGTTCGAGCAGGGCGTGCGCGCGCTCGACAAGCTCGGCCGCGGCGAGAACTAGAGCTGCCGCGACGGACAGGCTTCGGATAGGAGGATAGGATAATATTGTACTACTTTACCTGCGAACATCAAGGAAATCCCTAGTGAGCTCACGTCGCCGTGGACCCTGGCTGGTGATCTCTCTGTCGCTCGGATCGATCCAGCGCGCTGCCATGCGCAAACCTCGAGGTGAGTGCCAGGGGAGTGTGCGAGGGACGCTGATGGGCCTCCAACCTCTCTTCTGTCTGCACCACCAGGTACGCCCTGGCACCTCGACCGCTGCGGCATTACTGACATATCCCCCGTATATTCAGCGACAATGGCGATACACATCCCACAGGAGTACGTCCTAGACAGCCTCGCGTGCAGTGACCTCGCTCACCAGGCACCGTCTGCTAGACAACGCCCCCAGGAAGCGACAGCACGCCAGCCGCAGGAGGCTGCGGCCACTGCGGATTCGTCGAGGTCGGAGCCCGCGAGCCTGCCGGGGCTGACGGCCCAGGGTCTGCAGTCGCTGACGCTGGAAGACAAGGTGAGCTTGCGAGTGCACTATACAGTATTTGTGTCACTCGAGCTAAATCATCCTCTCAGCAACGTATCCTGGGCCTTGCCAGGGCGCGCGGCCTTTTGCTGGCGGACCGTCCAGCGCAGCCTCAGTGACAGATGTGCGACGGGTAGAGCCTGTAGGCGCCGGGAATGTTGCTGTCCCTGTTGCGCGTGGTGCACTCTCCTATGCGCAATATCTGTGGCTTGCATTTCTACTAGCCTTTTATCTCTCTTTCCGCCTACCGTCTCTGCTGTAGGCTGTCTCATCGCCATATCCAACTACAGATCGTCGACGCACCTCCTGCGCGAGAAGTGTCTCCGGCTCGGGGTGTCGCATATCACGATGTGCAACGTATTGTTTTGCCTGCGAATATAGAGGAAACTCCCTCCTCAGAAGTGCAGTGCAGGCATGGACCCTGGCCGGCGAACTCTATATTACCCGAATCGATCCCGCGCACAGCCATGCGCAAACCTGGAGGCGAGACTCGAATTGGACTCGAACGAGTAACGCTGAACGCTCTCCTCGGACCTCCCCCGCTACTCCACAGCGTACGCCTTCGCACTGCTTCGACTGTCGCGGAAGCTCTGACATGGACTCTTAGGATCGCGCGACAATGGTGGAGCTCAGTGCACAAGAGAACGCGAACAATCTTGCTCAGACGTTGAACGGCCTATCCGTCGCGCAGCCCGACGGGTCGTCGCAGGCTAGCGGGACGACCTCGGGTGCAGCGCGTCAGCTGCAAGAAGCAGCTGTAAACTCAGACCTTGCCAGCATCGACTCCGCAGCGCTGTGGGAGCTGGTGTTCGAGTCGATGACCCTCGAAGACAAGGTAGGAGCTACCCCGACGAAACTGTTGATATATGTTGACGGTTTCACCCAGATACATGTGGTCGGTTTAGCCAGAGCGCGTGGACTACTGCACGACGCGAGGGCTCAGAACTCGAACGTGCTAGGTTCACATGCCGGGATCACGCACCCGTACCCACCAATTAGCGCACAGATGCAGCAGGTATGTTCCCCCACTACAATAGAATTGTTTTCCTGCTGATTGAACACACTATACTTGTCTTCAGTACCGGCAGGCGATGCAAGCTGTGCATCTTCGCGGCACCCTCGCTCAGCAACCCTCGTCTGGGCGCGGACCAGGTCCTGCTGATGCGATGCGCCAGCTGCAGGAAGCTGCGGTTAACGCGGACCTGTTGAGAGTGGAGCCCTTGGATCTACTAGCACTGAAGACTGAGCTTGGTCTCGCGCACAAAGACCTGCAGTCGATGACGCTGGACGAAAAGGTAAGAGTGCGTCTCTGTAGCCCTCACCGGCAATCTGACGTCGTAAGCAGCAGCGCGTCGGCGGCCTAGCTCGGGCCCGCGGCTACTTGCCCCCCAACCATCCTGGCATGGCTACGAGAGCGCCGTCTGTGCCCACGCAGGCCTCCCCGCCGCACATGCAGCCGCAGGACGGGTTTGGCGCGGACCTGATGGGCGGGAACTTCGACACGTTCGGGTTCGATCCAGACTTTGGCCAGAGCGACAGCTTCTACGGGCTTGGCGACCTCGGCGACATGAGCGAGTGGTACAACGACCAGGGCCTGGTTGCCAACAACGTCTAAGGTGCCCGCACTCTACTGCGATGGGTGTAGGCGGGGTGTATGTGGCCGCTGTGCGTCGTTATTATTGTAAGGTTTTCATGGGCGAAAATGTGGGTTATATGAGGATGGGAAATGTACACGTTCTTTCCCGATGCCGATATTGCGAAGGTCCCTAGTGAGCTGAACGGCGGTTACTCGCTCTTCAAGCTTTCAAGGTCAGACCCTAGTCAACGAACTCTACTTCCTCCGGATCGATCCAGCGCAGCGCTATGCGTAAACCTTGAGGTAGGTGCACAAAACAACGCCAGGGCACTGTCTACCTCCCTCTCCCTCTCCAGCTCAAGCTCAAGGTTCGTCCTCGCCCTCCGTAACGTCGTAAGGGTGGCGGAGTTCGCTGACGCTGCATCTCATAACAGCGACAATGGTAGAACATACGCCTCAAGAGTGCGTAAACGACATCAGCAGTGCATCCAATGTACCCTCCTCTGCGGTAGGTGTCGAACACTTATGTAATGGATCCCTGGGTGCTAAGACGTGCCAGCGGCAGGAGGCAGACCTCAACGCGGAATTGCTCAGCATCGACCCCGGAAAGCTGCTGGCCCTCCTACTCGCATCGATGACAGCGGAAGACAAGGTGTGCCCAGTCACGACTTTTGCAATACCACAATTATACTCACAATGATATTTAGGCTCGAACTGTCACTGCCGCCCGAGCACAAGGGTTGTTGCGTACGAGAGAGTCCGACACTCAGGTGCGCAACATATGCTGAGTGTTGCGTATTTTCTTCGTCATACGTAGCCAACAGACGGACCTCGCGGCAGGTCGTCCCGCGCAGCCAGCCAACTGTGGCTCTGGCCCTACGGTACATCCTTTAGTCCAAGCTCAGAGGACGGTCCGCCGTCTGCAGGCAGCTGTGACCGGCCTGGACCCGTCAAGGGCGGGGGTCCAGGAGTCGGGTCCCGCGGCGCCGAATGGGCCGCTTGGCACGCCAGGCGGACCGACGATGGGAGAACAACAGATGGCACATCCTGACTTCTCGACTCTTGGGCAGCAGAGCCAGCCCAACTCTCCCGCTGCGCAAGGCCTACCTGCCCAAAGCCCGTCTATGGGTAATCGCCAAGTCCGTCCCCCCCAAGAGGCGATGCGCCAGCTGCAAGAGGCTGCCGTTAATGCAGATTTACTGAAGATCGAATCAGCGAAGCTGCCGGTACTGAAGGCTGAACTGGGCCTCGCGGACAAGGATCTGCCGGCGTTGACGCTGGATGACAAGGTGAGGCTGCAGCTGCCTCGTACGACGATTCGCTGAAGCTGAATTATCCCCTCAGCAACGCATATTAGGTTTTGCGAGAGCGCGGGGCTTTTTGCCTCCCCTTCCTAATCGTCCGGTTCAGCCTCCGCACACGATGTCTTGGCCCTCAAACCCTCAACATCAGATGCAACCGAGCCAGAGCAGGCCAACCGGACCACCCCCCACCTTGCAAATGCTTCGAGCGATGAGGGGAAGTGGCACATCTCCAGACGAAAATGTGAGCCTTCCGTTCACGCTGCTTGTACTCGGGCGTATACAAATATGGTTCAATAGGGCAAGTCTAACGAAGCGTCAGCGTCCAACGGGCAAACGCGAAAGTCTCCAGACCAGACTTTCCGAATGACACCGATGATCCCGGGGACCCCTCAGGGTGGGATACCTGGGTATCCGGATGGCCCTTCCAGCGGAATGATGCCTAGGCAAGGCATGGTTCCTTTTGCGACGATGTCCATGAACAATCCGTCTGCGATGAACATGCAAGGAGGCCCGGTGGGGACGCCACACATGAACAACGCCATGCTGTCGCACCAGACGCTAACGCCGCAAATGCAGCAGGTAGGTATCCGTCTCATAGCATGTGTGGATTGCTAATGATTGACACCATAGCGCATTCCTCCGCAGTACCGGCAGACAATGCAAGCGTTGCACAAGAGCGGTGTCGCTCAAGCCGCGAGCCCGATGGCGGTCCACCGCCCCATGCCTGGAGCGAACGCGGCGTCACCTGCAACGACCAGCAGTTCCCTTCACAGCTGCAGCCCTTCACAGCAGCAATCCCCGCCAGCTCCTGGTCCGTTCGGTATGCAGGGCATGGCGCCGAACCGTATGCCACCAAGTGCTGCCGGCAAGGCCATGGGTGGACCACCGATGCCAGGCGATCGCGACGGGGCGGGCCGGCCCTGCGAAGCGAATCAGTCCCCTCATATCACTGCGTCTGCGCAGGCGGGACACAGCGCAGGCGACGCACCTGGTTCGAGCGTGCTCGGCCAGAACCCGCCGCTGCCTGCCCCGCAGTCCGCGCCGCCGCAGATGCAGCCGCAGGACATGTTCGGCGCGGACATGATGGGTGCGAACTTCGACACGTTTGGGTTCGACTTCCAGCCCGACAGCTTCAACGGGCTCGGCGAGCTCGGCGACATGAGCGGGTGGTTCAACGACCAGGGCCTAATAACCGACAAGACATAGTGCTCGCGCTTGGCCGCAGCGGCAATGCCGGACGGCGACGGCGGAGAGCTAGTTCTCGTGTGCTGCTGCTGCTGTTGTAGATCTCGGTTTCGGTTGGGACCTGGCTGGAGTCTGCTCATTACCTCAGTAGACTGCGCTGTTCTCTACGCCTGGTATCGCTGCCATGCAGTCCTCCCTCCCTCTCTGAACGTTGTATTGTTGTGATGATTTGCTTACTATCCATTGCAGAAATTTAAAGTGCCATCGCCGGTCATCATCGGTTCAAAACCTCCACATCTTCCGCAGAGTCGCTGACCGCCACCTCTTCGTCCGATTGGATAACGTCGTTCTCGAAGTGATCCACATGGTCGGACGCCTCCGGTCCCCATCGTTTGCGAAGCTTGAGAGTCCTGAAAATGCGGCTATCGCACTACGAGGGCTTGGCATCGTAGACAGGTTTCATGATTGCTCCCCTCTGTTTCTGGTCCTAATGCTGGATATGATGTGTCTACTCGTAACTAAAGAATACAATGGGAGCACAAAGTCGTGTATGTGACGTAAAGATATAGGTACTAACAGGGATATAGATACGGGGATACAACTAGAACATGGGGGATACGGTAGCGTGCGTAAATAGTGATGTGCGTGAGGGTGAGTGGTAGGGGATATCGTGAGTGCAAGTGCGAGATCGTCCAGAATGCGTGTGCGACAGCAATGGAACCAGAGCGAGCGACCCAAAACAAAATGATATGGAAAGTAAATCAGAAGAACGTCAACGCCCGACCCGCAGCCCGGGTGCGAGCCTTTTGCTATGACGGCGCCGGAGGGAAGTGTTCGCGTGTATGCGTCCCGCGCTTCCGGCGTTCGTCAGCGACGTGCAGCATCGCCTTGAGGCTCTTCTCGAGCACGGGTTTCGTGAGGACACTGCAGTCAAGGTAAGCACGGAACGCAGGCAGAGAATCGACGATGCCACGTACTGGTCGACCCCAGCATCGAGATACTCCTGCTGGTCCGTCAGCAGCGCGTTGCCCGTCACGCCGACGACAAAGTCTTTGCGTCCTCTGCGCCGCAGCTTGCCCACCGCCTCGAGGCCCGACATGACAGGCATCTGATTGTCGAGGAAGACAACCGCGTACCGCTCGTCGCTCACGTTGAGGACGCCGTCGCCGGGCACGAGCCCCGAGCTGCCCGTGTCCTCGGACGACGGCGTCGACCGCACGGCCGGGTTCAGGATCAGGTCGAGCGCGATCTCGCCGTTCTCCGCCGTCGTCACCTTGCACCCGAGCCGCGTGAGCATGCGCGACATGAGCTTTCGCGTCAGCGGGTCGTCGTCGACGACCAGCACGCGCATGCCGCTCTCGAACTGGACCGACGACGCCGCGGACGCTGCCGACACCGAGCCCGCCGCGGACGACGTCGTGCTGCCGGGGGTGACGACCTGCAGTCCGCTGCTGGTATTTGCAGTAGGCATGGTGCCCTCTGTTACGTGCTCGTCGATAGCGAAGTCGCGGGGCTTGGGTAGCTCGAGCCGCGTCGGCTTGATGGTGGTGTCTGACGACTCCTCGGTGAGAGTCGTCGGTCGTTCGGGAGGCGTATCTGGCTCGGGAGGCGAACTGGAACCCGAAGAGTGTGTACGCATCGGCTCCGTCCCTGTCGAGGGGTCTCCGATGGTTCGCGTCGGCGGCCGGCCGTGCTCGTTCTTCTTGGTGGAGATTTCGACGAGTCCACCTGCACACCTATGAGCTCGCGCTATGACATGAGGTCAATGACGATACTGACCTTGTTCCATGATGCTGTGTAGCACAGAGACCGAAGAAGAGCGAGACGGGTCCGTGGGTGGAGATGGCAGGGGCGACGGAATCGGCAGCGGACTCTTCGTGGACATCGACACCCGCGGAGAGCCGTAATCTGGCCGATCGCTGGGCGTGCTAAGATCGGAGTTGAAGCGGATTGCGTCAGGCGTGTTCAAACCAGCTGCGACCTTGCTGCCAACGCCCAGTGCTGCAGGAAGATGTCAGCGGCTGCTGACCGAGACGAAACAGGGACGTACGAAGTTCCACCCAGAAAGTCGAGCCCTCGTTCACTTTCGAGCGCACGCCAAGACGGCCGCCACTGCGCTTGACAATCTGACGAACGAGCGCAAGGCCGAGACCGGTGCCCTTGCCGCCTTGCTGCCTGCCCATCTCTGTTTGGTTGAACGCAGCTGCACAGGCGACCATCAGCGCCCAGTAAGACGACGCGACAGCACGGACGCTCACAGAAAAGCTTCGTCTGGACCATGTCCTTCGGCCGGATGCCGCACCCGGTGTCGGTGACCTCGATGCGCACGACGATCCACTCGAGGGGCGTCGGCTTCGAAGTCATGACGTCGTGTTGTGAGAGCAGCGAGCGCGAGAGTCCTGGGGCGCGACGGTCAGCATGACGGTCGGCGTGCTTCTCGTCGACGTCTGACGAGGCGTCAGCGTGCGCGGCACTGGACGCACGGGGCTGCGTGGACGACGGGGCGTGACGCTCACCTGGGCGCTCGCTCCCCGCAACGGTCGTACTCGGTGCATCGCGGTCGTCGCCGCCGTCCTTCTCCGTCCAACCGGGAGAGGGAAGGTCACGAGAGCTCTTTTCGAGCTCTCTGTCAGCTTCTTCGACCTCCTTCTCAAGCTCTCTCTCGTCTTCTGCTGGCTGGAGGTTCGGAATCACGAGCTTGGTCGTGATCATCAGCTTGCCACCTGCCGGCGTAAACTTGCACGCGTTGCTGGAGAAGGTTCAGTTCTGCGACGACGCTAATCCGCAGAACGGTCTCGACCCACCTAGCCAAATTCGTGATGATCTGCCGAAGCCGCGTCTCGTCGCCGACGACGATGCCGTCTTCCTCCGCGTTCTCGACCATGTACCTCGCGATCGCGTCCTGACTCTCGCCCCGCGCTTCCGACAGTGCTCTGCGCGCAACGCGGTCGATGTTTCTGTCGAGGTCCGTGATGAACTCGAGCCCGCGTGCATCTGTGGCCAATCGCAGCGGTACGAAAAGCGAGCGCATGACCTGGTGGAAGGAGTACGGCTACGCAGGCGCATCAGCAAGCAAATCCTGTGTCACGTGTCGTTAGATGCGCACCTTCAGAACACTCTCGAAACGGCCGCTGTCCATGCGATTGAAGTCGAGGACGTCGTTGAGCACTTTGGACATCATGCTCAAGCTGCCCTCCAGCGCCTTGAACTCGATCTCCTGCTCCTTGGCGACGGTGCCGGACGCATCCATATTCTGCACAGCCAGGAGCGCGGTGTTGAGCGGGACGCGAACTTCGTGGAAGACGTAGGACGTCAAGCGGCGCTTTGAGTCAGCCGCTTTGCGCTCATTGACCTGGGCTTTCTGCGTCGCACGGAATTGGATCTTCAGCTGGTCCCTAAGCGTATATAGGCGGCGCTCAGCCTGGGGAAATGTCAGCACGAACATATGTGCATGCGCCAATTTACGCACATTCTCGCGCATGTAGTGGATATAGAGGAGGAAGGCCTGGAATATGATAAAGTTGATGACATCTGAACGAAACTTTGTCAGTGGGGCAGCTATCGCAAGGACAAAGACACTTACTGCGCACGAAAGACGTTTTCTCAGGCACGATAAGACCAAACCCTCTAAAATCAGCTGTGAGGATGATGGTCACAACATTCGTGCTGAGGACGCTCACAGGCCAGTGAACACTATGATACCGATCATCGCGGGAAAGCGATTCAAGCCCAAACCGAAGAGAGCGATAGTTTGTAGCGCAGAAGTATAGCTGCAGGTCAACATGATCAGGAGAAATGAAACTCTGGGGAAGCAGAGCTACGCACTAGAAAGTGATCAGGAAGTCTTTGCCTTCACAGTCAAAATGACCTGGTGTGTTCAAATAGAACCCACACAGATAGCTATTTCCGCCGTCAGTACGGCGGAGAAGTGAGCTGCGGAAGACACCTACATGAAAAGGATTTGGAATACGCTCCACATCCACGTTGAAAAGGCGAGATACGACTGGTAAAGGATTGGACGGTCCCGCGGAAAGTCATACACCACCATGAAGAACAGTGGGAACGTGAATGCTGGCGCTATCTGAAGCCCAGATGAGTACGCACGGCGGGGAGGCCTGGTCGATTGGACGCACCCCATAGTAGAAGATGATGTCTGCAAGGTCTCCTGGATGTCTCGGTATGAAAGCAGTGGCGAGAGCCCAGTTTACGATGTAGAACGCTGCTGCCCAGAGCGCCAGCGACTGAGTGCGGCATGAGCGGCGATGCCAAGACCCTGAAGCGAAGCTGTGTCAAAAGTGGCGACGCTCACCTTGCGGAGGAACCAGTTCTCCTTCTTGTAGTGGTTTTCCGACTTTTCGTCCAAGAAGTGGGTGCAGAAGAAGCCGTACGTCGCAGGCCATATTCGATAGCGCAGCCAAATGAGGAGTGTGTGATTTGCCCAGCAGCCGTCTGCGTTGATCGCCACACTGTCGCGGTCGGTGTTCGTCCCGCCATAGCCCAGCTGGGGGTTGCTACCGTGCGACTTCTCTGGGCTTCCGCCGTGCTCTGAATGAACGCTACTCTTGATCTCCCCCGACCACTCTCGATCTACCACCACCTCGTCGACCTCGTCCCCGTCCTCTGCCTGTGGTGCGCCCCCTCTCGACCTGTTGTACCCCGTGCTTCCCCCCGAGCTCTCGTCCAAGGCCGAAGATGTTGAGGGTGCGGTGCCTGACCCCAGCTTCCTGAGAAACTTGTCCCATCGCACATGCAGGCCCATGCTTATCCTCGTCTTCTTCTTCCGCCGACCATCTGGATAGTCCGCGGTGACGGGTGGTGGCAGCTCGTCGTCGTCGTCGTCATCCTGGTTGGGGCTGGCAGCCCTGGTCGTAACGTCGCCGTGCCCCGTGGAGTGCTTAACTCCGACGTGGCTGGAAGAGGAGGTGGTCATAACACTAGCCAGAGAGATGCGCGACCTGTAAGGCATGACCGGCGACGGCGTCGTCGACGTCGAGAGCGAGCTTGCCGACGCTCGGGCTGGCGGCGTGGGACGAGGACAAGGTGCAAGCTTGAGGCGGGATCGGGAAAAAGTCAGGAACAATTCACTTCCGTCAAAATGTCAAATAAGTCTAGACTCTCCGAAAGCGGTTGCAGATGATGTCAGACGCGAACCTACCCCCCCTCATCGAGCACACTTTCAGGGGAAAACTGGACCGAAACCTCGCGTTCATATCTCCAACTGAGCCTGAGACAGCCCCGCCTTCCGCCCTCGACGCAAAAGGCCTGTTCCTGCGTAGCAACGAGCCTCTCCCTCGCGCATGCAGCCAGGAGAGGCTCTGTGCCTGACACGACGTCACGTCGCACGTGATCGACGGGCCAGCCAATTCAGGATTTTTCAGCTCGCGTCCGTGGAAACCGTTGAAAAAAACGTCCACGAGACCCATGGGGAAAGCGCGTCGGTCTAGAGCATACCCGTCGTCTGTGGTCGTGCGGGAATAATCTGCCCAGCGCGACATGCGACCGACCATGTCGGGATTCGGTTGTTGCACCGTGAATTCCGAGGTTGATCCTCCCTCGTCCAACGTACAGCCCTTCGTCAAAGTACTCTCCGAGGAGCCAAAATCTGACAAGCAGCATTTTTCACTGCAAATGTGGAGAGCCAGCTTTTCGACCTTCGCGCGGGGTCAGTGGAAGTGTCCCAGAATGGAAACCGTCGCCTTTAGATCTTAACACAGGCAAACAAACTGACGTGCCCTTCCCACGTGGTAAATGAGACCATTCCGGTTCCTGCGTTTCACCAGCGTGTCATGCTCGACGGTACTCGGTCTGTGTCGTCCACCTCGTCCTTGAAGCAATACTTACGCGCTGCTAGACTACGACAAACCTGGTATGAAGCGTTAGAGAACGCACAAACCACCTTCCGGCAGCACCTCACCTCCCATTCGTCGCCGGACTGGAAGCGGGTTAATGTTGAAGGTTCACAATCGGGTGCAAAGGGCAAAGCGAAGGCCTCGGCAGAACCCCATCTCACCGATGTCGTACTCCATCGCAAAGTAACCAAGGGCGAATCAGTTTATCGAGCAGTCCTAGACGTCGCGGCGGCAGATGAAGCGAACTCGACCTTTGAGGCGTGCAAGGCCGTACTAGCGACGCCGGAGCTGAGGAAGGAGTGGGATCCTGCAGTGGAGAGAGCACAGCTTCTGGAGATGTTTGATCAGGCGACGAGGATATCACGGACGAACTTCACGTTGGGGTGGCCGGCGAGGTGCGCAGCACGTTGTTCGCCTCATCTTGAACCAACTGACAGGGCCTCAGTCCAAGAGACGCTGTTACTATTTCGCGGACGTTCAACGATGCAACAACGCTCATTGATATATCCACCTCCCTTCCTCGCTCCTCTGACGAGCCTGCCTACCTGAGACCTTCCCCGCCCTATGTTCGCTCTCAAGTAGGTCGTGAGTAGCACCTTCCTCTCATTCCAAGTTTCACATTTGACCCGCATACAGTCTTCGCCTGGTGCATACAACACGTCCAATCGTCGAATGGCTCGTCGCGTCTCCGCTTCACTTGCTTCTGGCAGCACGACCTGCGCGCGCTGTGGAACTTCGGCACCACCTTCAGCCTTGGCCAGCAGCTATGTGCGATGATGGTCGGCTTCTACAAGACTGTGCGGACACGCGGGAACCGCATACCACTGCTCACCGGGTACGGAAACGGCGTGTCCATGGAGCAAGTCCGCTTCCAACTGGACCGGGAAGCGCTGACCGTGGACTACTCCATCGTCCCGGAGGAGGACGACCACTCGAAGCAGACACATGCCCCGACCACTGAGCAAGGTCTGGAAGAACTTCATGCGATACGCGAGCAACGTCGTCTGACACGCTCGCTCGAGTGGGCACTGCCTTCGGGCGAAGGGTGGGATGTACAGATCACGACCAAAGCGTCCTCCGAGGAGGTCGCGCAACTGCCGTGGACGGCCCATGCCCACCGAGACACGTCGTCTGGCGGCAACAAGAGCAAGGACAAGGTCGTCCTGAGCGTGAAGCACGCGTCTCTGCCGAACGACCACTCGGTCCTGAAAGTCCGTGTCGTCATCGAGGTCTCGGGGCCCTCGAGCGGGTGGCGTCTCAACGGCATACCGCAGCCGATCGAGGAAGTCGAAGAGCGCGACCCGTCGTACTTCATGTCTCAACCTATCCTCCAGGACACCACAAGCATGGCTGACGTTAGCTTCCGGTCCCAGTCGACTCAGAACACGTCCACTACCGTCGGTAATGCAAGTACGTCAACGATATCAGAGCCGACTCCAATCATGAAGACGCCCACGGAGCGCACGGCAGCTGCGGAACGCTCCATACTTTCCCGCGTCAAGCGAAATTATATCTACTTCTCGTCATTACTCCAAGAGCCCGAGGCCAAGTGGAAGCGGAGTGAGCATTCAGCGCATATATTCAACCCTTCCAACATTTCTGACGTCTGGGACAGCGACTGAGGCCAAGGGAGTGTCGGTAGCCCAGCTGGACTCCATCGACCCGACCTTGGTGGTGTACCGTGCGGAAGCGACTTTTGTCGGCCTGGGGCTTTGGGATTTGTATGCCGCCATCAATACTCCTGGCGCACGATCGTTCTGGGACAAGCTTTACGACGACGCGGTATTTCTGGAGGACGTCAACCAGCTAACAGAGCTATGGCATTACAAGACTAAGCCTACTTGGCCCGTTAAGTGAGTTCGAGTGTATCATTCGACTACAGATCGCCGATGCTCATGGTGCTCCAGTGGCCGAGATGCAGTGGTACTGAAAACGGTGTACAAGTCGCCGAGCACGATCCATGTGTTTGCGTTCTCCGCAGACGACCCAAACCTATTCCCAACGATACCTCCGGTAGAACCGACCGTGATCCGCACCCAGGTGGATCTACAAGGATGGGCAATAGAAGCACTGTCACCCACGACGACCCTGGTTACACTTCTGGAACAGTCAGATCCGAAAGGCTGGTCGAATAAGGCTTCGATACCCCAGCAGATGATATCCTCTGTCGCCGGCGTCGGTGAATTCGTGATCAAGTGCGGGGGCCCACCACTCGTGACGCGCCTTGAAGGAGCGAAGGCGAACGAGATGCGCTACGACCATGAGAAGGGGAGCTTTCGGATCGAGTACGAAGGCGCCCCCGGACGGACGTCATCTAGTTCTGAGAACAGCGGCGACCCACCGTCGTCACCTACGCCCATGGTTGAATGCGAGCTCCGCTGCGACCTGGATGTCTGGGCAACGTCCCTCGACATCGTCATCGACCCACCCCCGCAGGCTATCGTCGCACTGAGACGACATCGATTGTCATCGGCGGGTGGAGGCCTTTGGCTCACTGTCACGCACGACGCCATTCATGCAGGGGACGAACGTCTCCAAGCAATTATTCGACGCTCTCCTCAGGGCGTCGCGAAGGAGAAGGGGCTGGTCATGGTCAACGGGGCGAAGGTCGACGTCGACGTCGAAGAACTCCCGGAAAAGGAGATTAAGAACCTCGCAAAGCAGAAGCGAGTCAAGCCCACGCGCATTCCGCTTGACCAGCCGCCGGTGCTGGGCGTCATCCGGCGGCGCAAAGCGGAGTGGGACGCCGACGAGAGCAACAACGCCAACGACGACAGCCCATCATCACTGGCATCGGCAACCTCGGAGCAGCCATCGACTTCGGCTCCGGCATACACCGCAGCGTTCACGCGCTTCTGGAACTACACCGTCGAGCAGGCTACCGCGACCACCCAGCAGGCCGTCGCGGCCGTTACGCCCGCCATCGCCGCCGGCGCAGACGCGACGCCGTCCGCGTCGAAGCCGCCGATGCAGTACGCACTCGAGGCGCTCTCGTACCTGCAGAACCTGCACGCGCAGCCGGCGACCGACGGCTGGACGCTCGCCGCCGGGAGCGGCCTCGCGGTGCACCGCAAGGTCGAGCCCGAGATCTCCGCGGTCATCCCCGTGCACAGGGCCGAGAAGGTCGTCGAGGGCGTCTCCGCAGACGAGATCGCGAACGTGCTCGCGAGCTACGAGTCGCGCAAGCAGTGGGACACGCGCTTCGACTCCGCGCAGGTCTTCGAGTCGTTCGGCGCGCTCGCGCACACGGCGTTCGCGGTGCAGCGCGCTGGCTTCCCGTTCCGCGACCGTGGCTTCTATCTCGCGAACCTCTTTGCGCGCGCGAGCCTCCCTCGGCGGCCTGGAGGAGACCCCGAGCACGCCAGCGACAACCGGACGGCCGTCTTCCTCGTGTCAGCGTCCTTCTCCCCCGAATCTGTCGACTCTTTCGCGCAAACGAAGTACAACCCGCAACAGCTACCCATCGGCCGCGTCTTCGTTGATGGCTGGGTACTGGAGACCCTAGATCCGTACGGATCGGAGAACTACACGATCCCATCGACACGATGTACGCGCGTAGTTGCCGTCGACTACGCGGGGTCGATCCCGGCCGCCGTGAACTCCAGCGTCAATGCGTCTTTGCCGAGAAGCATCATCCAATTGGAGACTTACCTGAAGGGCATCTCACCACCGCCGTTCACTCGTATACCGCCTGCGGGACTGCTCATTTCAACCAAGAGCGACTCAAACTCCAAGGGCTGGGCTATCCGTCGGCGAGATAGGGAGCGCATGCTCGTCGCAAACAAGTTCGTGCCAACAGAAAGGTCGTACCGCAGCACGATCCTGCTCGACGTCTCGCGAAGGAGGTCGGAGTCGCCAACGCTTACCACGAACGATCGTACACCGAGGCCAAGTGCGATCATTGCCCGACCGCAGACTCCGCAGACTCCTCAAACTCCTCAAACTCCGACTCGAGCAGAAGGTGCGACTTCAGGTTCAGAGACCGAGTCGACGCCGACTTTCGCTCCGCGGAGTCCGCCAGCGGCGACGAGGCGCTCCGATTCTCGCGACGTGCGGTCGTCGTCGATGTTCACCGTCCGAGGCGAAGTCAAGATTCCGACGGATCTGCTGGTCGGCGAGTTGGTCGTCGACACGAAGTTATATCCCGCCGGCTACGCTGTCGTGCTGCGCTCCAAGATTGAGAAGAGCAAGCAGAATTTGTCGCTCGCAGCTCCAGGCCAGCAAGAGGTCGATTCCGATACACTGCCCATCTGCGTCGCCGCCTTCACCATGCCGCTCTCGCCTCTGCTGTCTTCAGGCCTTAACACAGATCGCCCGCCGTGTCATCTCCTGAGATTGACGCTTCCCACCGCCCAGTATCAAATGTCTACAATACAGGACCCGTTGACCGGCGAGACGCGGAGCGCACCGCCAAAGCCGCAGTGGGTGCTCGACCTCGAAGATGGCCAAGCGGTCATTTCCGTCGAGGTCAGGCCCGATGCTCTGCCGACTGCGGACAAGAAGGGCAAGCTGGACAGCATCACGGTCGATGGGAAGGAAGTTGCAGTCCTGAGCGAGAAGGAGTCTCTGACGAGTATCGGCCGCGACGAACTCCTCGATGGCCGGACTGCGAAGATGGACTTGCTTGTGAGGTACGCTTTGCTATCATTCTATCATTACTCTACGCGCAGCCGCCTGATCACCATCTGTAGAACAACATCAGACGAGGCGGTCCCGCCAGAGCTGCAATCGCCGATAGCTGTGGCGACGCATCTTCTAGACAAGGCGCCTTCACCTGTGACAGATGCGCCGTCTGACGACAGCGCCGATGGGCCGGCTGCGGACACCCCACCGGCCGCCTCGCCCGCCGCTGACGAGAAGGTGCGTGGATGCCGTCCACAGAAGCTACTGCGCATGACGCTGACTGGGGTGCCGCGCGCCAGACCCCGCAGGAAGCGGCCGCTTCGCACGACGGCCCTGCCGCCGACAGCACGGGCGGCGGCCTTCTCCGCTTCCTCAATTCATACCCGAACCCGCTGACACGGCTCACGGCGCCGTCGCGCCCGCTGCTGCGCTCGCTCTCCGGCTCGACAACGGCGTCCGTGCCGCCGAAGGACGCGCGGGTGCCCGGGGCGATGCCCGAGCACGCGGGCGCCGGCGTCGCGACGCTGGCCCCGACGCGGGCGGGCACGGCGTACCCGCTGTCGACGGTGCTCATCGCTGCGCTGATCGCGTTCCTGATTGGGTCGCTTCTGCGGTCGATGCTGAGCCCGGCCGACTTTGTGTACGTCGTGTCAGATTTGAACGACGCGGAGGGCGTGAGCGCGGGCTGGCGCGAGATCCGGCGGCTGCTTGAGCTGAAGTACATTGTCGGCGGTTGGGATTTCCAGGTGGCCCTTGTGCGGAGGCAGTAAGCAGGGTCCTATGTGTTATGTCATCTCTTACCTTATAGCATGTCATAATGTGTGCGCTGTCATCTGTACTACCATACATCTGTATTCTGATATATTGCTATGCCAAGGGCGTTGTTTTCAGCTCTGCGCGGACAGCTCAGCCACGTCACGCCCCAACATTAGAGCCCGGTATGCGGCGACATCAGCAAAAAAGTCGTCCTAATATACCGCGAGATACCGCTAGATACCGCTAGGATCGCGAGATACCGCCCATTCCGCAGTTACCACTTAGATATCGTGAAACCTCCGTCCTCCCCTGATCTTATCGTACTGTCTGCGGGGAACCGCTCTGACCGCAGATCGCAAAATTTACCGCGGTACACCGCGATACGGCAGATATACCGCGGTATATCGCGAGGCCTGAAGGCCCGCAAGCCCTGCGGCTCCTCCACCCTTCCGGTATCATATAATCAGGTCCTGAATTCGCCACTGAATGAATGCGGTAAATGTAAGTAATATATTATCAGATTTCTGGTAGTGGAGTACATATAATACAGAGAATGGGTATCTGTAATGCAGGACGACTATGCGAACCGGGAGCGCAGCGCGATGTTCACCTCTTTCGCGCGCACAGCGAGAGTGGCGATGACAATGCGCACGGTATGTGGGAACTACCCGTGCGACCACCCGGTATGCTATTGTCGACTACGGCGCGAAGGTTTCGAGCGCACGAGTCTGCATCTCGAACCCTGAATATGGGAATCAGCAGTCATACGCGGAGCAAAGAGGGCGGCGTGTGCTCACTGTCTCGATGGTCCAGTTCTCGCGCGTGTCGTTCATGTAGTAGGGCTAGTAGACGGTGGTGCCGTGTAGATGCTCGGGTCGAGTTCGCCCCGCGAAACTATTCCGCCGAGGTTGACTGCGTGGCGTTGCATCTACAAAGCAGGTAAGCTGAACGTCCATTAGCAGCGCGTTGAGTGCGCCAGATATTGCGGCTTCGCGCTGCTGATCGTGAAGCTACCCCGAACGCGAGTCCGAGCAGGCCCGGAATGAACGCGTCGAGGAGCGTTGGGGCGCATCTTGGGTGACGCCTCCGCGCATGCTCAGTGAAGTGGCAGCGCAAGGATGTGACGGACGACGCACCGACGATGTAGCCTGTGACCCTGAGGCTGGCGAATTACACGACGTCGTGGGAGTGCCGTGTCGCAGTGCTACCCATGCTCCGTTGTCAAGTCTCTGGGAGTGACGTTAGCATGTTAGATAATCGAGAGAGAAAGCATGCTCAAAACGGCTAGCCAGTGCCAGTGCAGCGATGCGACGCCGCGCGTCCATCGTCGTTGTTACACAAGTCTCACACGAAGCTGGCTATATGCGTAAGGTAGATAGCTAAGAATTAGAACGAGACGCACCGCGGCCAAAGAATGGGGGCTTCGGAAGGCGGAGAGGTGGAGGGAGGAGGCAAGGGGGGAGATTGGGGAAGGGCGGTCGCCGTCGACCCGTTTATTGCATGACGGCATGCCCCAAAGCGTCGCTTTAAGGCAGGCGTGTGTACCTTGGATTGTCATGAAGGGCAGGGTGCCAGAGCTGACGTGGCTTCGGTGACGGGAGCGAGAAGTCGTTCTTCGTGACCGTCACGCCGTCCGCACATCGAGGGTGACGGAGGCGAGCTGCGAGGTATCGCGGTATCTCGCGGTTTACCGCGGTAAATCTGTCCCAACCGCAGATGTAGCGGTTTATCGGTCCGTCTGCGAAAGGTCCTGGTATGTCGTGATATATAGCGGTAAATATGTACATTCTGCGGTTGGGGCGGGTATACCACATGGTCCGTGGTAAACCGAGATACATCTATCCTCATATTTTGCTGATGGACGTCCCGGCATGCGCTCCGGGAGCTATGAAGCTTTGAAATCACCCTCTGCCGAGTACACCAAGCTCCAAGCCCAAATCAACGAAACACAAACCTTTAGCAGCGTCAGTCACCGTTTCCCAAGTGAACGCGCACGAGCAAACGCTCACCGCTAGGGGCATTTTGTTTTTCATTCCTCTCGCTGTGGTCGTGCACAGTGAATGCGGTTGATATTTATTTTCCGATAAACGGCGTAAAGTGGCAATTCACTCACTGCGCGAAGTTCCCGCAGTGCTCATGATCAGATATGTTCATATTTATTTCTTGCAGCTAATACGGCATGAGTTATACGAGGACGAATTGTAAGTCTACAGGTGATATTGGGATCGGACAGATTTCATCATGAATCCACGGGTTCCCTTTATTGCGTCAAGTTATACCGGAGGGCTCTGAGTCGATGCACGGTCCGCTTGATACAACCGGGCTCTATGTAAGGTTGAACAACGTTGGTCGCGGCCCAAGCAGAACGCGTCATATGGTCCCATACCTCAGGTGCGCGTTGAGGACAGATCTCCGAATTCGGAGCCTAAGGGGGGGGGAGGGTCGAGAACGTTGGTAGGAAATATTGCATGACGCGTTCTGAAGACGCGACGCGACTATAGCGTGCATGCATGTCATCGATTCGCATGTCCTAACCCGGACGCGACTGTCCACATGGTAACCTGACCACCTCGGATTCACTCTGAAACCTGTGCGACCTTGAAGCGCCAGTCTTGTAGTTGCCACATGTTGTCGATGATTCGGGAAAGATCAGCAGTAAGTAATGTTTACTAACTACTGCCAGGCGGGTTTGAAAAGGTTGCAGACCGGTTGAGCAAGCTTCCAGGGCTCTGAGCAAACACCAGCGGAGGTGGCGGTCGAACGACGGCGCTGACGAGACGTAGTCACTGCGACAGGCTCCAAGCAACGGTCAGCTACCCACGGAGTGTTGAGAAGCGTTGGCACGTCCTCTGTTATGGAAGACACAGGGTAGGACGGTGTCGGTAACCAGGGAAGCGACGTTGCAATCCGAAACGCATAGTGAAACGGCGGGGACAAACAATGGTAAACAAATACCGCGAGCGGCGGCTGCGAGCTCACTCTCCGCGGTGGCAGCATCGGGTTTGCGCATGCCTGGGTCGCATGTCTTCGCGTAACATGTCAGCAGATACGCGAAGGAATGCGGAGATAAAGATGGAATTTGCGAAGGCTGGCGTCGGGCCGCGAACCCAGGATGCTGCCCGCTGACGTGTCGAGAGAACCCCCGGGGGCTTCTGGCCGTCCCGAGACGCTGTCGCGCGGTGGCGGAGGCTGCGTCATTTCGTGGGCGAAACTCGTGCGGAAATCAGAGTGGTCCGCTGTGCGCCTCGAGGCCCGCGGCGGCGCTTCGCCCCGACGGACCCGTTATCGAGGGTGATTGGCAGGCGTTCCGCCGTGTGATAGAGGCGCATCTGCACAGCACAGCTTGGCGAACGGTGTCTGTGCAACATGTAGGCAAGGCTGGATCTGTCGCAGGACTGTGCTCGAGGCATGGTAAACACACCTGGGTAGGGTTCAGAGCGTGCGATTTTAGGTTGCTCTGGTCCGGTGGCAATGAGGCGGGGCGGGCGCTTGGGGGCCGAGGGATGTCCAGCGAGAACAGGAGGCAGTGGCGTGATAGCTGGCCACAAAGCAGACCATTTGCGACTGCCCAGCACTCTCCCTCGATGTTTATTATTCAGCCCGAGTGACCAGACCGCTGTGGCCGGGACGACTATTATGTTCGTTTATAATGCATTTCTGAAAAAGGCAATCGCTTTGGGATGCCGCGGCCTAATTAGCGCCGTCGGCGCTGTGCGGTTCCCATCGCCTGCCACACCTCTCGTCCCTACCTCCATCTCCTCCGCCCCCTCCTGCCGACTCCGACGCCCTACCGCGAGGTCACCGTGCAGATCTCCTTGCTTCCTCCTGCTACCGAGCCATCTCACACCCCCGGAGCCCACCAACACCCCGGAGGCTCGTGGCGTTCTACCACCCACCTCCCCGTCCTTCCTCCATTCTGGAACCTTGGACGTGTATAATCAATGTCAGCAAACGATCCCCCAAACGCAGATGGGTCTCAAGCTTCCGGTTCGCAACAACCGGACCCCACACTAGACTGGGAAGGGGACAAGATGTACGTCCACTCCTACCGCCATTACGAGACTCGCGTCGAGCATGCTGCACGTCAGGTTCAACATCTACATCCATGATTATTGCGAGAAGCGCGGTTACACGAAAACAGCAGACGCGCTCCGAGAGGAAGCCGGAGTAGAGAAGGACGGTGGCCCTCCAATTAACGCGAAACAGGGTCTTCTCTTCGAGTGAGTCCGATCTCATCCCTCATGGATATACCTCATCTTTTTGGCAGGTGGTGGAGCGTATTTTGGGTTCTTTTCAGTGCGAAGAGCAGTGGCCAGGGGCCAGAAGATGCGCTTCTGTATAGTCATGTGCGCGTCGTGTTCCGATTGCCATTCGCACCTTCCCTCATCTCAGTTCCGTAGTATCAAACACAGTCCGCAGCCCAACGGCAGAACGAGCCGCAGGCTTCGCGTGCACCACAAGCAGCGCGTCCAGGCCAGGCCCCCATACCGCCGCGACAAGTCAACGGGATCCCACCAAGAGGCCCTGGCCAAGGCGCTCCCCCCTTGAACGGGATGCCGCCGGCGAACGCTATGCCAGGCCAACAGCCACCAATGACCAACGGCATGCCAAATCCTTACCCAGGACCGATGGCTCCAGCTAATGGTATCCCTGGTACCGCTCCTGGTGCGCCACCACCGAACAACCCTACCATGGGCACCCCGGCACAACAACACATGGTTCCGGGACAGCGGCAGGGTATGCCGCCCCAGAGACCGCCGAATGGCCAGAATTATAGGTCACCAACCATGGCACCCTCCCCGCAGAACCCAGGCATTCCCCCTGGTCACCAACCGAACCAGATGGCAGGCCCGTCAGGACCGCCGATGAACCGTGGCCCTGGTCACATGGCACCGCCTAGCGGGCAGCCTGGCATGCCAGGTGGGCCGATGGCGGGGGGACAACAGATGGCACATCCTCACTTCTCGACCCTTGGGCAGCAGAGCCAGCCCAACTCGCCCGCTGCGCAAGGCCTACCCGCCCAAAGCCCGTCTATGGGTAATCGTCAAATCCGTCCCCCCCAAGAGTCGATGCGCCAGCTGCAGGAGGCTGCCGTGAACGCGGACTTGCTGAAGATCGAGTCAGCGAAGCTACCGGCACTGAAGGCTGAACTTGGCCTCGGAGACAAGGATTTGCCGTCGTTGACGCTGGATGACAAGGTAAGGCTGCAGCTGCCTCGTACGACGATCCGCTGAAGCTGAATTATCTCCTCAGCAACGTATATTAGGTCTTGCGAGAGCGCGTGGCTTTTTGCCTCCGCTTCCTAATCGTCCGGGTCAGCCTCCAAACGCGATGCCTGGGCCCTCAAACCCTCAGCTTCAGATGCAACCTAACCAGCGAGGACCAATCCAACCACCTCTCACCGCGCAAGGGCAAATCAATCGGGCGATGAAGAGAAGTAGCACATCTCCGGATGAGAATGTAAGTCTTTTTTGTCCGCGCTGCTTGTCCTTGGGCGCTTACAAATATGGTTCAGGGCGAATCTAACGAATCGTCACCATCCAACAAGCGACCGCGAAAGTCTCCAGATCAGCCTCCTCCAATGACACCGATGATCCCGATAACCCCTCAGGGTGGGATGCCTGGGCACCCGCATGGCCCTCCCAGCAGTGGAATGATGCCTAGGCAAGGCATGGTTCCTTTTGCGACGATGCCCATGAACAATCCGTCTGCGATGAACATGCAAGGAGGCCCGGTGGGGACGCCACACATGAACAACGCCATGCTGTCGCACCAGACGCTGACGCCGCAAATGCAGCAGGTAGGTATCCGTCTCATAGCATGTGTGGATTGCTCATGATTGACACCATAGCGCATTCCTCCGCAGTACCGGCAGACAATGCAAGCGTTACACAAGAGCGGTGTCGCTCAAGCCGCGGGCCCGGGCCAAGGCCAGATGCCGTTCAACAGCCTCATGCCTGGAGCGAACGCGGCGTCACCAGCGACGTCTAGCGACTCTCCGTACAGCAGCAACCCTGAGCAGCAACCTCGTCCAGGCCCTGGTCCGTTCGGCATGCAGGGCATGGCGCCGAACCGTATGCTTCCGGGACAGAAGATGGCGCCTCCCCCGTCACCAAGTGCTGCAGGCAAGAACATGGGTGGACCGCAGGGGCCAGGCGGGCCAGGAGACAAGCCGGGTGACGGTGGGATGAACCAGTCGCCTCGTCACGCTGCGTCTGCACCAGGGCAGCAGGGCCAGCCGGGGCAGCAACCAGGGCCACCGGGTCTGCAGGGTCAGCCAGGCCAACCGGGCCAGCCAGGCGGTCCTCCGCCACCGGGTCAGCAGCAGCAAGGGCCGATGAACCCACAGGGGGGCGCGAACACTGCGCCACCGACGCCCGGCGGAGGCAACGCCCCTGGGCAGGGCATGCTCGGCCAGAACGGGCCGCCGCCGCCCTCGCAGTCCGCGCCGCCGCAGATGCAGCCGCAGGACATGTTCGGCGCGGACCTGATGGGTCCGAACTTCGACTCGTTCGGGTTCGACTTCCAGCCCGACAGCTTCAACGCGCTCGGCGAGCTCGGCGACATGAGCGAGTGGTTCAACGACCAGGGCCTGATGGCCGACAAGCTCTGAGGTGCCCGCGCGCTGCGGCGGCGGCGGTGGTCCTGGAGACGGGGGCGGATGCTGACCCGTGTGCGTTGCTGCTGTTGTAGGATTTTATTCGGATCCGGACATGGGTTATTTGTGGCTGGAATGTGCGCCTTCTCCTTCGTCGCTCTCCGCACCTGTTACCACTCTCACCTCTCGTGCTTCACCTCCCTTCCCCGACCGACTACGCCCTGTTGTAATTCCTTGCTTGCTGGTATTTATCGCAAAAGCCTGCCTGCCGGGGCGTTGTCTTCTATTGCTCGGTGCCGCCCCGCCCCTCATCTTCACTGTAGATATTTTTTTCTTGGCCGTGCCCTTCTATCACATCCTTGCTAGTTGCTGCTGTTCTGCTGCTGTCCGTGCCCTTTACTGTTACCGTACATGTTTTCATTTGTGGTCATCTGACAAGTGTCTCTTCTAGTGTACTACTTCTGGATGGATGTTCATTCTCTGCATATCTCAACTCGGACATGCGTGCTTCAGCGCGATCCACAGGTACCGCGGTGTAACTCCTCTGGGCTGGGCGAGCCGCGGATGCGTACGTCAAAGTTAGCCGGGCAACCTCCGGACAGTGACCATAGTCCGTCCCGTGGACAGTAGGAAGAGTGTCCTCTTGCGCAAGCAAGTCGTGCAAGTCTATTGAGCAGATAAAATTACAGATGGTATAGGGTGCATGCGTGATACTTTTAACAGTGGATGAGGTGGGGTGGTCGTGCGAGATTACTGTGCGTCGACGAGAGGGGGGCATCTAGGCATTATACGAACATAAGGTGGACCCAGTGCGATCCCAATGAACCAAGAAAACCAGGTGACAGCATGGGGATGAGGAACGCGTCGAAAGCGAGGTGACCGGGGGCGAGATGACCAGGGCGGTGGGCGAGCAGCGCTGCGCCTACTTGGTCTCCCAGCGGAGGACGGCCTCGTAGATGAAGAACATGACCGCGGCGTTCGGGATGACACGCATGAGGTGTGCGCTGAGGCCGCCGTATAATGACTTGGCACCCTCCTCCTTGATGACGAGCTGCAGTGTCTGGACGAGGCCAGTGTACTTGACCTTGCCGTCGACGAGTGGCTGCCGTAATCGTGTGCGGATAACCTGGTGCGCAGCGCATGAGTCAACCGCGCACTGTCAGTCGGCCGCGACACGCACCTCATGCGGGTATGTTATCAGGCTCGCGACGCACTTCGCCGTGCCCGCGCTGCCAAGGAGGCCCGCCCACTCAGCGAAGCCGCCTCTGCCCTCGACGCGCTGCGAGAGCTTCTTGAGCCGCTCGTACAG
The DNA here is from genome assembly GCA_019973155.2 of Phanerochaete sordida. Lineage (NCBI taxonomy): Eukaryota > Fungi > Basidiomycota > Agaricomycetes > Polyporales > Phanerochaetaceae > Phanerochaete > Phanerochaete sordida. Next base: position 253,478 of record BPQB01000035.1, read on the forward strand.
CACCCACTGGATCGTGCCCTCCGTGACGCCGAGGTAGCTCGCGCTGAGGCCCTTGTAGAACCCGCGCACGCCCTCCTCGCGCATAATCTTCTTGATCATGTCCCACGACCCGCCGAAGAAGCTCTTTTTTCGCGGCTGCAGCTGCGCGCTGTTGCGGTCGTGCGCCGCGAGCTGCAGGCGGGTCTTCACGACCCAGATCGGGTTCGTCGCGGTGCCGGTCGCGACACCTGCGCAGGCAGCCGCGCAGAGGTGCACCCAGGCTGCCTCCTTGCCGTCGTTGAACTTGTTCGCGATGATTTGCTTCCCGTTTCCGTACGTGAAGAAGTTTATTGACCGTGCAGGAACGACGCCGACCAGTGTTGGGCCAAGACCTTTGAACAGTGCTCGTGGCGACTCTTTCTGGTAGATGTCCCTGTTTGAGAGCGCAGATAAGCCCATATTTCCGTCACACAGTCATTGTTACGCACTTGAGAATGTGTCCGGTCTCGACGAAATGCCAGAGGAGGTTCGTCCGCCTCGGAATGACCACCGCTCCGTTGCCCGCGCCGGCGATGTTCACTGTCGCGTGCTTCTCGCGGAAGAGGTCAGACTGCAGGCGTGTTTTGACGACGTCAAACGGGCTCGTGACGATGGCACCGCACATACCGCCCACACTGCACACGGTGAGCACACTCATTAGGCACGGGCTGCGGGTGCGACTTACCCGCCGGCGACGAAGTGCTGCCAGGACTTGGCGGGAAGCCAGCTCGACTTGGACGGTCCTGCGACAGGCTGCGGTGCTGTGTCGGCCATGCTCGAGGATGTGTCGGACGGCGGAGGAGGTGGGCGGGAGGATGGACGACAAATGTTATTCGCCAAGCGGGTCCAACTTTCGAAAAACACGCTCGGCGCTTTGCAAGCCCTTCGGCACGCATAGATTAGATCCAAACAGCGGATCAAATACAGATAAGATAAACGAATCCTCCCGTTGCCTCGAAGAATTGGTGCCCCTTTGCATATCAAAAACATACTTTGAGGGATTTGCGATCGCACAGTAAACATAACAGTAGAGGCATAATATAACTTAGCAGCATATTATATCATACAGTATTGAATGGTAGTATCTACGTAGGCAAAGGTATTCGGAGACACAGAGACCAGGACAGAGATTGCATGCTACTATACTATAGTATCATTAGTGTTGGGCAAGGATGCGACGTTGAGCATGGCATGATAGCAGTTGCACATATGCACATATCGATAAAGTAATGATAAAGTATTACGCTACGTAGGACCAAGGCTGCATAGGCTGCATGGGTATCACTTTTCCCTGGAGGAGTGACTCGGGGCGACCATCTGCGCCTCACTATTCCACCTCGTTAAAGTGGTCCTGCCGATACATACTACTGGCACCATGCCATGGGGGCTGGGGAGCAATACCCGTGTGCTGCGCTCGTACAAAACTCGGACCATACATTTCTGGGTGAAACGGGAGGGCTTCCCAAGACTGTGGCAGCTACAGGAATATGAGCGCACATGGGTCGCATCCACAGACGTCTTCACGCACCCTCACATAGTCCTGCTGGAGCTCTGCACCAGGCAGATCGCCCCAAGCCGAAGGTGCGTTAAATATAGACGGAGACATAGCCCCAGACGAGTACCCGATTGCCTCCTGCGGCAGTGCTGCGGCAGTTATAGCACGTCCAGCGCGATCGTAGACCATCCCGCCGTCCCATTGGGGCTGCTGGTCTTGAAAATTCGAGGGGTACGTGGAGTACGGACCGTAATGCGCTGCATAGGACGTGTGCAGAGGCGCTGCCTGTGCCATCAACGCGGGAAGGTAGGTGGGCAGAGGGTAGGAGAGATCGTCATAAGGGGCCGCGCGCGAGGGTCCTGCCTCGGCGGCCTGTGGTAGATCGACGGTGGGCGTCCCGCGGCGGGCAGCGCGGGGACTGTCCCTGTGCGCGGGGGCTTCGCTGTCCCGTCGTGGGCTCCGCCGTCGCGCACGGGTGCTATTGGCGTGCAGCGCGCCCGCCTCCTCGCGGACATGGCTGTCCTGCAGCTCGCAGTCGCGGAGGTGCACGAGGCAGTTGGCCGGCCGCCCGGGGATCCAGCCCGCCTCTGGGGGCTGCGTGTCCCACACTGCCCGGCATGAGCGTGAGGGCTGCTAGGGGGCGCGGAGAGTGAGGGGCGCACTGTGCTCGATGATCGCGGTGTCGGCGCGCAGGGTTCCTGCGAGGGCGTCCCGCGTGCGTTCGTACGCAAGGCGAGCCTGGAAGCACCGCTTGCACCACACTTTAACCTTGTCGTGTGTGCGCCCTGCGCCCGCGAAAGCGTCTGGGTGGCCTTCGGCGTACTTGGGGTGGTCGAAGAAGTGTTCGCGGTGCTTGGCACGGCGGCGCATGCGCTTATAAATAGGACGAGACTTGTCGGAGAGATGTTGTTGGCTTGAGTACGGCATGAGTGAGTGTGTAAGAGCGGGGCGAGGAGGCATTTCCTGGTCTACGTAGGCCTTAAATACGACGGCCGTGGTCCTGTGCATGCGCAAGCAGAAAACTCGAGGCGTTTCCGAGTGAGCACAGGTGGCGTGCAAAAGCGACCGCAAGAGCGGGAGCGGCACTGGAGGTCGTCAGTAAGGTCGCCACTGCCAGTGAGGTTGAGGAATCTGCGCGACTCACAGTGAGTGTGCCGCTGCCAGCGGCAAACTAGCGCAAGGATGTGAATACCATTGAATGAAAGCTTCGATCAATAGAGAGTCATAGAAAGGAACCGTCAACTTGGATAGCCAATAGCCAGCTCGAAGCGGTGTGGCGCCATGAACTGTGGGTCTCGAAGACAGATTATTACGCAGATTTCTGCCTTGCGGCGCGCTCATGATCATTGCCCAACACGCTATAAACTCACTCAAAGGAGCAAGTGGAGATTATTGAGTTCATGAGAACGCCCACACAGACCAGTCCAGACGACTGCGGTGTGCAGTATAATGCCCACCGGTACACGGCAGGGTATTTGATCGGGTGTGGACGGGGCCAAACAACGTCCTGGCTGTGTTCCGGTCCTATGATTGACGAGTAACGTTAGGCGAGACGCAGTTGGCTGGTGAACATGATCGGCCGTATGAACTCGTAATCCTGAATGACGGCGAGCGGAAACTTGGCAGCTCATATGCGAGGAGTCATATTGTGGTAGCTGGAGGGAGAAAGGCGCAGCTGAAGTCTAGAGGTGTAAGAGCACGCCTGCCATGAGGTCGGGGTCCACCGCGGCCCAGTACCCTCGCAGACCAAGAGAAACGAGGCTGATGTTCGCTCTTGTCAGGCGTGGTCAGCGGTCGGCAGCAGACCATCAAGCGGCAAGTGGTAGTGTTTTCGCTTGTTGACAGCTTGCCAGGTGGTCATTGACACAGGCGGGTCACCCACGTTTGAGAAGCGTGCCCGTCGCTGAGGCCTCGCGCCTGTATATATGACGTTCAGTGAACAGATGATAGCATATTGGCGCATCATCATGGCGCGAACCTTGCACAGACCATGCCGCTGCAGGTCAGCGGCTCCCAGAATACATGTCATGAGCCAGTTACTGGTGGTCATTAGCAGCACTCAATCAATTCTGTCGGCGACCTCTACCCATAGTCCGTCCGTTCAGACACGATGTAGGAACATGAAAAGGCTGGCAGTTTCTGCAGCCAGCATTGTTGTTAGTACGGACCTTGCTGGATGGGGGCATTCCCAGCAACGCGGAACCATTATGGAGCCAGCCGGAGCAGCTCTGTCGTGGTCTGCGGTGGAAGGCGCGGCAGCAACATTGTGGCGATACGACAGAGACGATTCGGGGTCGCCTAGGCGGTACCTCGAGCACGGTCCCGAGGCGACCTCACATCGCGCTGTACATGGTACCCTCGTTGTATGCCTCGTTGTAGGCTGCTCTGGAAATTAATTCTTAGCACGCGCTGTTAATGTACGTACCGATTACGAGGAGCAGAGCTTTCGTTCTCCGCTTGGAAGGATCTAAATGGTCGAGAGAAATGCGAGTAGACGCCCAAATTGCAGTGTGGCGCGCTATACCCTACACCTAACCCTAGCAGCGGCAGGGGTCACATGATTCGACGCGGTTGGCGTTTGGCCTTTGACCGCGACTTGCATCTCGAACCGGCTTACCTCCTCCCGCTGCCCCTTTTCTTCGCCCGCAAGCGCTTCAAATGGCGAAGAAATTGGTGCACTGGGCTCTTGAGACCCTTGGGTCACCCTCATTGCCCTCTCTCAGACTACCCGGAAACTACGAAGAAGAGTCGTCGACCGAATCCAGCGAGGAGAACACCACCGCGACACTTCAATACGTAAACACTCAACTGATAGCGCATGGCTTTACGTACCAGCCCGGCTTGTCTTTGGAAGGGACGAGCAAAGAAGACGCAGAGAAGGTCTTGAAGTGTCTGGTGGCAATGCTGGGTCAACGGATGGTATGTCTCACCTCTTGCTGAGAAGCGTGGTAGGTCCAGGGAGATTTAAATCATATGGATTTTTTAGGAAGACATGTCGCGTACCGAAGAACTCTCCACCAAGATACGCACACTGTCGTACGACCACGAACGGTTACAATCTATGTACAGAACAGCAACAGAGCAGGCAGCCAATGCAGAGCGAGAGATGAACGTCCACAAAGCTCGTCTGGCGTATGTTCCGCTTTAAATATCTGCTGTGTTGCCATAACACACTAGTCTACCAGTTCTACCACGCGGACGCTTACGACTACGACCGCCTCCCTCAAGACTTCGCAGGCGGAGTTGCAACGCACGCGCACCGCGCTTCAATCTGTACGCGCCACGCACCAAGCTGAACTGAAGAAGCTCGAGAAAGAGAAGGACAAACTACTGGAGAAGGTCGCAAAACTCTCTGACCACCAATTTGTCACCCGCGTCGCCGGCATTCGATACGCGAACGAGAATGCTGTTACCCACTACGGCGGGCCTACGACTCTGGGTCCCATCCCGCTCAACGCGTCAGCCACAGCACCGCCAGGCCAAGGCACAGGCGACTTCCTTGAGGTTACGCTCGAGGAGTCTATGCGCCATCGTCAAGAACTCGCGGAGGAAAATCGCGCCCTCAAGACAATATTAATGCGTCTTGCAAATGAGGTACAGAGCGTCGAGTTCCAGGCACGTTGCGCTGCTGCGGACCTGTTGAGCATCAAGAAGGAGACGCAGGACATAGAAGTTCCCGAAGTGAGATCGCGCTCAGTATTCTTGCATGTGCTTTGCTAACCGGTCATCGTTGTCTGAAAGCCTGAAGTGTTGACTTCTGTCGCCCTCTTTCCCCTTTCCCCACCAATACCGTCCACAGCCTCATCTATCGTGAACACCCTATTGACTTCGCTGCGCGACTCCCTGCGAAGCCTGGCCGACCCTGAGGGTCGCATCACTACCGATGAGGGTCTCACTGCGACTGCATTGACCGGCAGCAGGAGGGCTATGCAGGATACCGCAGAAGCTAATGAAGTCAATGGAATAGCCTCGCTCGGGAAGCAACTTGGCGCTAAAGACAGGGAGCGCGAGCAGGAGCGAGTACGCCATGAGGCTGAGGTGAAGAAGCTGGCAGGAGAGATTTGTAAGCTGGAAAGCGAGCTCGGTACGTCTTTATCTCGTCGCAACGGTAGCCCCTCGGAACTGAATGCACCTGCACGCAGAGCAAGCGCGAACGCAAGCATCGACTTACGCTGCGCAGATCCAGCTCACGGACCTGTCGAAGCAGGTTGAAGCCATGAAACGGCCATTTGCCATCTATGGCTCACAACCGGAACCAGTTCCAATAGCCGTGGTCCAGCCCACGCCGATGGAAGTAGACCCTGCACCCTCGCAACCCCCTCCGCCACTACAGCAAGAGCCTCCGAAGCAGCTCAAACGGCAACCTGCAAAACGTCCGCCCCCGTCAGCTGCCGCATCGTCCTCGAAGCAAGCCCTGGACGGTCTCTTCCGTCCGCAGCCAGAACCCGAGCCGGAGCCTGCCGTCGCCGCACCCTCTGTGCACACTGACGACGACGTCTTCGCGCACCTGCCACCACCATCCCCTGCGCTCTCTTACGTCGAAGCACCAGTCCCGAGGCCCGCGACACTTGAGCCCGCACCCGTCCGGCGCTCGCCCCGCAAACCCAAGCCTACGTCACCGCTGCGCATAGGCATCAAGGCCGGCGCGAAGCGCAAAGCCTCCGAGGCTGCGTCGCCGGAAGAGAAGGCCAAGGCGAAGAAGGCCAAGGTTGAGCCGCCAAAGAAGGATGCCATCACTACGTCCGTGCGCGGCTTCAACTCGGGCGTCGTCGCTGCGAGCTCGCCGAAGCCGAGGACTCGAGGCAAGGTTGCTGAGAAGGAGACGAAGGCCACGGCGAAGGGCAAGGGTAAGGAGCGGGCTGCGCCGTTGGCGAAGGCCTCGGGGAAGGCTGCGGGCAAGCTGCCAAGTAAGCCCTTCGATGTTGAGGTACCGCCATCACCCAAGCCTCCAGCGCTCCCTGCCTTCGTTCTGCCACCACCATCCCCTGCTTCTCGACTGCCGTCGTTACAGATTACCGCAGAGGCTGGTCCCTCAAGAACACAGCCAAGCGGGCCAGTCGAGGACGAGAATCCGTTCGCGGAGCCACCTCAAGCTGCTGCTCCAGCCCCCACCTCTACCCAACTTGCGCCAACGAACTCTACCCAGGCCAGCAAGCCTGTCACCACATCCAAGACATCGACTGCAAACGCCGCCTCCGCTCCAGCTGAACCCGCCGTTCCGCAGACACCTTCTAAACGCATCTTTCCGCCCAACGGCACCGGTCGTCCACTCGCACCACACATGAAACATGCCTACTCGCCTGTGAAGCCAAGCCCACTGAGCCGCATTCTCATGCTCGCATCGCCCGACTCGCCTGAGGAGCCGCCTATCCCGAAGCTCGGCGCAGTAGTCGAGGAGTCCGAAGACGAGACGGACGTCGACGATGACGGCGCTGCGCATAACCCAGTGTCGCCGACGCCCGTGCGCCGCAGCACGAGGCTGAGCTTCGCGCAGGAGCTGGCTGCGGAGGACGACGGTATGGACTCGGACGACGAGATGGCGATGAGCGACGCCGAGGAGGTGGAGGTGCTCATCCGGGGCAAGGCCAAGGGCAAGCAGCGCGCGAGCCTCGTCGCGAAGGCCACTGCGCCGGCACGCGCAGCGAAGCCGTCGACGAGCCGTGCCGCGGCGGAGCCGAAGGGCAGGACGCGAACGCGGTCCTCGCCCCGGGGCCTGCCCAAGGAGAAGGAGAACGCGCGCAAGAGCCCGCGCGCGCGCGCGAAGCTGGTGCAGCGCGCGCGCACGCGCTCCGGCAGCTCCGCGGAGGGCGAGCACACCAAGCGGTCGACGGTCATTGGCGGCGGGATCAAGAAGACGCGGCCGTCGACGCGCGCGGCGGCTGCGAAACCGGGCCCGAGCAAGAGCACGACGCCGGCGACGGTGCCGCCGCTCGAGCTCGAGGAGTTGGAGCCGGCGCCGAAGGGCGGGATGAAGCCGAAGGGGAAGCTGCGTGGGGCCCCGCGCAGGGTCCCGATTGACAGCTCGGAGGCTGCGCCGTCCGTGCCTGCGTGGAGAGGTTAATCATCTGTATTCTCGTATAATACCCCACATGCGATTTCGGACAGCAAGTAATCTCATCAATGCAAGTTTTGGTTAGTCAACGCTTACTCGGGTCGCTCGTGCGGTGCTTGACAAGATTATTGGTGATAGAGGTAGTAAGACCGGCGACGTCCAGGATCCTCTAAGCCTCATCCGCCTCCTGTTCATCTTCGCTACCCCAGCCTTCTCCCTCAGCGTCCTCTGGCTGCTCCTCATCCATTCCGCTTTGCCCTGCCAATTCGTCTTCAGCGCTGTCACGATCGTGCCACCACACCGCCTCTTGAGGTGGGTCCAGAGCGCGCAGCGCGGCCTCCGAGTCCTCTGCGGACCAGGTGCGCTTCAGCACCTCGAAGATCCAATTGATACGGAGACGGTCCTTGCGCATCATGCTTTGCCAGCCGGCGACGCTGGACTGCAGCGCGGCGGGGAGCAGCTCTCTGAGGGTATCGACGATGCGGTGGCCCGAGACGAGCGAGACCCGTCGCGTTCGGCACAGGCGGGCGAGAGCTCGAGTGTAGGGGTGTTCGTCGTCCAGAATGCAGCGCAGGAGCGGCTCGATATCATCTCCGTACTCGCTGCCGATGATGTAGATGGAAGGTGTGGCGGCGGACTCGATCTCGGTGAGCAGCCGGTCCAATGCGTCGAAGTCGAGGAGCGTCGCAGAGCCGACTCCCCCCTCCCCCTGCCCGAGGTTGGAATACAGGTAAATCAAAACGGGGTGGAAGTCAACGAGCCCTGTCTGCTCGTCGACATCGCATGTGATGTCGGCCTTGGCATGGCAGGAGACGGTTCCGCGAAATCTGCAATATGTATCTGGACAAAGTTGCCAGCTTTCCATCAGGAGGCATGCCTTAGAGAAGCGCAGCTTACCTCGGTATTTGTCGCAAGTATGAAGCTCCCCGCAGAGGTCGTCTCTGTAGTCAGGATTATCACCTGCTACACACTGAAGTAATCGAAGCAAGTTTTGCGCTGCCAAGGCCCTGGCGCGATTCGTGTCGGCATCGCCGTGTGCGTAAAGGAGAGCTAAGAACTTGCAGTAGCTGGATGAGTGTAGGATCTGGGGATCGCCCTTGATATACGTAACACATCCTACGAAAGGCCGGGTCCTGTCTCGACGTGGGGGAGGTGGGGCTGTGTATGCGTCGATATCGTCTTTAACGAAAATCACGTTGTCCAGGATGAGGTGGCGTGGCCTGACAGAATATATACAGCGGATCAGGTCCTTGAAAGATGGGAGCTGCAAGTGATGCAGGGCGATGATTTCGATTGTCTGCGAAAGCAGCACCGACGACGGAAAGCTTCTGGGAAGAGAGAATACAGGGAGAAATCTACTCTTGTAAGGAACAGGGGCAAGAGTCTCCGCATCCCAGGGAGGAGAAACGTAGATCCTGCATTGGACCAGGATACCGTGCAAGGCGAGTAAGTGGCATTTTTCTAGAGTAGTGTGGATTGTTTTCGTGTCGTCATAAAGATCCAGCTCTTTGAGACACTCTGATATGGGTAGTACTCCGGAAATCGATTTGCCTCGCCAGAGGTCTATGAATTCCACAATGTCTTGCGCGGTCCGCAATCTGAGACGAGAAAATAGGTCGCCTCTGAGGAGTTGTGCCCAATAACGACATGTCGACGCGCAATTCGCCAGGCCCTTCTTGCGGACAGGGTATACCTCGTAGTATTGATTCCGCGCAAGAGCAGAGGCTGCTAGAACGATGCGATGGATGAGTTCTGGAGGTAAGACCTCTCCTGTAGCCGAGGACATCAGTGCGCTCCAACACCGACCTCACTGTCGAGGATGAGATCTAAGAACAAGCGACAATCCACCCGCGCTACCCATTAATGAAGTGCGCAGCGAGCGCGGGCGGTGCCAGCAATCGCCTATTAAGCTTAAACACGATCGCATCTGATCGCCTGGCTCAAATTATCATTATCGTGAGCCATTCTTCCTCCTCGACAGCGACCAAGTGGGTTTTGTTTTGTCCCGTGCCTACTGATGACGCCTACTGCAGGAGAGGATCTACCTTCGGAGCTCATCCATCGCATCGTTTCGACGGCTTCTGCTCTCGCGTATGACGAACATGATTTATATCCCTCCTGCAAGAAGGGCCTGGCGACTTGCGCGTCGACATGTCGCTATTGGGCACGACTCCTCAGGCTCGACCTATTTTCTTCCATCACCTTACGGGACGCGCAAGACGTAGTGGAGCTCAGCGCTCATAGACCTCTGGCGGGCAAGAGCAATTCCTGGAGTACCGCCCGTATCGGAGTGTCTCAAAGAGCTTTTGCTCGTCGACGACACGAAAACATCGCGTACTGCCCTGGAGAAATATTATTTATTCGCCTTGCACAAAATTCCGGTACGCATCACGCAGATCCGCGTTAGCCCTAGTGCTCCGAATATTCAGGTCGCCCCCTTGCCCATTTCATACAAGAGCAGATCCCTCCCTATGCTCGCTCTTCCCAGGCACTTCCCCTCGCGGATGATGCCTTCACAGTCGGTCGAGAAGCTCGTTCTCAAGCATTTGCAGCTCCCGTCGTTCAAGGAGTTCATTCGGTGCATCTGTCTTATCAGGCCTCGCGAGCTTCGCCTGAACGGCGTGACCTTCGTCGAAGACGATATCGATACTTATATTGCGTCTCCACCACCTCGAGACAGGACCCGGCCACTGGTAGAAGGTCATACGTGTATCAAGGGCAAGCCCAGTATCCCACACCTTTCGAGCTACTGCAAGTTCATGGCTCTCGTTCATGCGAGCGGCGATTCCGATATGAATCGCGCCAGGGCCTTGGCGGCGCAGAATATATCTCGTTTGTCGGAAGCTATAGCGGGCGATAGCTCGTGCTGTATAACCGAACTTCATAGCGAGCACGACCGTAGACAACAAGGTGGGTCTCTCGCGCCTTCGCTCTATTATAAAATCAGGATCTCATGACGGAATGGCTGCCACTTTATCCAGATGAGTTCTACGCATTTAGAGGAGTCCTCTGCGCACACGGTGTCCGCATTACTATCGCATTTTATGTCGACGAGCAGACAGGGCTCGTGAACTCGGACGCCGTATGGGTCACCTTGCCTACGGACTTCGAGTGGGAGACCGCCTCAGCGACGCTCATTGATTTCGACGGCCTGGACCGAGTCCTCACCGAGCTCGCCTCTCCCACCACACCTCCTATCCACATCTACTGCTACGATAGACATAGCCTCAAACAATTGCTGCGCTCGATCTTGGACGACGGACACCTATTGAGTCGGACCCTTGCCCATTTATCTCGTACCCGGCAGATCACGCTTGGGCAGGGCCCTCGCGTCGTTGATGCGTTGGGGCTGACGGTGGGCCCTCGTATTCTTGATACCCTCAGAGAGCTGCTCCCTGCCCCGCTGCGATCCAGCGTCACTGGCTGGCAGACCGCGCAAAGCACAGGCAAAGATCAAATCCACATCAGCTGGATATTCGAGGTCTTGAAGGTCGCATGGTCCGCAGAGGACCTGGAGACCGTGCTGCACGCGCTGGATCCGAGTCCGGACGTGGTGTCGTTAGGCGACCCCGACGCTGTCGAACGAGAGCTAGTAGGGAACAGCGGGTCGATTGAGAAGCGCTGATGGAGAAGATGAAGGGGAGCGAGGAACAGGAGAAACGGGGATTAGAGGTTCCTGAACGATGAAGGCTTCTTGGACGAGGTACTCAGCGCGTCGCGTCCACAGAGGTTCCGCACTTCGAGAAAGGGTCAATTACTTATCGCGATCGAGAAAAAGGACCAGCGTGAGCTGCACTGCATGTTACGACAAAGCGGAAAGGAAATACAGAATGTAGACTATCCCAGCGCGTACCACGTGTGCGCGTGTAGCAACGGGCCATGGATGCAATAACTACAATTAGCACGTCTGGGTGAGGCAAAGCAAGTATAGAACACGAGAAAGCCCAGGAGGAACGAAAAGCAGGCAACGGCGAGGGCGACTCCCCAGAGAAAGCCAGTTCTACGAATCTCCCCCGACCCGCCGCCTCCTGCCGCGTACAAACACGCGTCTGCCATCCGGGGCCCGAAGCTGCGCGGCAGGACCAAGAAAACACACGCGAAGAGGGAGCAAGCCAAGAAGGCCGTGAAGCACAGAAGCGGAGCGAGGAATACAGGGGAATACGAGGTGCGCACGTTCGCTGTGTTCTATTAGACAGGGTATGGAGGCCGCAGCAGCAGCTTAAATGCCCGCGTAGGCGTCGTCGTCGTCGTACACGGTGTGGGTGGAGGGCGAGCGTGCGTGGGTATCCTTCGTGTTATGACGGACGGGCTCTGGTGAGGCCTTCGCGCCCGCGACGTGAGATTCATCGGTCAGCTCGACCGAGGCGGAGAGCGGCGACTTGCCGTGGGCGGCAGGCGACGACGGGAACTCCAGCGTCACGGGGGAGAAGAGCGAGTCCTTGCCAGAGAACTCGGGGAGCTTGGGCGGGGTTGAGTCGATGCGGGACTTGCTCGAGTACGCGGGGGATGGCGGGCGGGGCAGGTCATCGGGGTTGACGTTGAACGAGGTGTGATGCTCGACGCGGGGATCGGAGAACGGCGAATGGGCAATTTCCTCGACTGGGGATGTGAAGAATGCGCCAGGCGCGTTGCCGAGGACGGGAGATGTGACCGGGGACATGACTCTGGTCTGAGTGTTGACGTTCAATGGACGAGGCTCGGTGACGGTGGGCACAACCTGGTCTTCCTTCATGATGGCTTCGTCAGCGGCAGCAGCGACAAGGGGCGTGGGCAGGGGCAGGGGCGGCGCGGACTGCAGACGGTCAGAGATCTCGGCGTACTGAGCCGCCTGGAATGGTGAGACGCTGGAGCGGTTGAGGTCGACGTAGTCGGTTTCCGGGATGTCAAGCTGCGCGGCAGTTGCGGTCATGGACGACTGACGAGTGAGGAAGGTGTTACCACCGGGCTGCAAAGCGAGGGGAACAGTCGACGCGGTCGAGTTCTGGCGTGAAGGTGTGTTGGGACCGAGCGAGCCTTGCCTGACCGGGGAGATGGGGCTCAGAGTATCCTGACGGTGCGGCATGTACTCTGGGCCAGTAGAGCCTTGTCGGTTGAGCATGTAGTCCGCGCCATTGGAATACTGGCGATTGAGCATCACGTCCGCGCCGGTAGAGCCTTGACGACTGAGCATGTAGTCACCGTTCGATCCTTGATGGTTAAGCATGTATTCCGCGCCGTTAGAGCCATGGCGTTCGAGGTATGCACCGCCCATGGCACCACCCATGGCGGCGCCCATAGCAGCCTGCTGAGTGAATTGACCGTGGCCGTTATATGCGGATTCGTAGGGACCAGGAGTGACCGGGGAGCCAAGCGGGGTCTCGCCCATGGGCTGGAAGAATGGCTGCGACGAGTGCGGAGTTACAGGAGCCCAGGCTTGAGGGGGCATCGGAATAGCGGCCTGACCAGCGCCATATCCACCGTTGTAAGACGAGCCGTAGTAGCCCTGATCGACGTAGTGTTGTTGGCCTCCGAAAGTAACGGGACCGCCGGTCATGTGGGGCTCAACCGTAGACGGAGGGCGAGGAGTAACACCGCGACCAGGAGGGAATCCACGTGGAGTATGCTCATCGGGAAGGACCATAGATTGGCGTCGCAGGATATCATCTTCTTCATCACGACCCGAGCGACGCTAAATAGCTTGTCAGGTAACGTGATTGGACCCTGTAGATTTGAGCACTCACCATGAAGTACGTCACCGCAAAAATGATACCAGCGAGACCAGCGATGACCGCGACGACGATACCGATGACAACCGGGACCTGCACCGAGCTTGTGCTCGTGGGGGTCGGAGAAGTAGACGCGCCGGCCAGTGCAGGCGTAGGTCCGCCAAGCCCAGACGAGTAGACCGTAGAGGTACCATGACTGGTGTTAACTACTGGTATAGAGGCACCCAGACCTCCTGGCTGCTGCTGCTGAGTCTGAGACTGGGTCTACATGCGGTCGTCAGCACGCTTTGGTCTGTAAATAGCGCAACGCGCTTCACGCACCGGCGCAGGGGTTGACGACGCGCTGGACGCAGTGCTAGAGCTCGAGCTGGATGAGGACGAGGAAGCGGAGGTGCTACTCGAGGAGCTCGCGGACGAGGAGGATGTAGCGGAGGTGGAACTGGTGCTCTGGGCGGTGGATGTAGGTTGGCTGGCTGCCGAGCTAGCCGGCTGGGATGCAGGGCCTGGCCCATCCGTAACAGCAGCTAGTAATACAATATCAGCACAGTTGCCCAGGACGCGTACACCCCTTGCGGCGAGTGCAAGCGCGTAGCGACGCGACGGCACTCACGAGTCGAGGTCGGAGGGGGATTGTTATTATCGGGCGGATTAGTGGGGGTGTCGTTAGCAGGTGTCGGAGTAGATGTCGGCCCTGGGTCCGGGGTAACAGGGAAGAGCTGCGTAGGGCTGAACCGAGCCCTCAGCCGGCGATGCATGCCGCGCACTTGTACTTCGAGGTCCTCAAGCATTTTGGTCTATGTTGGCGTAGCGAACGAGCGGCGAGGCGAAAAGAACGTAAGTTTCCCGAGGGAAGTGAGCAGGAGTGCTCGGGGAGACACAAGAAGGACCGGGAGGAGGTAAGGAACGCAAGGAAAGTGCTCGAGGAGCTCGACGTCGAGGTTCAGGAATTTCCGACTCGTTTTCATGTGACAACTCGATTATTTTGGGCGATACTTCCGCTCCCGGACGCTTGTAACGGTGATGCTATGCCCTGCTTTGGGAATGTTCCTGGTTGTCATGAAAACCACCCACAACGCGCGCTGCGTCTCGACTCTCACAGACCGTCGGTCCACGCATCCTGTTGTTTGCTCTGTTGTCTCTCTACGCTTGGTCGTGCGGGACGGGGCCACGAAATGGTTCATGCGCTACCTGAATATTCTAGACAAACAACACGATTTAAGGGGAAGAAAATAGGGCGCATCCTAAGGTGACGGAGCCGAAACACAATGTGAAGCGACGGTGGCAGACGGTGAGACCATGTGTCTTGAACGGTACATGGCACCGTCAATGTATTCCTCTATCACGCTATCTACTGTATACAATCTCCGTTAGATGCTCGTTGCGTTTGCCAGCACGGCGTTCGTCTACTCCTCCCAGAATCCTTCCCAAGAACTCATCTTCGCGTCAGCAAGGGCGGAGCTCCGGATAATATCCTGGCCCTGGACGAGCCTGAGTTCGCGGCCATTCATCCTGCGGACCTTGCGCTCGGGCTCGCGCGCGTCGAGCTCCTCGTCCGTCGGCAGGCGATCCTCCTCGGGGAGCGCCGCGGCGTACTCGTCCGTGAGCTTCAGCATCGCATGCGTCTTCGCGAGCGCCTGCGCCGCGGCGTGCGCGAGGTGGCTCCCGCCCGCCATGCCCGCGTGCGGGCCCGCGCGGAAGTGCGCGAGGACGAGCGCGCTGAAGAGGTCGCCGACACCCGAGAAGTAGCCCGAGAGGCACGTCACCGCGCGGATGTGCACCGCGGACGGCGCGGGGCCCTTCGTCGTGTCTGTCGCGGACGAGGCGATGCACAGCAGGTAGCTTGCGTCGGGCTCGCTGCCCGAGGGCCGGGCCTGCGCTGGCAGCGCCGCGTGGAGCCACGGGCGCAGCGGGATGGAGCTCACAACGACGTTCGGCACCTGGTACTGCTCGTGCAGGATCTTGAGCGCGCGGCGCAGAGACGAGACGTCTGTGATTTGTACATCTGTCAAGGTTCTACGCCGGTGTCAGTGCCAGCCCAGAAATCTCCCCCACACCAATGCTTACTCTACTTCAAACCAGTTGGGCGTAATAATCGTCGAAAGCGGAAGCATGGCCCTGTATATCGGTATTACGTCGGGCGAGACATAAAGCTTGCCGGAGTCCCCAAGCACAGCTGTACTAGTGTCAGACGTTCATTCAAGCTTAGTGTTGGGGTGCGTACGTACGGTCGAGCAAGTAAATAAGCTCCGGGTTCTTCTCTCGTAGCTTTTGTGCCAGCCCGAGCACAACTGATAAAGCCTCGCTGCCCGGTATGTAGCCTGACATGACAGTTGAGACACTTTCAACCAATAGGCGACTTCGAGACAAGTTACCAGTCAGCAGTCGTTCAGGTTGGAGCAAACGATTCTTCTCCATGTTCTCGAGCACAGCCGTGAGCTCTGCGGCGGTAGCACGCGACCCGCCAAAACGACCATAACCTGACCATAGCCTCGCACATTAGCAAGCATTACCAAGCTTCAAGCGTAGGAGAAGCACTTGCCAGTGTGATTTGAGAAGTTGACAGTGTTCACGACCTGCGAAGGAAAGTGTGAATCCCAGACCGCGGACCGCACGCGACTGGACTGACGTCGACGTCATATCCCAGACATTGCAGCGGGAAGACGGCAGCTTTGCCGCCGACATATCCAAAGGCGACGTGCGACTGGATGCTGAGAATGCGACCTTTCGACATCGTCCTGGAGAATTGCGATGGGGCCTTCGTGAGACTCGTGAGTGGGTGCAGGGCGCAGTGGATCGGAGATGGATCTGACTCGGACGGTCTTGCCGAGGCGCGCGGTCTGATTGGCTGGCGTTCGGGCATCCAACTACTTTGCTTTTGGACTTCAATTGAAGAAATTCGTCTGAAGAAAACGGGCCTCTCAACGCTGTCAGGGAGAACGAGGGAGCAATAGACTCGGTCATATGTGCGTAAGGGAAATTTGCCGGCAGCTCACGGCTTGAAGTTCGTGAACGTATGCTTTCAAAGCTCTCATCGCAATATTGTATTGGGATGGACGACTGGACTCGCGTAAAGCGAGGGCATGATGGACCGTATACACTACAGGCAGCCGTAGCTGCAAGTTTGGGCTCCGCCAGAGCACAACGCCTCAACGCCTCAGCTGCGGACCCCTATGACCTCCCGCCTGACATCAGAGACGGTATTCGTGCAGTAAAGCACGGTCAGCCCTGAGGCAAGAGCATAAGGCGGCGTAAAGCTTTGTCACTGCAATGATCACTTCGCCGCACAGCTCACGAATTTCGGGTCGCCTGCGTGAGCTTCTGACCGGGTTTTGAGCATCGCGGCCCTTGTGAGGTTGCACACACCGGGCGGGCGATAGGACATGTAACACGCTCGGCCGAGACCGATCTGGTCCCGCTGACGCTGCCAAACATACGCGATTGAGCTTGATATAGCCTGGGTCAACGCCGCTGGAACACGAGGCGGAAAGGCAAAGCTCGGCGGAGGGTCTCATCGCGGCAACCGCGTCGGGCGGATCGCCATAAAAGGCGCGTTGCGCATCAAGCGCCCAGCGCCTACCGAATGCGGGGGCAGAAGCCTCACGCGGACCTGCTCGAGCAGGCTCTCGCGTTCCCACCATCTTCCCCTGGCTTACATCCTCGCAATGCCATAACCGAAGGCTCTGTCCTCGTTCTCCTTCGCGCGCGAGCATCTCCAAATTCTCTGCGAGATTCGCTACCTGAACGAGCAACCGCAGCACGCGCTGCTCAGTCGCATGGCTTCCGGACTGCCCAGGATGCGTCCCCATGTTCCCCCACGCGTCCTTGCCGGGCGGAAACAGAATGCAGTGTCTCCGACACAGATCCTGTTATGGCTGCGAGGTGTCCGGGGCAGGCTTCCGGCCGTTCGATGGAACTGATGCACGCTAAGCCATTCAGATGACCCTTGTGCCTTCCGATCCCTACAGCGCAGCGTCAACACGGATCGCCTACTTTGCATATATAAAGGCCGTCCACCCTCCAGCTCCACTATCACCCTCGCATACACTTCATCTCTCTATCCTCCTCATGACCATTCCAGCAGAAGCAGAGAGCAGCGTCGATGTCCTGGTCATCGGCGCTGGCCCCTCGGGCCTGATGGCTGCTCATGGCCTAGCCCGCGCCGGGGTAAACGTCAGGATCGTAGACCAGAGGTAGGAGCCACGCGCAATCTGTGGGGTATTTGCTTGATGGCAAACTGTCCATAGGCCTGCTAAGGTTGCTGCGGGGCAGGCCGATGGCATCCAACCCCGCACCATCGAGGTACTCCAGGTACGCATACATCCAGCTTGCTCGTGTCGTACACGGCTCACACCACGGGGATGGGCAGAGCTATGGCCTCGCTGAACGGCTGTTACGCGAAGGAAATCAAATGCACATGGCCGTAAGTGCCTGCTATCACGCCGCCCAGGCCCCAGATACCCTGGCGCTGAATTCGTCCAGGCGTTCTACAATCCGAGCCCCAACGGCGGCATCGTGCGCACAGGGCGTACCGCAGACATTACGGCACCTTCCGCTCGCTACCCATTCGAGGTACCTCCATCCCCCTTTGTGCCGCGAGCCGCCGTTACTCACGGATACACAGGTCACCCTCCACCAAGGCGCGATCGAGGCCATCTTTCTCGATTCTATGGCCGCTATGGGGGTCCATGTCGAGCGTCCGGTTGTTCCGACATCGATAGAACTCTCGGCGGACAAGGCAGAGCTCAAGGACCCCCACAGCCATCCTGTGAAGGTCGTGCTGAAATGTCTGGCGCCCACGGAGGGCCAGCCGGAGACGGAGGTAGTGAACGCCAAGTATGTCATAGGCGCAGATGGTACGTCTATCTGTGCGCCTTTCTGGGGCCGCCTTTCTCACCGGCCGTTTGCAGGCGCGCATTCATGGGTCCGCAAATCCTTTGGAATTTCAATGGACGGAGAACAGACAAGTGTGTCACCTGAGCTTGTTTTGCGGCGGCTTTATTGACTGTCCTTGGCAGACTACATTTGGGGCGTAGTGGACATCGTGCCAGACTCAAACTTTCCCGACGTGCGCAACCGCTGCGCGATCCACTCGACGAATGGCTCGTGCATGATCATCCCGCGCGAGGGCGACAAAATCCGGCTCTACATCCAGCTCACGGACACCGACGTACTGAACCCGGAGACAGGACGCGTCGACAAGAACAAGATGGGCCCTGAGAAGCTCATGGAGGTCGCGAAGAAGACATTTTACCCTTACACAATGCACGCAGATACGTTCGACTGGTGGACAATCTACATCAGTAAGTCCGTCGCTCAGGACCGGCGAGTGCAATTGCTGATAGCATACAGTTGGACAGCGCGTAGCGAGCAAGTTCTCCGTGAATGAACGGGTGTTCATCGCTGGTGACGCCTGCCACACGCATTCGCCCAAGGCTGGCCAGGGCATGAACGCAAGCATGAACGATACCCACAACCTCAGTAAGGCTGCCCTCCAGGCGTATTGTCTCCGACACTCACCAGCTATGTAGTTTGGAAGCTGAGCCACGTACTGCGCGGATGGGCCGACATGTCACTATTGAAGACAGTACGTCCTTGCGCCTTCTGCCGCAGGCCGTGCGCTGACCTCGCACAGTACGAGTTCGAACGCCGCAAGTACGCGCAGGACCTGATCGACTTCGACCGCAAGTTCTCCGCGCTCTTCTCCGGCAAGCCGCGCACGTCCGCCGGCGGCGACGGCGTGAGCCACGAGGAGTTCCTGCAGGCCTTCCAGACCTTCGGCGCCTTCACGTCCGGCATCGGCATCCACTACGCGCCCTCGCCCGTCGTGCACACGCAGCACCAGGCGCACGCGCGCGCGCTCGTCGTCGGCCAGCGCATGCGCCCCCACGTCTTCGTGCGCGCCGCCGACGCGCGCCCGTTCGAGGTGCAGGACCTCTGCCCCGCGGACACGCGCTTCAAGGTCCTCGTCTTCGCGGGCGACACGAGCGACGCGGCGCAGCGCGCGCGCGTGCAGGCGCTCGCAGACGCCGTCGAGCAGGGCTTCTACCGCCGCTTCGGCGGCGCGGAGCCCGGCAAGGTCTTCGACGTCCTCGCGATCTCGTCGGCGCCGAAGGACAAGGTCGACTACACGGACCTGCCGCCGGTGTTCCGGACACACTGGTCGAAGTGAGTGCTGTGTCGAGGAGTGTACGCTGCAGTGCTGACAGGTCCGCGCAGGGTCTTGCTTGATGACACAGACATGTTCGCGCGCGTAGGCGGCGGCGGCTACGATGCGTATGGCATCGACAAGACGAAGGGTGCTGTCGTCGTTGTACGACCGGACGGCTACGTCGGCATCGTCGCACCCTTCGAAAGCATCCAGGACGTCGACGACTACTTTGCGGGCTTCATGAAGGCGTGAAATTGCGTGTAATAGTATGCTGGCACTAGGATATCTGCTGTACATTTATGTCCATGTAATACTACAATCTGGGATAGGTCTAGTAAATGTCTAGTGTGACGGGGCAGAGGGTCCGGAAGTCCCGCAGCTCTGCTCGAGCTCCTCTTCTTCCTTCTTCAGTCTGTTGAGCGTCGCTTCGAGCATCCTGCGGCGCCGCTCTTCCCGGGTATCTTGAGACGCTCCAGAAACTGCGCCTCCGAGGACATGCCCGCCGCCCCCAAGTATATGTGCGTCTCGCTCGAGCTCTGGATCTGAGCTGGGGGTGTACGCGCCAGTGGTATCGTAGAGCTGATGTGTTCCTGCTGCGGCCGCGCGTTCAAACTCGGCAACTTCGCGATTGAGCTGCGAGTTGAGCTCCTTGAACTGGAGGGCAGTTAGTACGACAAGAGGGAGCAAGGCTGTTGGATCTGAGACGTACGTTGTTGTCATGGTCGCCCCACACGTTGTGCGTGAGCTCGTGGCAGAGCACCATGCGCACCTCCTTGTACGCGCGGAAGCCCTCGTAGTCGTTCGTGCGCAGGCGCAGCTTAATGGACTGACCCGCGTTCTCGTTCAGACCGAGCAGATTCGGGTGCTCGTGCGGCGCGAGCTCGGTGAGCACGCCGACGGAGAACTGGTGCTTCTGCATGACGTGCCGGATGGCGAGGTCTTCGGCGAGACGCGTCAGCAGCTTGCGCGCGGCCTCGGGGTTCGGCAGGTGCGCGAGCGGGACGATGTCGTGGAAGCGGAACTGGGAGGATGAGGGGGACGAGGGCGGGGGACCTGTAGAGCGGAGCTGTGGGTATGGGTCAGTCTTGCGCTTGCAAAGCTAAAGCGGTTTGCGCACCTTTGCCTGCGGCTTCAGAGCCCGTTCCTTCATGATACGTTCCCTCCTCTGGTGCTCGCTCTCCACTTGTTTCATCTCGCCCAGCTCGTCCGCCGTGGAGCCCAGCATCTGGACCTTCACCCCATTCTTGAGGCCAGCTTCCGTGATAGTTTCGTCGCCACGAAACGCGGGCTTCTTGCCTTTGTACAGGAGCTTTTGGTTGGCCGTCGGTACATTCGTCAGCTCTTCGAGATGCGCCTGGAGGACTTCTATCGAAGTATCTGGCGTTAACGAAAGTGTGTGGGTCTTGCCGCGGTGCGAGACGGTGAAATCAATTGTGTTGGCCATGTAGATTGTGGGAATACGAGTGTAAAGTACAGATGGGTGTCCAGACAGCTAGAAATACAGTGAAGCGATAGAAAGATGGTCGAACGTCGTGGATCGCTGGCAACCTCTGCCCGAGCTGAATCATCCGAGGTTGGTAGACGCTCTGCTTTGTGGCGCGACCCCGGCCCGGACCTGTATCGAAACAGCATGCAGTTACTGAGATTTCAATGCAAAACATGAGGAATTTCATGGCCCTGCACTCTTGCACCGCGAAGATCGAAGCCTTCACGGTGGCCTTTTCCTCAATCGCGATAAATAATGCTTTCTCGAACCTTCGTATACTACTACTTGTACCGCCGATGGGAGAATACCTCGTCCGTCTCTTCCTTTCCGTCGCTTCCCCGCGTCATCTCCCTCACGCTCTCTGCCTTGCGCCTATCCCCCTTGACCCACTCTGTCTCTCCGGCTCCCTTTCAGCAGTGCTGAAGATGCCAGACGATTACGCCCGCCGACTCGGGTCCAACGCGTGCAGCGCAGACTGCAAGTCCTCTGCCGACCAGGCGCTCCTCAGCACCTCGAATATCCAGTTGATTCGTAGGCCGTCCTTGTCGTCCAGCATGTGCTGCCATCCGATAACGCTGGATTGCAGCGGAACGGGGAGAAGTTCCTTGAGGACGCTGATGATGTACTTGCCTGACTGGAGCGTAATCCGCCGTGTCCGGGAGACCCGGGCGAGGACTTGACTCAATGCTTGTTCATCGTCTAAGATCGCGCGCAGCAGTGGCTTGATACTATCCCTGTGGCTTGCGTTATTCATGTCAACGTCGTTACTGTAGCTGATGCGGATGGGAGGAGCGGGGGCATTGACAAGTTCGGTGAGCAGCCGGTCTAAGCGGTCGAAATCGATGGACGTCGCAGGGGAGGGCTGGCTCGCGACGCCGGTAGGCAAGTGAATCTCTACGACACCCACGTCCACGAGCCCTGTCTGCTCGTCGACTTGGAATGTGGCGTCAGCGGAAACACGGTTGGAAGCCGTTCCGCCAAATTCGTGATACGCGTCTGCACAAAGCGGCGGTCGCACCGTCATGAGCTACATGTTCCCGACGAGATGTGCACGACTTACTGCTCCCAGTGCTCCCTCGAGGAACATACTTGCTCGCGAGCTTCGTGGTAGAGATGTGAATGGTGGAGGCGCTAGTTATACACTTGAATAATTGCGGTATGCTTTGCGCAACCGTGGCTCTAGCGCGGTTTATATCGGCATCGCGGCTTGCGTACATGAGCGCCATGAACGTGCAGTAGCTGGGAAGGGATAGCCGATCAAGAGGAATGCCGTTGATATACGTGGCACATCCTTTGGACGGTGAGGTCCTGTGTCGATGGGGAGGGGGCGTGATCATATATGTGTCGAGGTTGTCTTCGTCGAAAACGACCTGGTTCAGAACGAGCTTTTGAGGCCTGATGAGATAGATGCAACGGATGAATTCCTTGAGCGATGGGAGCCGCAAGAGCTCCAGGACGAGCTCGCCGATCACCTGTGATGGTGGATTCGATGATGGGATGTGCTTCGGCAAAGCAAGCATGGGGAGAGATCTACTCTTGTAGATAACAGGCGAGGGGAGAGATCTGCTCCTGTTGGGGATAGTATGAGTGGGGCGGACGCAGATTTCCGTGAAGTGTGCCGGAATATTGTGGAGAGCAAATAAGTGATATTTTTCTAGAGCAGTGCGAGTGGTCTTCGTGTCGCCGACGAGTGCAAGCTCTTTAAGACATTTTGATACATGTGGTACTTCAGGGATTTCTTTGCCCCGCCAGAGGTCCACGAACTCCACCACGTCTTGCGCATTCCGTAGAACGAAATACGAGAAAAGGTTAGGCCTGAGGAGCTGGGCCCAGTAACGACAGGTCGAAGCGCAAGTTGCCAAGCCCTTCTTGCGGGAGGGGTAAGAGGAATCCTCGGGGCCATATGCAAGAGCAGCGTTCGTCAGAACGATGCGATGGATGAGTTCTGAAGGTAGATCTTCCCCTGTAGTAGGCAGCATCAGTAAACACAGGACGACACAATTTTCACCTGGTGGCCGTCGAAGATGAGGTCTGAGTGCGACCGACGGGCCCTCTCACAGACCAGGCGATGCGCACGATGCGATTGAGTTTCGGTGATACCCAAAGGCGGGGTGCAGGTGGGCACGAGTGTTGGCCCGAACCGTACAAATCAATGAGAACTCTGAGCTTTCAGGTGACTCGTTGCAAGCCATGCGTGACGCGTGTGCCGCGAACACCCGAAGTTGTCGGCCCGTAATATGAGTGCCCCGCTGATTATCCTGGCAGTTATCGGGAAGTCGAGGGAGGAAAATGGGGAAGGGGCTATGGAAAATAGAGAGTTTGCGAAACCGACAGGCAGCCGGCACAAAGCGCTACGAGCGATACGCTTTGATAGCGTAAGGGATACACAGTGGCATACGGCGCGAGAATACAATGTGAGAAGCGGCACGAATGTAGAGAAATAAAGAGTTTGCAAAAGCACCGCCGGCGGCGGTGTTTGTGCAGGCAACCGCTAGCCCTTTCGTAAACTCTCCAATAAGGTCCAAGCTCTCGTTTGGTGCTGATGACGACGATGCCTAGGGGTCGATTTGAAGGAGAGTAGGTGATAGTCCGTGATGGCAGGAAAGAGCCTGTACGCGGCCGAGCTGGACTTCGTGGCACGTGTGTTCATGCAAAAACAGGCGCAATACTTGGCAGATGACTTTTACACCAAAGCTCATCGCACAGAGAATCATGGTCTGACAGTGCATCACATAGAATAGGTCGGTAAACTGTAGCCCTACGCCGGGCAATTGCCACAAAGCAGAGTATATAATCCTTGCCGCAAACTCGACCGTACAGCCACTCTCGGTTTATCGAGATCGCCTCATTATAACTACTGATACAGCAGCGAGAAATGAGCGCGAGAGACATGGAATCGGCGACTCTTGTAGACCGTGGCGATGGCTGGATGGTAGTCTGCCAAGATAGGCCTTATAAAGATACATAATAGCTTGATGGGCCGCGCGACGTTGGGCAACAGGCACAAAGCTCCGCTGGGTCTGAATCAAGGGGCACGGCTGCGTCGCATGCGCGCGCCCGCGCCATGACTCATGTTGCGCAGACGTCGCTCCGAGGACGAGTACTCTTCACTAACTCACGGTGTGTTCAATTGTGAAGATAAATTATTTGATACTTTTGACGTCCCTACTGTCTCTCAGTGTCAGCCATACCCATGGTAGGCTCGCTTCCAGCCTTTTAAATCGCGGAAGAGGCGATACCGTCGTTGATCCATATAGAAGGCCCTTCGCCGCACAGTGCCAGACGCCTAGACAGCGAATTCCGAGCAGTCAGATCATTACCCGTTCTCGACACACACAGCCGTGCCTGTGCGCGCGCCACACTATTGTCTTGCTGCGCGCCGCGCGTGCGCCCCGAGGCACAGCGGCGCCCGACGTGTGCCTGCGGGCTGCCACGGGTGTCCCGTCTCGGTGCCCCGCACGCCCTCTGCTGCCAGCGCAATTGTCGCACGGGTGCAGACCCCAGGCACGGCAGCAGACCGCCCGGCCATGCCTCACGGCGGCCGGGGCACACGGGCGCGCGCGAGGCGCACGCAAGACAATAACGACGGCGCCCTTGGGGATCGTCCTGCCGTTCCCAGGCATGCAGCGTGCGCTGCGTCAGGCCCCGTGCCGGATCGCGACCGCCGTGCCGGGGACGTTGTGTACATGCAGGGTTCGCGCATGACAGCCCAATTGTGTTTGCGTCCGCTGTGTCGTTGCTGCGCCGGGGAAATGGCCCTGAGATTGCCTCCAGATGGCGCGCGCCGCCACAAAGGTACTGTGTGGCGATCGCGATCCTTGGTGAGCCGCGGCCTCGTTGTGTGTGCGCGTATTGTCCGGGATCGTCATAGCTACCGACGGCATTGCATGCTTCCGCGAACGTGTCGGGGGCAGAGCTGGGCAAGGCTGTCGGCGCGAAGGGGCCACACGCAGACGTGGAGGTCGGGCGCAACGAGGTCACATTCGCCGCTAGGGCGCACAGAATGTATGCAGTACAGAGATGCAATGTCCCGTCCTAGTTCCTCCCCTCTGACCTCTCGCGGTCTAGTGTCCTACTCCTACAGCCCTCCACCGACCCCGCGACCCGTAAGTGTACAACATAATGGAACGAATAGATATAGGCAATAAATCAAGCCAAGAGTGGGCAAAATATGGTACTGAGCAGCCTCTCGAAGAACAAAGAAGTGGGAGTGCTGCTGGAGACTCGGGTCTCCCGACGGCTGTAAATAGAGAAAGTGATCAGCACGGCCCAACGAGTGGCGAGGAGGACGGAGACGTACAGCAGTTTTGCGGTCATCTATGCGATGGTGCACTGGCCGTGGTTGACTTGGCTGTTGCTGCTGATGGTCTCCTGGTCAAGGGGAACCTCAGGCTGCTCGGAGGCGATGGGGGAGGCGATGGTGAAGAAGGCGTCCATTGCGAGTAGAGTAGAGTGCGAGGTGCGAGTGAAGGTATGGTCGCAAGCGACTGGTTCGTTGGGTGCGGTGGAGCGAGGCAACTTGGAGAGGACACTGCGGCGACCCTGCCCTTCTTATAGGCCGAATATCGAAATCGCCAGGGGCACTGGACAAAAACAGGACGACGACGGCGACAAAGCTGTCGTCTGTCGTGTCGTCCGGAAGCAGATCACATGTTCGCATGGCAAGAATCCCGGAGCGACTCACGTTATTGTATAGGACGAACTCGTTCCTGACCTTGCCAAAGGCCGCAGGGACAATTGTGCGTGACACCGAGGAGAAAGCTGCCTCCCAGCATCTCGGCGTGCAGTGTGGTTCTGCGATAACCATATTCGAAGTAACCGTCGCAGGCGTCTAAAGACCTCAGAACGCAAACACAATAGCGAGAGGCCACCTCGACCGCGTGTGCGCCGGAACTGAGATTCGAGAACAGTGAATACGACATCTTCATTTGAGTTAGGAGGTAGATTGAGTGTGCAGACCGTATGCCAGTGAGAGCAACCAGCCCCACGGGCGATAAATTTGACATATATCTCCGAGGAGACGTGCCTAGGCATACAAATGCTATGTCAGACCACAATAGCCGTGTCACAGAGAGCCGAGAAGGGCTGTCTGGATGAGCGTCACACCCGCAACGGCGAGGACGATGACACAGCGTTTCTTACTCCCGGCAGGCACAGCGCGGTGCACTCGGCGAGACCGCAGAGCAAGGCCGATGGCAAAGCTTTGTGCAGAAGGTCAAGACGTCAGGGCGTGGTCCATTCTCGGGGCTTGGGCCTGGGTGAACGGTCCGAGGAGCCCAAGGAGACGTTGAGGATGCGCACTCTGGCATGCACGAGAGCTCAGAGACTAGAGAAACAGACAATAGATCTGGAAGTCACAGAAAGCGTAGGAGCAAGCAGTATATTCCGGTGAACGACGATCGCCAAGCGTGAAGGGAGCGAGATGTCGAAAGGTGCCTCAGCGGAGGCGGCGGCGGCAGCAGCGACGACGACGCACGAGGCAGAGACGCGGGGAGGCGGATAGACGCCATGGCGTCCGGCAGCTGCCGGAACTGTACAGTTGCCTCCAGCCACCTCAGTAAGCGCCCATTCTCCCACGCGCGGCGTTACCCAGCAAATCCCAAGGTAGGACCCGACGACAAGACCGGCGGCGAAGACGACATGGTGAGCAGCAATGCCCTCCGGAAAACGTGCAGAAAGGCTTAGGGGAGACTATGCTCGCAGGCCGAACAAAAGACTGCCCCCACCAACCCCATGAAGGAGGTCAAGATCGACAAGCTCGTTCTCAGTGCGTCGCACGCCCGCTCTGTGCGCATCCTGACGAAGTGCTGAACGCCTGCTCTGCGTACCTCTAGACATCTCCGTTGGCGAGTCCGGTGATCGCCTGACCCGTGCCTCCAAGGTCCTGGAGCAGCTTACCGGTCAGACCCCCGTTACCTCCAAGGCCCGCTACACCGTCCGCACGTTCGGCATCCGTCGTAACGAGAAGATCGCCGTGCACGTCACCATCCGTGGCCCCAAGGCCGAGGAGATCCTCGAGCGCGGCCTCAAGGTCAAGGAGTACGAGCTCCGCCGCCGCAACTTCTCCGAGACCGGCAACTTCGGTTTCGGTATCCAGGAGCACATCGACCTTGGTGCCCGGTACGACCCCGGTATTGGTATCTTCGGTATGGACTTCTACGTCGTCATGACCCGGCCAGGTGCTCGGGTAGCACGGAGGAAGCAGAAGAAGGCTCGCGTTGGCTCGCAGCACCGGGTGAAGAAGGAGGACACCATGGCTTGGTTCAAGCAGCGCTTCGATGGTATCATCCTCGTACGTGCTCTCTTGCGTTGTCTGGTCGAACTTGGCTTACTGACCTGTCTCCACAGAAATAGGCTGTTTCGCTCCCTCTCCGCTTTGTATGACGCTAGTCTCTCGCTATGATTATTGCACGCCATGTACCCACCACATGCACCCTGCGCAGGGGCCGTCTTCCTTCATCCTATCGGGCACGCTGTAAAAACAAATTACGAGTGATGATTGTGAGTGCTAGCGGTAATAGTACAAGGTAAGCTTTCTATGAACGACACAAAGCAACGCAGAGCAAGACTAGAAGGTGTACAAAATAAACACGAGTATCCGGTGTACGGCAGGGTATCATGAAGCAATGGCCGTCAGCTCCGCGCTCGCCCATCTCCAACTCCTCGCCTCCAGCTTCCATCCCTTGCGCATCCCGTTCTCGACCTGATTCGACAAGACGCTGATGCCGTCATCGTCGAAAAGCAAGTCGGCTTGAGCCGCATTCCGCTGGAGGACCTCTAGCGTCGTAAGGGGCGTCTTGGAAGGAGCAGGTTCACTAGTGGCATCAGCCATGGAGACGTCCTCTTCAGCAGCAGCAGACTGCTCCTTTGCAGGCTCGACAGGCTTCGCCTCAGGGGGCTGTGACTCTGCCGGGGTCGCCTTCGACTCTGTCGGGGCGGCCTTGTCCGACTCGACAGGCTGGTCCTTAGTCGGTTCGTCACCTTCCTTTGGAGCGTCGGCAGCTCCATCGACAGACTTGGCTTCGCCGTCTACTGTCTTCGGAGGCTCCGGATTTGGCCCGGCGATAGCAGCGGGCGCAGGGTCCGACGAGGAAGCATCAGGCGCAGCGGGAGCTTCATCTGGCTTGCTCTCGACGGGGAGCTGCGCGTTGGTGAACACTTCAGCCTCCTTCGGCGCCGCCTCAGTCGTCGCAGGAGCGGGTCCTTTCTCGTCAGACGCCGGGACCGAAGGCTCTGCGGCAGCGTCAGCATGCTGCGCCGACTGAGTCGCAGTCGCCTGGTCGGGGGTCGACTCGGTATCGACCGCCTTCTCAGGCGACGGTGGCGGCGGTTGAGTCACGTGCACGAGCGAGATCGTGTACCTCAGTCCGCCGTCCGCGTTCTCCTTGTCCTCGGAGCCTGGGGAGTCTTCTTGCGGGTGGATGAGGAATGTCTCCGCGAGGGTCTCGACGACAATCGACGGGCCTTTATGGCTTACGCGGCTGGCCGGCGCCGGCTCATCGTCGACGTCCATCTGGAGGGCGTTGGCGTCAGATAGCTTGGCCTTCTTGCGAGGCGGCTCCTCCGCCGGGAACAGGATGCGCTTGACAACTTCGCAGTTGTATTTGAAGCTAGTGCATCGTATCAATACTGACTCGAGAATGGAGTGAAATATACGCACCCGACCTTGCTCGAGCCTCTCCGGTAGCCGAGCACAACCGTCCGTGACGCGCACACATCGGCGTCGGGCGCGCCAGCCAGATCGTACTCCTCGATGTCGTCGTCCGAAACCGGGTCGACCCGTCTCCTCTTGCGAACAGCAGACATGCAACCCAAAGACGACGCCCGTTCTGAATATTCGGATATTCGCTGAGAGCGGTTGCGTAAGCCCAGCTTGCGAGCGGTACCAGCCTATCATAAGCAATTAGCTTTTTGTGTCTCACACACGCATATACCACACGCACCTTCACGAACTCGGCGTGCAAAATCTCGACGCCCGCACCATCATGGCTGTTTCCCCATCCAGCACTGAGCAGCGTGCTTCCGTCGTCCTCGCGGGAGACTTCCTGTCCGTCGACGGCGCCCATGAACTTCGAGCCTAGACCGCCAGGATACCGCGACTCCCTGGACAAGCGAACCTCCAGCCGCAGATCCTTGCCCTCTGCGCGGGCCTTCCGCGCAATGCTCCACGTGATCCATCCGGCATGCAGCGCGCAGAGGAACATGTCCGAGTCGTCCGTGTATACGCGTCGCACGCCGTGGATTTCGTGCGGAAGTGGTCGCGCGAAACCATATGGCATACCGGCCTGCGCATGCGTCATGAGTAGCGGATTGGCGAAGAAAGGGCTGAACGACGGAATGAGCGCCCCTCCCCATATTCTGGGGTGTCGTGGCTTCGCCACAGGGATAAACCCTGAGGGAATGAGAAGGCTAGCATGAATTTCACGTGTCTCCTCTGCGCCGGATGGCATGGGGAAGTCAAGGAAGGGGAACGGGAGACGGGGATGAACAAAAGTGCCCAAGGTTCTTGGCTTCAGCGTTGGCATGAGAGGTGGGCGGGGAGAACGAGACTGCATTGGAATATTCGGACGGGGAGCGGTCAAGGCGTTCTTAAACGGTGGTGATGTCGGTCGGAAGTCCTGGAAGCCAAGTGGCGGCCTGGTAGGTGGCATCAGAAGGTGATTAGAAGGATGGAAATGCTCAGGCATCATCTGCGGGGGTAGTGGCTGGCTCGGCGTAGTGGCAATCGGGGTCTTCGAGTGCTTGTGACCAGGAGGCGGGGGAAGAGTAGTAACGACTTTATCGAAGGGAGCAGGGAGGCCTGCCCCCGGCCCGATGATCCCATCTTGAAGCTCTATTTGCCGGCCCATCTTCGATTTCGTGCTGACGATGTGACCGGGAGGGTGTCCGGGAATAGAGGACGGAGGCGCGGGATGTCGGTGGTGGTGATGGTGCAGATGGTGATGGTGGTGGCTAGCGGGATGGCGATTGCGCATCGCTTCCATCTCCTCGCGTTCGCGTTCGCGTGCAAATTCGCGCTCGTGAAATTCGCGCTCGCGTTCCTGCTGGAAGCGCATTTGCAGCTGTCTCTCGCGTTCTCGTTCTGCGTCCTTGATCCAGCCTTCAGCGGCGGGCGCTCGAGGGTCGGGGAGCCAGCCATGATCTTCGCCTTGAGTTCTCCGCGACTTCTCCGTACGTTCGCGATTCGCGTCCTTGGCAGCGACATCCCGGATACGCTCCTTCTCCCTGGCCTCCCGCTCCCGCTCCCGCCGCGAGACCTGGCGATTCATCCTCTCGGCGTCCATCTGTTCCCTGGCTCGCATCTCCTCCTCTCGCCTCCTCAACATCTCCCTCTCCCTCTCCCTCTCCATTTGCCGCTCCATCTCCCGTTGCTCGCGTTCTCGAGGGTCTTCTCGTGGTTGTGCGAACCGGGACCAGTTGGGTTGCTCCATGCGTCCCATGTTGCTCAAATGCGGGTTCCTCATCATCCACTCCCTCTCTCTCTCCGCCTCCGACATCCTGTCCCCGCCACCGAGCATCCCCGACATGAAGTCATGGCTTTCGCGACGCTGCTCGCGAGCGCGTTTCTCCTCTTCACGCCGCTGCTCCCTTTCCCACCGATGGGCCTTCTCACGTTCGTTACGTTCGGCCTCGAACATCTCGCGTTCGCGCTCCCTTGCGGCGGCTACCTCGGCTCTTTCGCGCTCTCTTCGTTCGATGCTCCGGCTTTGGCTCTCCCTCTCCTTCTCCCGCTCTCTCTCCCTCTCGCGGTCCCTCTCCCTGTAGTGCCTGTCGCGCTCCTTGGGGGTCATCGGCTCTGCGTGCATGCCCGCAGCGCCGGGGCCAGTGAGCATCTGCGGGGGCGCTCCCCTTGAGCTCATGGTGCTTGAGCTTCGATGGTCAGGACGACCAGCTGATGCATGTGCAGGACCCATGCCACCGCCAAATTGGGAAGGAGGTCCCATGGGCGGACCCCGGCCAGCGTCACGTTCGTCGTAGGGCGGCCTTTGCAAGCTGCTCATGGCTGGCGAAGTCGCCTGACTGCTGTGTCCAGAGCTCCCACGACGGTGGCGCTGTTCGTTGGGAGGGGCGAGGTGGCCCTGAGAAGGAGGATGCCGGCTGAGAGGACCCGTTCCTGGCAGCGGACCGTTGTACATTGGTGACTGCTCGTTGAAGCCGCCGGGCGGACCCCTTGAATGGCCTTCGAGATGTGGATGACCCATACCGGGCCCGACAGGCGTCGGGAACAGCGGGATGCTGCCGTGACCTGTCGGCGGCATGCCAGGCCCTGGTGGGGAGGACCCTAGCTTAGATGACGACACGGAGTTTCGCGAGTTGGGAGGTGGCATGTACATGGGTGAGGGACCGCCTGAATGACCATGGGAGTGACTGTGCTGATGGCTGTGAGAGTGACTTGACTGCGAAGAGGAACGTGACGGAGGACCCGGAGGGCGGTGTTCGTATGGGTGAGGCAAAGGTCCTGGAAATGAATGTTCAGTCCCTGCATTAAATTAGATAGAGTTGTACAAAGAAGCGCAGACTGTCGGAAGAGGCGTTGCAAAGATCAAGGTGCTTCCGTCGCATGCAGTGCCACAGTAGCGCTCTGCAGCCGAGGCGGGCCGATATATCCGTTTGACATGACGGACGGCAGCACCATGGCGAGCAGCAGCTCGAAGGCGAAGGCTTGTTTTGCGAGACGAAGTGCCGAGGGTGTCAAGGCACGGTCGGCGCGCAAAGCGCCAGGTGGGAAAAGTTTATGCCAGGGACCAAGCGCGTGGGTGATCGACACGCGACCGACCGGCACAGCACGAGAGATATTCAACGCGGGCAATAGCACTCACCTGGCGGCCCCATCGACGACTGCTGTCCATGCTGCTGCCTCAAAGACATCTCATGCGATAGCGACGGCAGAGGTTCGTGCTCTTGACGACGAGGTTTGAGGTCGTACTCGGGCAGGATAGCGGATGGCGGCGGGAGGCGCTGCGCCTGTGGGTGGTTGCCCGGGTAGTCGGGAGGGAAGGAGCGTGGCGGCGACGCTTGCCTCGAGCTTCTTGAGTTGTGGCCATGGTAGGACTGCGATGGGTGTAGATGCGGATGAGGCGACGGCAGCTGTGAATGTCCGGAGGTCTGGCGCTCTCGTTCCCTGCTTCTTTCCCGATGTTGTGGCTGCTGCGGGGGTGGCTGTGGCTGTTGAGACTGCTGCTGAGGCGGTTGCTGCTCCCTTGTAGGCGGTCTTCGCTGCGTTGAGGGTGCATCGTGCAGGAGGTCGGCGACGTTCATGACGGCGGGAGAAGAAAGGCGGCGAGACTGGCAAGAGAATTGGCGCGGTGATCACCCCTGTGATCGAATCGCAATCTCGCAAATTCCCAGCGGTATCCCGGCGCGAGTCTCACCCTGGGACGCCGGCGGCTCCTGTCGTGCTCGTCGCCGTCGACGACGTCGGGCAGGGTGATGGTGGTGGTTGGGGTGCAAGCTAGCGCAAGGCGAGACGTTCGCGAAGTCAGAAAATAAGGTTCGGCTCAGAGCCAAAGCCCACGGACCCATGCCCCACGTGTCCCTCGCGTGGTTGACGTAGTTCTGTTGCTTCGATCAATGTGATCAGATCTTAGATCGCTCCTTTAGTCTCTTCCTTTTCCGGATGTTACCTCCGCAACATCCGGCGTCTAAAAGAATCCCGCCCTTACCCCGCACTTTCAGGATTTCTGGATATTTCGTGCGATTTTTCCGCGGTCTCAGCAGGATCAGATCGTGTGATAGCAGGGTAAATATGACGATGTACAGCAAATACGTCCGACAGCTAAGTTATAATCACAGCAAGCCAGTACTCTACCGGGACGGCTCGGGACAACACTCTATGTTGCCGTGAAGGGGATGCGGGAGGTATAGCATGCTTCGAGAGCGACGATCGCTGACTCACGAGGGGATGTGAGAATTGATCTCGTCGAGAAGCTCCTGCGCGACCTTTGCATTTGAAACCTGCGGTCACGAGGCACGGTGAGCACACATCGGCGACGCAGCAAGTCGAGAGAACACCCACGCGAAGGTTGAAATGTGTCGTTGTCCCGGACTCAAGGACACTGAAGCGGATGTACCGTGGATCCTGTGCAAGGAAGCATTTCATGCCCTTGAACAGCGTCGCGTTGAGCAAGACGGTATACACAGCCTCCTTTCGCATCACTGCATCAAAGGTCTCAATGGCGAGGCCGGTAGATATAAAGAAACAGACATACAGAGGCGAGCTCCACTACCGTCTTCCTTGCGTACGTTCAGCTTGAGCGTTCCAGTGCCGCGCTCCTTCCACTGGTTCCCGCTCAACGCGAAAAGCTTGGCGCGGACTTGGTAGATTGTGTCCTCGTCCTCTTCGCCAGTTTGCACTGGCGACAGTGTCAGCAGTCATGGTAGCGATAGAGACAGGATCCACTCACCTTCCTGCGCCGTCAAGTTCAGCCTCTTCTCTTCTGCCTCCTGGTCGTCGTCATCCTTGCTGGCCCGCAACCGCTCCCCAAAGCTGACGCTCTTCTCACCCTCGCTGTCCTCGTTACTGTCATTATCCGTGCCACCGAGGGGGTTTAGCGAATTCAGCACGGACGATGTAGCTTCCGAACCGTCTTCGCCGAGCGCAGGAGTGCTAGACTCCGACCGCCTATGCGCAGGCGTGGAAAACGCGTGTGCACCGCCTGTTG
Source organism: Phanerochaete sordida (assembly GCA_019973155.2). Taxonomy (NCBI): domain Eukaryota; kingdom Fungi; phylum Basidiomycota; class Agaricomycetes; order Polyporales; family Phanerochaetaceae; genus Phanerochaete; species Phanerochaete sordida. The sequence goes on from BPQB01000035.1 coordinate 287,044, forward strand.
CGTATGCCGAGAATGCGCTGACACGTGCGGGGGAGTGATTGCGCATGGGGGACTTGCTGCGGCTTCCGAAAGCCGCCATGGGTGTTGGTGATTTCGGACGCTTCGCAGCAGAGGCGAAGGGTGAAGAGCTGGAGGCGAAGGCCTCGAAGCCTGTGCGCTTCAAGGTCGACTCCTTCGGTGGCGAGCCGGAGGTTTCTGTCGATAAAGATGCAGAGCCGAGCGTGGGGAAAGGGCTCGCTATGGGCTTGGGCGCCGTGGTCGAACTCGAACTCGAGCTGGTACTTGCCCAAGGAGATGACTTCGAAGCGAAGATGCTTGGACCCTTCACGCTGGAGAACGGCGAGCTGGTGGACGCGTATGCCATGAAACCACTCTGTCCAGAGCTCTCAGACGGCGTTCTCAGTCGAACGCGAGACAACACGTACCAGCTTAGGAGTCGCGGACGACTGCGTGGACTGCGTAGACTGCGTAGACTGCTCTTGGCTCGACGGCGGTGTCGACGCCTTCGACTGTTCCTGGCTGGCAGTTTGGCTGCTGCCTGCACTCGCAGCTCCGGCGGCTTCGGCGTCCTTCTTCATCTCCTCGTCGGGCGGAGGCGTGGGTCTCTTCGTTTCCCGCGGATTGACGTCCTCGTCCGGCTCATCTCTTGGCCGCTTGGAGGCTGGGGCCTTCTTCGCGTCCTGCTCGTCGGAGACCTCGTCGGGCACCTTACGGTCACTGATAGTGCGATCTACCAACTTCCGCTTGAGGCCCTTCTCCTGCTCCATGCTCTCGTTCGACGCGCGTCTTGAGATGCCCTTTTCTGGCGATTCGGGTGGTCCAGGTGGCGATGGGGAGTTACGCGGCGGAGTGGACACGATGTTCTCTACTGGCGTGGGGTCGTCATGTTGGGCAACGGGGGGAACCTCTGCAGGGTCAGCCTCTCCAGCGTGTTCGTCCTCGCCGTCGCCGTCGAGCGCCATGGGTGGGTTCTCCCCGCGCATGAGCGGCGGTAGTGTCACCGGCTCCTGGTTGTCGTCCTGCGTTTCTTCGGTGGCCATCTGGTGGTCTGGTAGCTCTTCCGCCACCGACTTCACTGCCTCGGGCGGGGGAGACGGCTGCTTCGGCATGTTCTGCCAGGTGAGGTCCTCAACACCCTGGCTGATCTGCCGTATCAGCTTGGACTCGTGCCGAGGCGAGCCACCGCTCTGTTCCGGCTCGAATGCCGTCGGCGCGTCGGCAGCCTCGTCTTCCTCCTCCGTCGCATCCAGCTGCGCGCTCACTCTGTTCTTCTTCGCCGGCGTGCGCCTGTCTTTCGCCTCGACGTGGACCGCTTCAGCATCCTGTCATTCACAATAAGCCATTCAATGTTACGTGCAGGTAATTACAACAAGATGAGCAACCGCTAAGGAAGACAATCGGATATGTGTGGGTACGCACGATAGACGCTGCCTGCGGCGTGCCAGGCTCTAGCGAGACCTCCCTCTCTCGTTTGCGCGACTGCTTAGTGCCTGTACATCGCGAGATGTCTATTTCAACGCGCTCGGTACTATTGAGATAAAGTACTCACTGCCCATATCTTCTGGCGGGGTATTGGTGCCTTGCTCATTCACCTCTACGTCCTGTATGACATGCTCTTCAGAGATATCTTGCGCAGCCATTGCGCACAATGTGGGGATACAAGACAAGAAAGGTTTTTTGTGGTTACGGAGTGGTGAGCGTCGTGAAAGGAGTGAAAGACCAAGCGGGAAGCTTGAGCCTGAAGACCTTGTTATGGCAGCGTTCTGAGTGTGATTGATGGCTTTACACGCGACTGTAATGCGGTCATCAAAACCGTAAGCGGAGATCCAAAGACGAGTAACGATGCCAGTGTTATTCTGTAAGTAGCTGACATTGACCAAGTAAGTAATAACACTGACGCGTTTACTATCAGAGGCCGTCGGCTGCGCTGCCTCGCAGCACATCGTCAGAATATCAGGTGTAGATCGCCATAACCAGGAACAATAACATGTTCATCTGACTCGGACAGTGCTTAAGGCCCTATTTCCTTGTTCGTCCCGTCAGTGCAGCCGCAAGAGTAAGCAAGGATTTCGACCATAGTGCAATCACCCCGGAAAGCGTGACATCAGGACTCCGGCTCGCCGTAGCTGGCTTCTACACGTCTCACCCTCCTACCATCTTCCTCCTCCAGCACAGGATTGCCAAGCGAGCTCAGCGAAGCTGCTCCAGTGCCAAGCAAACTAGGCAGACTGCTGCGCAGAAAGTCACGCCAGGGGGCCTTACAGGATTCGACCTGGATTTGGGTGACCTCCGGAGACTGCTGTGCGCGCTGCGGGCGACGACGAGTAATCCATTTTATTCTGTCTCATCGCCACTGTATCTCAAGCCTCCCACTTCTCCCCTCCCCCAGATTCTGTCTGCCGGACCAGTCGCACAATCTCATGCCCAGTGTAGCTCTCCTGCCTCCCTCACCAGCGTTCGCAGGGTTTGGACCGTCAAACTCGAGTAAGCACGCCCCGTCTTTCACTGGTATTCGTTGTCAACAGTTCACTACTGCAGAGATGCAGAACGGATATGCGCCGAAGGGAAGCGAGACGATAGCGGAGATCAAGGCTGCCGCCAAAGAGCAGGCTCTGAAGGTCCGGGGTGCCTCCGCTACGTCCTTGCTACGTGCCGCGGGGGAACAGTTGCAAATAGCGAGAGTAAAGGAATCAGATGGTGAACTGCGGGAGGCACTGGGCTCGTTAACGAAGGCGGCGGTGTTGTTGAGTATGTTCATGGAATCCTTGGAGTTCAAGCAGGAGCGACAAGGGAAGAAAGGCGGCGTGCTTACTACACAGTTCATGAGCTTCCATGAGGTGAGTAATCCGCCACATGAACATATGTAGACGTCGCAGAGGTGCTTACATTGCACAGAAGGAAGGGAAGGACATAACGGGGCGTATGGAGCAGGTGGAGGCTAAGCTCGAGGAGATGGACAGGGCAGCTGCACGGTGCGTGGCTTGCTATTTACACGTGTCCAGATACTCAACGTCTGAACAGCGAGGCAGACACCCCTGCCGATGGTCCTGTGAAGAAAGCCGGAGGTAGCATTGCTGATCGAATGCGAGCCTTGCAGAACGCGGGCATGTCCATATCACCCAGTGCGGTGTCCTCAAAACGCATTTCTAAGGATTACAAGGTCCCGCCGTCACCCTCGGTTGCACCGTTCACTGAAGCTCCTACACCGTCTTCGCCTGCGACGTCTTCGTTCGCGCCGCACGCGGCACCGTCTCCAGAAGTCTCCAAGTCGTTTAGAGCACCTTTGCACAGTCTACCATCCCCCTTGGTCCCATCTTCCAACCATGCGTCTCCTGTATCAAACGGCTCGGTTCCCTCAGCTCCACATACTCTGATACCTGCCTCAAGCTTCGGGCCACCTTCCCCGACATCCTCTACATCTTCTTCACCACAGCTTTCGGCACGCTTAAGCCTCCAGGACTTCAACCATAATTTCCCTTCTATCAATGAACTCGACGAGATGGACGTCTTGAAGCTTCCGTCGCCACCTGCGGTGAACCCTCTTGCTACTGGGTCTAGTAGACATTCCGATAAGTTCGTCGAGAACAACTCCCCGGTGACGGCTTATTCGCCAACGGTGTTCTCTAAACAATTTCCGGTCTTGCCGGTCGAGCCTGGGCCTAGACCATCGAGCACCCCGATCCCGAGCATCGATACGTTCAATAGTCGACCAAGTTCGCCAGCGCCCCGCTCGCCTCTCGCTCCGACTGTGCCTAGGAAGCCCTCGAACCTTGCGCTGAACGGGGGCCAGCGGTCTCCGCTGATGCCGCACATCACGCCAGAGAAGCAAAAGCGCGAGCTACCCACCGCTTTCTTCCCCGAGACGCTGCACGAATACGTCACAAAAAGCGACTTCAAGATACTCATTCTTGACGTAAGGAATCGACAAGAGTTCGAGGCGGAGCATATCAAGGCGGACGCGGTGGTGTGCATCGAGCCGTCTGTTCTGTTACGGTCCAAGTGTGTATTCCGATATTATCTCATACCACATCTCGTCATCTGACGATGCCATAGTGCCTCCGCAGACACCATTGAAGACTCTCTGGCTGTGGCACCCAGACATGAGTCTATCCTCTTCTCGAACCGCGACAAGTTTGATCTTGTAGCGGTATACGACGACTCGTCAGAGTCCATCTCGGATTCGCGCGCTTTAACAGCTCTGGTTGGCGCCATCTATGAGCGATCCTTCAAGAAGATGCTTCGCAACATTCCGCTGATTCTTGTCGGCGGATTGAAGGCGTGGAAAGCCAGATTCGGACCTGACGAGCTCGTGCGAGGAGGAACGGAGTCGGTGCTGGAAGTACCAAGCGCCTCTAGCATGGCTTTCAGTGACCTCGACGCGTCTCCTATGATGAACGGGCATTCTACAACGCACCTGAATGGCTCGCTCATGCCACCGCAACAGCCTCTTGCGCCCATGCCATCTCCGACGCTTGCACCCATCTCTTCACATACCAGGGCTCCGGCGGAGTCCTCGACAACGTACACCTCTCCTTTGCTCGAATCAACAAACTTTTCGCGCCCCGCGTCCATGTCGCCCTCAATGCAAGATGGAAACGCGTACAAGATGTGGATGCCGCCTCCGGGTGCCTCAATGACGCCTATACCTCCCGAAAATGTACCATTAGCATTACGGTCGGTATACATTCTAGACGCAGTCTGGATATCTAGTCTGATGATTCTATTTCACTAGACCCGGAATGTCGAGCCAAACGGAACCGCCCCCACTTGCCCGCAGACCTGCCGTGAGTCGACCTTCGTCGAACTCCGTATCATCGTACGGGTCTCCGATACCTGATGCGGTGCGTCCAGGCTCGAGCTACCCCTCCCGACCGTGCTGACTCGCTCACAGGCAATGCCTCATCGCTCCTCCCCTTCTCTTCCGAATGGCATACAATACCCACAGTTCAGCCGTACGATATCACCACAGATAGGTGGCGTCTCCACGTTCCATCCTTCAGCGGTCAACGGTCTTGTATCGCTCCCGCCGCAAGCGTCGATCAACCCGTCGCCACTATCAAGACGGCGCAGTGACTATGTCGACCAGTCGCAAGAAGCGTTAGCAACGATCACTCACCGTCCGTCAATAGACTACCCAGAGCTGTCGGCGCAGTCGGTCCTCCGCCCGCCGCCCGCTGTGGCTACGTCAACGATGGAGCGCCAGGACAACAGGCCGCGGATCTCGTCGCAGTCAGGTCCAAAACCGCCCACGATCCCGTCCGAGTACCCGGTCACGTACTGGCCAGACATCCAAATCGGCACGTCGGGACTGAAGAACCTGGGCAACACCTGTTACATGAACTCCACAATCCAGTGCCTCAGCGCAACGGTGCCCTTTGCGCGATTCTTTACTGGTGAGTGCCGCCCGATCGTAAATATGCGTTTCACTGACACGCTGCAGATGGTCGCTGGAGGAGCGCGGTGAACATGATCAACCCCATGGGAACAAAAGGTCAACTAGCGCAAGCATTTGCAGGCATTATTCGCGACATGTGGCAAGGCGAGATGCCCAGTCTCACGCCGCTTCCTTTCCGCGTATGTCTGGTAATATTCGGCGACGCTATCTATGCTGACGCCTTTGCTATAGCGCACCGTCTGTTCCTACGCCAAGCAATTCTCCGGCTCGGAGCAGCACGACTCGCAAGAGTTCCTCAGCGTGCTCCTCGATGGCCTGCACGAGGACTTGAACCGTGTTCTCAACAAGCCTCGCATCGAGATGACGCCGGAGAGAGAAGCGGAGCTCGAGCGACTACCGACACAAGTGGCGAGCGAGCAGCAGTGGCAGATCTACCGCATGCGCGACGACAGTCTGGTCGTCGACTTCTTCCAGGGTCAGTACCGGAGTCGACTGGAGTGCCTGACGTGTCACAAGGCGAGTCCGCGAGGTTTTTGGTGCAGCATCAGCATGCTCATCTTCTTGCCCAGACATCGACGACATACAACACTTTCATGTACCTGACTTTGCCCGTCCCGGACAAGAGGAGCTCGGTGAGCTTGCAGCAATGCCTGGATGCGTTCGTCAAGGAAGAGGTGATGGAGAAGTCTGATGCCTGGTACGACCTTCCCATTGCTCGTTCCACACTGGTAGCTGACGACGTTCGCAGGAACTGCCCGAGCTGCAAGCAGCTGCGGAAGGCGTCGAAAGTGCTCTCGCTCTCGCGATTGCCGCCTGTGCTGCTGATCCACCTCAAGCGCTTCTCCGTCAAGGGACACTTCACGGAGAAGATCGAGACGCCTGTCGAGTTCCCCCTCCGCGGCCTCGACCTCACGAACTACATGCCGCCACCGCTCCCGCCCGGCGTCGGCGGCGGATCGACGGTCTCCCCCGACGACCCTCGTGCACAAATACCCCCTTACAGATACGACTTATACGGAGTGACGAATCACTATGGTACATTAAGCAGTGGCCACTGTGAGTGCGATCCGTGCTCTCACAGCACGCCCACGCTGACGGCATCCGTAGATACGGCTTGTATTTCTTCTCGCGGTGGATGGTTGTATTGTGATGATAGTCGGATAACAGCAATGGAAGCGCAAAAGGTGGTGGTAAGTAACCTCTTGCTACCGTGTCGACGCAGGCTCACGTACCTGCGCAGGACAAGCGTGCGTATATACTGTTCTACAAGAGGACGAAGGCATAGTAGACGTCAGAAGCCCGTTCACATCTAACCCACTGTCAATCTTGTTTGTTTATTCTCCTTGCTCTCCCAGATGTACTTTTTGTTCCCATTCGTTTGCATAGTGATAACCCCCGTATACCATAGTACATGTAATCATAAACACTAGTAGCACCAGGAACTATGTCGCCACAATCCCGTTCATCGGCACCACCCCGTTCGCGCCCGCGTGTGCGCTGCCGTTCAGCGCGGCATGCGCGGCATGGGCCTCGTGGTTCGCGCGCGAGCCCTCGAAGTGGCAGCGGTGGCACAGCCAGGTCTGTTCGCTCGTGTCGGGCGTCGCGTCGCGCGGCGGCGAGGGCGTGCTCGGCGGCGTGAGGTAGAACGCGGGCGAGAACTCGGTGTGGCAGCGCGTACACGCCGGGTCGGGGTACGCGCGCGAGCTCTCCGAGTCGGCCGAGTCCTCGGTGTTGAGCATCGCGTCGAGGCGCTGCGCCTTGCGCAGCAGCCCGTGCGTGTTCTCGACGTTCGCCTGCTTGTACGCCTTCGTGTACACCTGCAGCGCGGTCTGGGCGGGCGTCAGCGTCTCGTCGCGATAAAAAGGCACTAGGCAGGCGCACCTCGCCTGCATCGTTCGTGTCGCAGATGCCGAACGTCTGCCGACGATTCGTGGGGTGGCCCTTGCACGTCACCTGCGGGACCATGCAGCCCGCGGCGTCCTTGAAGTCGACGGACACCGTCGTCTCGCGGCGGCTGCTCTTGATCGGCTGCACCTCGAAGCCGAACTTGTGTCCGGCCTTCCACGCGCACGAGACGTGGTACTCGGCTGGGCAGTCGCTGCAGCGTACGACGGCGCCGCCGTTAGAGTCGCAGAGCGTGCATTTCTACGAAACGATCAGTACATGCATGGAAATGTAGGGACGCGCGACGTACGTTCATCCAGCGGTATTGTGGGATCCCGCTGATGCCCTCGATGAGCCGTAACCGGCTGGCGTCCGTGAAGTTGACCTCGGGTATAAACACGGCGCACAGGACGTGGCACCACGCGTGACCCTCTGTGGGCTTGCACGCGCGGAGATACGTGTCCGGCGGGGGGTATAGGAGCTTCTTCTTGGGATCTCGTCGTACGCGGGGGCAGAGCAGGCAGTCCGGTTTCTGTGCACGAGCATTGAGCAGGGCCCACATCGGCCAGCGACACGCGGCACGCACCAGTGAAGCCTCCAGGTTCTTCTCGTTCGCACACAGCTCGCACGTCCACGAGTCGGCGTTCGCGGGGTCGACATTCGCGCCGTACGCGCCGGGGTGCACCTTGAACTGGCACTGCTTGCAGCGCAGCACCTTGCCGGCGGGCCCGTTCTTGTGGCACGCCATGCAGCGCACCTGGGGCACGGCCGGCGGCGGCGGCGAGGTCTGCGAGACGGACGTCTGGCGCGCGGTCAGCAGCAGGAGCGCGGAGAGGCACAGGCGCGACTGACCCTCGGGCGCTTGCTCGTCGTCTGCGCGAGCGGCGTGCCCTCGCGCTTCTCGGCGGGCTTCGCCTTCGCGAGCGGGTCCTCGCGCATCGGGCGGATGTTGAGGTCGGCATACTTGCGCCAGCTGATGCCGCAGTTGTCGCAGAGGACGTTCGTCGAGAGGCCCTTCGGCGCCTTCCACCAGACCTCGCTCTCGCGCGTGCGGCACGCGCCGCAGCTCGTCGTGCTCTTCGCGTGCTCGGCGACGATCGAGCCCTCGTCGTCCGAGTCTGCCGCGGGCGGCGCCTTCTCGGCGGGCACGACGCGCCCCGCGGCCCGTGCGGCCTTGATACGCTTGTTCTCCTCGCCGAGCTTCGCGCTGCAGGCGTGCGTGAGTGCGCCGTGCGTGGGTGGGGAGGGCGATTACGTACTTCTTCCAGTGCCCGTAGAAGCGGACAATCTCCGGCATCGTGCGCGACGGGAGCTCTTCGTGCACGAGTCGCAGTTCTGCGCCGTGCTGCATGATTCCATCCTCGAACGCGGCGATTTCGGCGTCAGTCCAGCCCTTGTCGGAGTAGCTGGTCTCGCGTTTGGCCCACTGATTGAATTGTGAGTGCGCAGATAAGGGCTATCGGAGCGTATCGCTGACCTTCCGAAGTCGATGTGGGGACTTCATGTTCACAGTCAAAAAGTCCCGGCCAGAAGCCCATGCATCGCTGAAGCGCTTGATGACTTCTGAAAGCCAGTCAACGTTGTATTTGAGCTTCTCATTTCGGGTCAATGAGTTCTTGACAGTTTCCACTGCAGCAAATTCGTCAGCATAGAGAGCAAGTGAGTAGAGAGAAGGATGAGAGTGGGAAATGCCCCGCGGGGATGAGACCAGAGGCAGAAGCAGCCTGGAAAGCAGCTCAGCACTGACGCGATGCTGATGTTGGCTTTCCTGGCAACTGTACAGCAGCTCGCTCCCGCACAGGATAGTTGTCTCCTTTCTAGACAGTGTTTCTGCCACCCAAGGCTGGTGGGGAGCACACCGCCTGGCTATGTAGATGCTGTTGCCATCTGGATACGATGCCAGCGCGAAGAGCGCACCCCGACCACGCCTGATAGATGCAAGAGAAATGTAACGCACTGGCTGCAACTGCAGGGATGGGTCAGCACAGGAATCGCCTGACGAACAAGAATGCACGCACCCTCCTGGTCGGACATCTCGTCGACTCTGCTGAGCACCTCGATTGTGCCGTCATCTCCGCGTTCGTCTATGTCGGCTATGCACTGTGAGCGAATATTTTGGGTATTTTGTGCGCAGGGGACTCACCTGGGGGGTCGTCGCCGGGGACGGGGAGGGCGCCTACCTGATACTTGGGCCCCACGCGGGTCGCGGCACGTGGGAAGATGAGATCATCGGGATCTGGAGCAGCCAAATTGAGCACGGGGGGTTCGACCAGACAACGCCACGCCTACCGAGCGTATCCTCCGCGACCGTGTACTGCCTGCGCCCTGCCTCAGCCCCCGCGGTCGGAATAAATTCAGGCAAAAACTCACCCAAAATACCGGAAGGGCCACATCTTGAAGTGTCGTATCTCGAGGTTCTCCTCCTTCTCGGCCTGCACCCGGTCCTTGCGCGGGCGGCCGCGGCCCCGCGGCGCGGGCGCGTTCGACTTGGGCTTCGACGCCGACGGCGTCGCGTGCCGGTGCAGCTTGTGGCTGTCGACCTCCTCCTCGTGCTCGCGCGAGCACGGCGCGCACGTCCACCCGTACCCCCGCGAAGGCTTCGCCGCCAGCGGCGGGTTGTTGCACCCCATGTGGAAGAACCGCTTGCACCGGTCGCACTGCACCGTCTCCGGCCTGGCAGGGGGCGTCAGTTGGAGTTATTTGTGTAGAGGCACAGGATGGGCAGCGGATACGCACGGGGGACACCACAGCTCGCATGTGGCGCAAGTGCGGAGGTTGTCCGTCAGGTCAGGCACGACCTCCTTCTCCGCGACCACATATTCGTACCGCGACACCAAGACCTCGCGGATGTTGTCCGGGACTGCCAGCCAAAGTTGTGTGAGAATGCAAATTGCGATGCGTCAGGGGGGAAACGTCGCAGCACTCACGGTTGCGCACGCTCGCGGCCTGGATGACCTCGAACTCCTTGCGTATCCACGGATCGAAGAGGCGCTGGAAGTAGAACCTGTCCGGCCGCTTCTTCCAGCCCGCGAGGTCCGAGATCTTGTCGCGGTGGATCACGTAGCACTTTGCGCGCAGCTGGCTCAGCTCGCACACCTCCGAGTAAATAGCCGCCAGCAGCAGCCGGCAGTCCGCGACCGTGCGGTCGCTCACGTCGCTCGGGCGGTAGTACCAGGCGAGGCGGACACGCGTGGGGGGCCCGTTCCGGTTCCCGTGCGCGTCCAGCGTCGGCATGCCCGCCGCCGGCAGGAACTCCATAATCCGCGCTATCGAATAAGGGGTCCCGTCGCGGACGGACCAGCTGGGCGAGCAGTAAACGTGGTCTGCCCAAAAATCAGCGTGTGCGCCCACGAGCAGCCCCGCGTGAGACTACACACCATTTACTTTCACCTTGTCGCCGTTTTTGAGCTGGATGAACACTGGCTGGGCCGGGGGCTGGGTCATGATGGACAATCGAGGCGATGGGTAAGCCAAGAGAATTAAAATACGAAAGCGAGGGGGCAGAAATTAGACGAGGACGCCGAGCAGCTGTAGCTGAGCGCGCTGCGTGTGCGAGCGAGCGTGGTATTTATCCAAGGTGGAAAGGATGGTGAGTGGTTGGAGGGAGAGGGAGCAGAATGCCCCGAGAGAGAGAGGGTCAGATCCGTTCGCTGTGCGAGCGAAAGATTCAACTCCGACCGTGCTTGACGCGGAAGCCCAGCAACTCGGCCACAACTCTCGCAAATAATTCCTGCTTTTATTGGTATCATTCTCTCGCCGCCACGCAGGCATCCTGTGGTGCCACGGAAAATTTTGTTCCCCAGCTAGATGCTCCAGGCGAGCGTGTGGGAAGACGAGCAGCATCCCCCCAGCAGTTTTGAAGCTGCAGCTGCAGCCTGGTGCCCGAACATTTGCAACCGCAACTGCAGGCACTGCTTCCCTGGGCGCTAGGCGCCCGCGGTCGTGAGCAACCCCGGTGTCGTCGCCCCTCTCGTCGCCACGCCGCCCTCCCCGCCCATCTCGGTCTCTCTCCCGCTAACGTGCAACCCCGCCGTCGCATGCCGTCGCGCCCAGTCCGGCGGCACCAGAAAGGGCGGGGGGTCTGGACGGGACACCCGGACGGTGCCGGCGCATGCCGATCCACAGCATCAATCCGCACACAGCAGCAAACAATGGCCGTCCATCCGAGTGACCGACGATTGCCAGCGTGCTCCCCGTCCCCCCTGCCCCACTCCCACAAAACCTACTCCCGGGCCCCGCGCCCCCACTGCCGCCGTCCTTGTCGACACTCTGAGCGCCGCCGACGATTTTTCAGGCGCGGGCGTCGTGGAGCGAGGGGCGCGCGCCTCGTCGGGGCGGGAGGACCGATGCTGGAGCCGAAGGGGGCCTCGAGGTGAGCTCGCCCGCACACACGGCAGCCGCGGCCGTGCCCTCTCCCGTCCTCTCGTTACGCGGGTCTGCCGCCCGGAAAGTGCAGTGGCAGTGGGGGCTTCCAGGACAAGACAAGGCCTTCCATCTGCGAAGATAGGGAGACTTGCCCGCGCGGGACGACATTGCCATCTGCAGCGCTGCTCCCGTTGCACATCCCCCAAGCTGCCAGAAGACAAGCCCGTCGTCACAGCCACGCCCCGACGTTTCCTGTTATGGCGAACGTCGGCATTTGTGGCGTCGACGGATCAGAGAAGCACCCCTCCTCCGACGTCTTACCCCGCTTGCGGGCACCTGCCTCTGTAGCACCTGCCTTCAATTGTACGATATTCCAAAGCAATAACAATTCATGTGTCGCACATTGGGGCCCTTGCTGCTTAGACTAAAAAGGCTCCTCAAATCCTAAAGCTACTCCCCTGAAGCCAGAAGATGTCTTCGACACTCGACATGCTGCACGCCGGCCCAACACACAACGTCGGGACGCGCTAGAACAATGCATCCTGCGTATATATAGCAGCAAGCATGCAGAGGTTCATTTATGCATTAGCGGAGACTCAGACGACACAACTCTGTCGAGACGCAGGGTCTGTTACGTGTACTTCTGGCCAGGCCGCGGGGCCAGTAGCGACTCATTTCATCGCGGGATAGCCGCAAAACTTCCTATGTGGGCGAGCAGCGCAAACCTTCCAGTGATTCGTGCACCAGTCGGTCTCGACCCATTGACCCTCGAGATTAGCTCGTCCGTTCCCACGGTCACTGACTGCGACGCTTCGCACGGTGATGACGCCTGCGCAGCCGCCGCGACGGACGACGCAGCCAGAAATCCCGACATCCTCGCGAGTCGCGGGCACGGCGCCGCAGCACCGGCGACATATGACACGCGCAGCCTGACGAACGTTGGCGACGGGGCCGACACCGCTCGGGAGCCTGTCCCTGCAGCCTGTCCATGCTGCCTGCCAGGCTGTGCCGCAGTCTGGCGCTCGCAGGCCAAGCCCCGCAGCAGCGTTCGCACAGACGCAGCCCGCGCATATATCAGGCCTGATACCCTTCCTGCGCCCGCGTCGCCGTCGCTCCTCTAGCTCTCTCCCCCGCGCACCCGCCTCGCCATGATCATCGAGAAGGCCGAGCTCGCCGCCGCAGAGCCCGCGGCCCCCTATGCCTCGGAGAAGGCCTTTGGGGTGCGTGCACCTGCTACCCGCTCGAATATGGCTGCTCACAGACGGACAGGCACAGGGCGTCCCGCCGCCCGCGCAGGAGCAGCCCCCGCCGTACGAGGGCGCCAGCATGCGCGGCATCGCCGCCGCGGCGCTGGGCCCCGCGCGCGTGAACTCGATCTTCCAGTCCGCCGCGCAGCAGCACGCGAACTTCATCACGCTCGAGAGCAAGCACAACGAGATCTCTGGTGCGCAGCGAGCGGCGTGCGTGCGTGCGGCGCCGGTGCTGACGGGGCTGCGCAGGCTCGTACATCATCAACCCCGAGCTCGCGGGCTCGGCCTCGGCGCACACGCGCATGCTGGACAGGCGCGAGCGCAAGAAGCTGCAGCACAACATCGTGCCCAACGCGGCGTTCAAGACGAAGCACGGCCGCATCAACCTCAACCTTGCCACGGACGGGAACACGGACCAGCTGGGCAAGGCGTACGTCCAGATCGTGACTCGCCATGGGAGAGTCAACGTCAACCTGGTATGCACATGCCCATATTCTGACGACATGCCCGCTCATGTGCGATTGTGCAGTTTGCGCTGCAGGCCAACAAGAATGTTTTCTTGGAAATCGTCAACAAGGACGGTATGTGATATCCACCTATCTGCGCGCGTCCCGCGGTCTGAGCCGCCCGCCAGGCCCCATCAACCTGCTCATCCCGCCAACCTTCAACGGCCTCTTCCGCATCTCCAACGGCAAGCACGGTGGCATCCACTTCCTGCCCGGCTTCGCAGCGCGCGCGCGCGTCGTCTTCGCCGACGACGAGCATGCCGACATCCTCTTCGGCAAGGGCGACCTCTCGCTCGTCGAGCCGACGAGCGAGGGCGTCGACTACTGCTCGATCACGTCCTGCAAGAGCTACCTCACGCTCGGCGTGTCCGGCGTCGACCACGTCGACACTGCCGCGGGCTCCAGCCTGATGAAGAAGCTCGGCGCGATGGTGCTCGGCCCCGACCTCATGCGCACCGTCGAGACGCTCCGCGCCGAGCTCCTGCGCGAACACGGCACGCCGACCGGCCCCTTCACGCAGACGTCGCCATCTTCATCTGTCTAACACACTGTACCATCACCCACGCGCCCGGAATGACCTCGTCTGCTTTATCTATACCCCCCTTGTACTCTTGCACACGCCCTGCCTGTCGCCATAGTAAGTTGTCGTATTAATCCTAATAGAATTCTGAACTTCTGCTCGAACGCTGGCTGCCGTTGCCCAGGCATCACGCAGTGCGCATGCGGGGGCGAGTGCCTGCGCAGTGCCCACTGGCAGGGTTATCACGCCGTCAGCTGACGCCCCGATGAGCACGGAGTGCCAGCAAAGCAGGACCCTCGCCGGCAGATGATGCCCCAGTGTGATCTGCCCACGCACACAGGCGCACGCCGCACCTCAAAATCCCAGCGGGGACGTGGCCCAAGGCCTCCTGCCCGGCCCCCGTCGACGACCATGCCGGGCTGCCTCGCGAGCCTCCTGCCCCGCCGCGACCCCGCCACTCGCCCTGCGCCGACAGCGCCCGCCGTCCGCGCAGACAGCGAGAAGACAGAGGACGGCACGCCGTCGCCGTCGTCCGAGGTGACGCTCGGCCCGCCGTTGGTCAGCCCCGCGACCGCTTGTCCCAGACAAAACAAAACACTGACGACGCGCTTGTCCAGGTGGGCTGTGCGCCAGAGCCCGGGGCCTGCCTTTGTTGCGGCTCCTTAAAACAGGACGAGAGCCCACCCGGCGCCATCAACACATTCCCCCCGTACACCGACGACATGTCCTGCGATCCCCCGATCAGCGACGCGATCCGCCACACGGTCGACGCCACCGTCGACGGCCTCGACGCCGCCCTGCGTGAACTCAGCCTCGACATCTGGGGTGCGCTGACACTTATCGGCGCCCGGGCCACCCGCTGACGCGCGCCCTTGCCCCAACAGAGCACCCCGAAGTCGCCTACGAAGAACAGTGGGTCCCCCTCCCGTCCCCGCTCGAACCCCAGGCTGATCGCCCGCCAGCCACGCGCACGACCTGCTCACGGCCTTCATGGCGCGCCACGGCTTCACGGTGACGCCGCACTACCTCGGGCTGGCCACCGCGTGGCGCGCGACGTACACGCACGGGCGCGGCGGGCGCACCGTGTGCGTGCAGGCCGAGATGGACGCGCTCCCCGGGCTCGGCCACGCGTGCGGCCACAACCTCATCGCCGCCGCGGGCGTCGCCGTCGCGCTGGCCCTGCGCGCCGCGCTGCAGGCGCACGACGTGCCGGGGACGGTCGTCCTCCTCGGCACGCCCGCGGAGGAGCACGGCGGCGGCAAGATCGCGCTCCTCGAGCGGGGCGCGTACCAGGACGTCGACGTCTGCATCATGTGCGTTGCGTTCCCGCCGTTCCCGCCGAATGCCTGACGCGGATGCTGACGCTGATCCGCAGGTGCCACCCCGGGCCCGGCGCGCCGCGCTCGACGTACGTCGCGCCGTGGACGGCGATCCAGAACCTCGACGTCACGTACACGGGGCGCACGGCGCACGCGGCGTACGCGCCGTGGGAGGCGCGCAACGCGCTCGACGCGGCGGTGCTCGCGTACGGCGCCGTCGCGGCGCTGCGCCAGCAGGTGAAGCCGACGCACCGCGTGCACGGCGTCATCGACGCGCAGCCGGACTGGGAGCCGAACGGTGCGTGCTGTGCTGTGGGTTCGGGGCGGCCCGCTGAGTGGGGTGTGCAGTGATCCCCGGGAGCGCGAAGATGCGCTGGGCCGTGCGCGCGCCGACGTGGGCGGAGCTCGAGGTGCTGCGCGAGCGCGTCGTCGGGTGCCTCGAGGCCGCCGGGCGCGCGAGCGCGTGCGCCGTCGAGGTCTCCGCGGGCGTCGGGTACAAGGACTGCCGCAACAACAGCGCGCTCGGTGAGTCGATCAGTGCAGAGCGTGGCGCGGGAGGCTGGAAACGCTGATACGCGTTCGTCGGTGCAGCGGAGGAGTACGCCCGCAGCGTGCGCGCCCAAGGCGGGTCCGTCAAGATATCGGACGAGACGCTGCAGGCGTCGACGGACCTCGTGAGTCGTACGCGCCCGTGCTTCTGCGAGACATGCTGATCATGACAAACCTCCGCGGTCCCAGGGTGATGTCTCCTACGGTACGTCCTTTGCTGAAGATCCTGCGGACTAAGTGACCGATGGTGCACCCAGTCGTGCCGTGCCTAGAGCCCGTGTACGCGATCCCGACCGAAGACGGCGGGAGCAACCACACCGCGAAGTTCACGGCGTCGGCGCGCACGCCCGAGGCGCACACCGCGACGCTCGCGACGGCGAAGTGCTTGGCTATCACGGCACTCCGCGTCTTCACCGACGATGCGTTCTATCAGAAGGTCAGGCGTATACGCTGTCTCGTTGCGTCCCTTCGCCTGCGCTCACACGCGCCCTTGTTCAGGTCCGCGATGCTTTTCATGCCCAGCGGCAGTAGAGACCATACAGGGACCCGAGCCTGACGGTGCCAAGAGCACGTTCCGAAGTCGATCAACCAACATCCAGCCTTCTCCCTGGTTCTGCAGATCTGGCGTTCAAGCTAGGTCTGGCTCGAGGGACGCTTGACTGGATGTACTCACAGAGTTGACCGATCTTGGACTGTCTTTCTTGCTTTTTGTGACCCCAATATTATCGTTGTTTGCCCAACGGAAGCAGCGAGAGAGCCGGCAGCTGGTTGGCCGGTTGCAGGCTCATGACGAGGGAACATTGCGTTAGCCATTCCTATTGCAACATGAAATGCTCAGATACAAAAATGCGTGGTCAGGATATATAGGAAAATGCGAGGGAGCGTGGATGCGGCAGAAGCGACAGAGCAGATTACTATGGTGGGTAGGGAATCGTACATCATTAGCTGATAACATGTGGCAGGGCGTGCAGAGGCAGCGAGCAGGCGGCATCAGGACCGGCAGACGCGCGGGGCAGCAGGGGCGCGGGGCTATTGGGGCGGGCGCATGCGCAGCCGCATGACGCGATCGTCGGACACCATGAGGATCTCGTCGCGCCCGGTCGAGGGGCCCCGCGCGGCCTGCGGGTATCCCTGCGGGTAGGGCGACCCGTAGCCGTTGCCGTTCTGCAGCGCGGGCTGCCCGTAGTAGCTGGCCTGCGGCGAGCCGTACGCGCCCTGCGCGTACCCCTGCTGGTACTGATTCTGGAGCATGCTCTCGGAGTTCGTCGTCGACGGCGGCGTGTCGGAGAAAAGACACCGTAGATTATTGCCCTGGATGATTTGCGACATCGATCCGGTCCTGACATCGCGAATCTCGACGAACGTCGGTTCGAATGCCAGGACATACGGATATTGAAGTGCTGCGGGGGGGATGAGCAGGAGGTACGATGTCTCGGCAAAGGGTACTGACCAAACCCTGTCGGGCATCCTTCCCAGAAGATCATGAAGTCGGTGTTCGTCCGACAGCCCGCCTTATTTACGTAGAAGGCGAATTCTGTGATAGCCAGTCAGAGGTGACTCGTGTTAAACGTCCCTTTTACGTACCGTCGTAGCAGAGCAAGAACTCGTTTTTAATACGATAGATCGCAATAGGTCTGAGGCCTTCCCGCTTGCGTACGAATTCCAAAGATTGGTCGGATGGGTCGATAAGACCCTGGGTATCGAGGGTCACCAGATCGACAATCTCAAAGCCATTAGTACAGCCGACACAAAGCCTCGTCTTGAGGAAATGGATAGAGCTCGACTGAACGGGGATATAGAACTCCTGCGGGCAGGGTGAGCTCAGTGTCCATGGCGCTTACTATAGGCACTGACCTTGAAGAGTTTGAGCGTGTCATTGCCGCCCTGCAAGAGTTTCTTGAAGGTAGGCTTCCGTGCCCCGCGAACGTTGGTATCGATCGGCTCGAGCACCTTGATCGTACTTGACAGCGCGCTTGTCTTGACGACACAGACCAACGTACGCCCCAGCGACACGCCGGCTTTAAAGAACGATGCGTGTGAGGCTATCCGCTTGGCACGCTTGAGAGCGGCATTCGGGTCACGAGGATCGAGCGAGTCTAGCGGGAACGTGATAACCTGTCCCTCTGTGAAATAGAGCAAGTCAGCCATCAGTACGCAGAGATGATCCAGAGAGACCGACCTGACAGCACAATGAGTAGGTCGTAATCCTCCAGGACGTCCACCTGCGTCACGTTCAGCAAGGCAAGGACCTTCACCGGGTCGCGATACGGTTCCCAGAGATATACGCCGTCGTTGGTTCCGTACACAACTCGGTTGCCTTGACCTATACCCGTAAATATATCAGGGAGGCTAGGATAACGGCGTTTCGGGACGTACTGTAAGGCGCCGCGCAGTTGACTCTGTTTACCCCAACGAAGAAGCCTTCGCTTAGTGTCTCGGTCTCGAAGACCAGGCTTCGCTCCCGCATCAAGTCCTGCTGCTTCTGGATGTTCTCGACCCACTTGCGTTGGCTGACATACGTACTGGCCCAGAGCGTTATCTGATAGTACTTCCGGCCGAGGTGGACGAAAGTTATTGAGAAACCGCCCTTGACCTCCTTCACCGGGATGACTGGTGCGTATGGCACGTTCTTGAGCAGCGCCTTCTGCTTAGACTTGTGGTTCGTCGGGAACTCGTCTGGTGCGGAAACGAGGAGAAGCTCCAGCGGGATCGGCTGTGTACCTGCCTTAACAAACGAGCTGGACCCGGCGGACCATGAACACTCACGCGACGATAGACCTTGTATTGCTCCGTTTTGCTCTTCTGCTTAACCATGAGCAACGCATGGTCAAAGAGGAAGACCATCAGTTCGGCGCTGTCGCCCTGCGAGCCTCCGCGTTTCTTCAAGCTTCCTTTGTAGACCAGCTCGCGGCCTTCCTCTTGTAGGCGGAGATCCTGTAACGAGGCGACGTGAGATCTGTCTCGAATGAGGATTAGGCAATGTCACGCACAACTTCCTCGCCGGGTCGGAACACGAGCTGCTGGTCGACCTGGAGAAGGTTGAACCTATTCTCCGCTTTACCCGTCTCCGCGTTGACCGCCTTCAGGAAATCGCGGACTATCTGAACCACCTTCGGAAGCGTATGTTTGTCTGGGTTATCTTCTGGCGTGTGTTTCAGAACGGCCTCGAGAAGCAAAGGGTATCGAGCCAACCGAGTCGTCGGCTTGGTGAGATATCCGTTGAGCTCCAGCTTCCGGGACTCTGGACGCCGCTCGACTTCCTAAGGGAGGATTCGCCGTGGTTCACATCGCGAGATTAATGTGAGACATAGAGAAAGACGCACCTCCACAAACGCTGCGAACGCAGGGTTTGAGCTCTTCTCCTTCTCGAACTCGTATTTACCGTACAGTTGGTGTGCCCCGTAGTCTACGAAGGGCCCAAAGTGCGGGACAGCGTCGAGGAAGATGTCGCCGATTTGTTCGACAATGGCATACGATTTTTGTCGCTTGTTGAGCGCGTCGCGCAAACGGAGGTTCACACTGATGATATCGTGTAGATTCCAGAAGACCTGCTCCAAGAAGTCTGTTCGTCGGGGCTCGGGTATGATATCCAGCTCCTGCAAAGGCTTGATCCATGACTGGATAGAAAGTAATCTCGTTTAGCAAATTCCGTCAGGCCATGAAAGGGGCACTCACATCTCGAAGGTACTCCATATCCCTCACGAAATCGCGTTCAGTATAGATGACTTCATTTATCGCCTCCTGGCGTTTCTTCTCTTGGTCCGACACACTGTCCACAATCGCTTGCGGGACCGAATGGATCCAAAGAGTTCCAGGTTCCTATTTATCGTAAGTCCGCCGTCGAATGGGGCAAGGATGAAACCGTACCACCACAGGGTCCCCTAGGCTCTCCTTGCTGATTTGTTTCTTCAGGCCCGGCTGAGGCTTCATGTTCAAGCGCGCTTGCTGCTCTAGCCTTCGCGGGCACGCTATCGAGTAGCAAAGGCGGTCTCGCGAACATGTTGGCGAGTAGCAGTCCGTGAGAAGTGTGAAGACACCGGAGGGCAACGGAATGTCATCAGAGGATATGGATCCTTGCCGCGGCCTCGTGGTTGGGGCCGCGACTACGGAGTCTGGCGGTGATGGTGAGCTGTCCCGCTGCCCCTTCTCGGTCCCTGACTCGGCGGACTGCGTCGGGCTGTCCTTGTCCTTGCCGTTCAGCAGCACGGGCACCCTCGCAAGCGACTCGCGGATGCTCTCGATCTCGTGGTCGGCCAGGTCGCCACTCGTGAACGGGCTCGGCATCTTGGTACGGAACTGGTACAGGTCATTCGAGCTGTCGCGCAGCCGGTGGTCGTACGTGACGGCGTGGAAGAACTTCTGTGCGTCCAGAGCACGGCCTAGCAGCAACGCGAGGTTCCTGTCCGTCGTCTTGATAATGTAGGCGATCTTGTCCACTGCTTCGCGGCCGTCGAACGCGTCCTTGTATGTCAAGCCATCCTTCACCCTGTCGGACAGCGTTATGCGCTCCTTGAACGCCTGAGCTACCTTTGACAGCAGTGCAGGGTAGACTATGGGTGTTCTTCGATGGTGGGCCTTGTTGCTAGACATGGACTCTCGAACGGCGGGTGGCATGGAGGGGAGGGGAGGCCGTGGTGCACGCCCATTGTCAAGCATAGCACGAACCTGAGGCCCTAGGGCTGCCGACATCGAGCGGGCCCGATCCTGAGCTGTCCGATCCCGCCTCGAATGCGGCCCAGGCAATGTTCTCGACGATTCCGAGGAGCGCCTTCCAGAAGAGCTCGTAGGTGGAGTGGATTGGTAGACTGAGGGGGACGGATCGACGAGGGTGGACGATGCGGGGGACGTGCTGGGGCCGTAGCCGTGCGAGGCATGCACGGCAGTGTCGAGCTGCAGGGGATATGGGCGAGAAGAAGAGGACGCAACAGGTTGTTCTGGTATCGGTGCGAAGCTTGATGCGATGGACATGCGCGAGCGCACGCTCTCAGGCTGCGAGCGTGTCTGCTGCTGGTACGTCGAGTGCTCCCACTGCCAGTTCTCGTTCGCAGCGACATCGCCGGGGAAGTCGATGTCTAGCTTGCCGTTGTCGGGCTGCAGGTCGAGCGCGAGCTGCGGCAGGCCGTTCGGCGCAGAGTTGCGTTGCGCATGGTGAGATTCTAGCTTGGACTGAGAGTGCCCCATCGGGCTCTTCATGTATATTTGGGCCTGGTATGCTTGCGCGGGAGTGAGGCCTGCCTGGGTCAAGGCCTCGAGACTCGGGTCTGGTGGCTCCTCTGGTGCAGGAACAATGATACCGGGCGACCGACCGACTGACCGGGCTCGACTACCGTTCACGGACGGCGCGTTTAAGTTGCCACTGCCAGGGTAGGCGTGAGTAGAAGGGGCTGGCGGCGGAGGGTAGGGCTGGTGCTGATGTGGGGGTGGCTGGTGCACATAGTAGGACTGCCTGTGCATATTTGGCGAGACCTGCGTGGACCTGTTCATCGATGGAGCGATAGAGGACGCAGCAGAGGTTCGGCGGTCAAGCTGGGCCCCATACTGCCCGTTCGTGGAGGCATACGGGTAGGTCTGTTGGCCATAAGGAACGGGCGGCGGTGTCGCATGGTGGTGAGAGGCACTGGGTCGCCCGAATATCGACTCGTATGCGACATTTCTCCTCTCGGGCTGGGACCGTGGTCCCATGGGCCTGTCCATCGCTATGTTGGTCAAGCCAGATGTAGTCGACAACGAGGAGGTCGTGGTGGGAAATGAAAAGAGAGCGCGCGGCACTAGCTAGGGACCGAGCGGTGCTTGGCCTCTCTTGGGTCGCGACCACAACGTCACCTCATCCCGTCCATGACAATCTTTTACAACGTGCTGCGTGCTCCTGACATTCAATCCCTTGACAACAAAGCAGCCTTTTGCGCTGCGAAGCGTGAATTTTTCTGCGCCATAGGAGCAGCCAACCAGGGAAGCTTATCAGGCATTTTGGGCGGTACGGGCCACGCTCCGAGCCATCCCAAACAGTTCGATTCGCGGTCTTTTGCACGTTTCTCAGGCAGGTCCAGCGGTGGACTTGCTGATGAACGAACAGAGCTCTACATCGACGCGTGGGACGGCGAGTGCAGATGAAACGCGCTGGAACCCGTGAAGCACAGGTGCGTCCACGGTGTTCGGACTCAGACGTCGCGCTCACACCTCACTCCAAGGCACCGATAGCACCGCGAAAACGTGGCAGGTGGTCACTTGTTGCACTCCAGCTGCATCTGTACACGCTCTCCAGAACGACTCGAGTGAGCCCATGACCTCGCTGCGCGACCTGCTGATCGCATCCGAATGTGCTCGTAGCAACCTGGATCGTCTCATTGCGTCACAGCATACGCCCTCTTCACGGGTACGCAAATCACTTCACGATCGAGCCTAAGACAGCTCCTGGCTGTGCATGGAGCCCCGAGAAGAGCTTGGTACTCTGGCTCGGAGGATACGAAGCAAAGCTGTGCAGCGCTATTCTGAGCAGCTGCGTTCTGCACCTGCTGGTCCTGCTCTGTCTGGTCCTGCTCAAAATCAGATGTAGACGGCAAGACGATTTTGCCTGGGCGAAGGGCAAAATTGGAGCATCGCAGAAGCCGCACGAACGATGTTATCACAGCTGTCTACTGACCTGCAGCTTGTGGAACAGATCCAGATACGGGTGATAGTTCCCCTCCACTCCAAACACGCCGTACTACACCATGATATGGCTCTTCGGATCTCGTAACTGGTGTGTCAACGAAAAACGGTGTTTCTTACGATGCTATCTTACTGAGTAGAATCACTGCGGACTGGCCATCGCTCAGCTCAGATCTTGCCCTAAAAGCGATGATATCATCGTTCTGTGCCCACCGCCGGCATATATCCCATCAAATGAGCACATCCTCGTCGTTGCCGACCGAAATCTGATGGCGACTGCTGGAGCCGGCCACGGGGCCCAGCGGCGTTGGAGCTCAAGCTGGCACCTGGTAGGAAAGGCCATCGCGTGCCTGGACGCGGTTCTCGACTGGTGGCCTACGGGATGTACTGGGTTTGCCTGCCGTAAGAGTTCCTAGGAAGCTGGGAACTGGGACCCAAATTCAGGACACAAGAGATCGCTTCGCTTCGCTCCACGCCTCCTGCTTTCGTGGTTGCTGCTCTCGCGGTTGCTGCTTTCGTGGCTGCAGGTTCTGTGACTGCTATAAATTGACGGTTCCGCAGGGCCGTCTCGATGAGCACGGCGCTGATGCCTCCACAGCGTCTTCCGCAGGGCCGTCTCGATGAGCACGGCGCTGATGCCTCCACAGCGTCTTCAGATAGAGGATACGGCTTGGGGAAGGGCATGTGCCGCCTACGGCGGCTCAGACATTTATGGGCATCCGCGGCGGCATATGATTATGGCAGACGTGCCTCGGAGGGCAAAGCCGACGGAAAACTGTAGTGATCGAGCGGACGGCGCAGCGTTACAGCGGACGGTATATAAGGGGAGAGCCCGCGCGGGGCGGCGGGCTAATGGGTAATGAAGAGTAAGAGACTGATTACTTACTTTCAGGCGATCTGGGTAAAGATATGAGATATTTTCTGACCTTGTATCTGGCGAGCCGCCCTGACTGCTGCGGTGGGCACTCCAATACCGCATCGCGCTGATAGCGCAACCGAGGAGTGCGATGGAATACATGCACTCCATCGTATCCGTGAACAAGCGCGGTCCTCGCAGCCCTTCGTGAGGCCAATTACTGCCCCTTCCCGCGCTTATGTCCGCGCCACACCCAACAGTCGCTGAATTACTGGAAATGCTGTCCATATTATGTCAATGAACCGCGGTCAACTTCCGCGAGACCGGCGTGGAGACCCTTCCGAGCATGCGTGTTTCTGCTCTGCTGATGACGAGACAGATATCGGAGGACCACAGCAGCATCGTGGCGCTCTTCGCGGTGCGTTCGCCTGGTCATCAGATGCGCGCCGTGCAGGGCTGTGGGCCAGCGCCAGGGCATGCTCTGTCCGCGAGCAGGTAAATTACCAATGGCGAATCACTACGTCTTCGAGCGGGTTCTGCGCGTTGCTGCGTACCTGCTGGCTGCGGTCATTTGAACGGCATGCCAGCATGCGAGGCCCGCGAATAGACGATGGGCCCGAGTTCCTGCCGAGGAGTCATCAGCATTAGCAATCGTTTTCGGACGTCTCTGAGAGCCATGGGGCATCGCGGGGGACATAGCGGCCTATTTTCTGCGAATTTTGTGGTCGTTTTGGGTGCTCTCCGGCGCAGATTCGAGGCAGGATCGCTTGCAGACGGCCATCAGCCAGGCACAGCCGACGACTGAAGTTGCCACCTTTGGAGACGCGGCAGAATCCCTGGGCGCTTGCGGTGATGTGGCCGGGAATCCCGGTCTGCTCACGTGACAAGTTGCGGGGTGTCTGGCACCTTAAACACCTCTCCCTCTCCTCATTCCTCTGCACGACCCCTCGACCTCCGCCACGTCCACGCTTTGCCCCAGCACGAAGCGATGGACAACCGCAAACCACCTTTCAGGCTGCCCTCCGCGTCCCACATTGAAAACCCAAGTCGTGTGCGCGGTCGCACGCAGCTGCGGCAGCAACAGCCGGCGTCATACGCAGCAGTCGGCACGCCGTTTTCAGCCGCAAACTCGAACGAGCCAGGGCCCAGCAGCAGTGGCCCAAGTAGCAGTGGAGGGGTGAACAAGATCTGGAGTAATGTGCGCAGATCGATATCGCACGGGGGCGGCGCTGTCAAGAAAGGAATGAACGGCATAGCGGTGAGTGCTCCAAAAATTACCCTTTGTTATTCTGGGTGGCCGGGATGATATACTGATATTCTACAATATCTCTGTAGGCTACTGGCATGCGCTCGACACCGGAAGAGAGCCTACCGCCGCCGTCGTCACCGTCGTACTCCCACCATGACTCGCAGGCAACGAGTCCAACCATCGAACAAATTGCCATGGGCCTCCACATATCCCGCACACCCCACCTCGGCTCCTCTCCACGGACGTATCATGCGCGAAGTCGGTACTCGGACAGTCCTGAAACCCCCCGCGGCGTTTCAACCCCCTCGCGCCCGAGCCGCCCCCTACATGTCAGGAGAGGCTCGGCCCCTGCAATCTCCCTCCCACCACCTCCGGCGCGTTCTTCGCTCAAGAAGCCGGTGTCCCTATCAAACCCGCTCACACCCTCCGACTCGAATGTGTCGCTGTCGACGCTGACGTCCACGGCGCCCAGCACCCCACGCTCGAACCGGAGCGCGTCCACGTCAACCTCGCGCTCCGTGTTTTCGTCGAAACTCCACCTGGGCATGCGCCTGCTCCTCCCGAGCAGGAAGAACTCTTCCTCGAGCGCGGTCACGCTGTCCGACGACGACTCGGCTTCGTCGGAGCTCACGCCGCGCAAGGTTGTCCGTTTTTCCGTCGTGTCGGGCGAGTCCGAGGAGGGGCCGTAGTGCGTTTCCGTCGATCTGTATCATCTCTTGGTTGGATTCTCGTCGCATTGCTTTGTCGGTTTCTGTTCGGTAGACTCATCTTCTGTATCGTATCCTATCCCGTCTTCATCACAGCATTCTTCACACTACATTATACTGCACACGATCTACACACATTCGAACACTCTTGATTACCCCACTCGATATCTTTATTGCCTCACACTATTTGCATCTTCTGCAGTACGGTAGCATTTGTGAATCAATGCGACATTGTGGCCCCTCGGGAAGCCCCACTCCTCTTTCGAGACGGTAGCACCCGTTTCACGAACCACGCTCGACCTGACCGTCTATCTGCTTGGGGTCGAATATCCTGCTTTCAGCCTGACTTTGAGCTGCTCTGTCATATTTGCAGCTCGATTTCGGACCTACAAGGGGACGAGGAGCACTATGATATTTTGCATGATGTAAGCGCGATTTCCATCGTCTATACCCGGGCGTCTGCTCCCGCGCAGCGACCAGAGGTCCTCGGCCAGTTCTAACACAGCTTGAATCATTACCCCCTCGTCCTACCTCTCCCGCTCACGACTAACCTCAAATAATTGCACCTAATACTTGCTCGAATCAACGACGGCTACGATGGCTCCGGTAGAAACCGAATACTACGACCTGGTGCGCTCGTCCTTTCAAGTTCAAAGCTGACGGGAAATCTCACTTCTCTGGCTCAGCTTGGGGTCCCCACAGATGTGAATGATACCGACTTGAAGAAGGCATACCGGAAGCAAGCCATCAAGGTCACTTGTAACCTACTGGAAGCCTTTGCCATGTACTAACATCGTCCCGAACCACAATAGTACCACCCTGACAAGAACCCGTCTCCTGAAGCAGAGGAAAAGTTCAAGGATATCAGGTGCGTCCAGACATCGCATTTCTGCCCTCAAGAGCTCATGAATTGAGCAGCAAAGCCTACCAGGTGCTCTCTGACCCAGTGAGATGCCAATCTGCCCTGTGCCCTTGAAGCGCCTGCTGAGCCCCGCGACATAGAATTTACGCGCAGTGTACGACCGCAATGGCTCGAAGATGGTCGACAAGGAGGGCGGCCTGAACATGGAGGACGCCGCCGGCTTCTTCGCGAACGTCTTCGGCGGCGAGCGGTTCCGCGACTGGGTGCGTGCGCCGCGCCTGTCCTGTGCTCGCACGCCCGCATATTCACGCCTGCGCGGCGCCCGCAGATTGGCGAGATCTCGCTCATGAAGGAGATGACCTCCGTCGCGACGACGATGATGTCCGAGGAGGAGAAGGCCGAGATGGAGCGCGAGCTGAACGAGGGCCGCGGCCCCGCCTCACCTGCCGCCACGACCCCGCCGCACGGCGTGATGCCCACCGCGCCGTCGCCCCCGCCGAACGGCGCGGCGCACACGGAGCCCCCGCTGTCCCAGCCCGCGGACGCACACGCGCACACGAACGGCGGCACCCCGGGCGCGGCGTCCTCGGCCGTCTCGCCGCTCGCGTCGCCGGACAACGAGCACAAGCACCTCACGTCGCCGGGGCCGAAGGAGCGCGAGGCGCGGAAGAAGGCGAAGATCACGCCGGAGCAGAAGAAGAAGCTGCAGGAGCTCGAGGAGGAGCGGCGCAAGAACATGGAGGAGCGCATCGACACGCTCACCAAGAAGCTCGTCGAGCGCCTGCGGCCGTTCATCCACGCGAAACGGCCCGGCGACAAGGACGACCCCGAGACGCAGGCGTTCGAGGCCAAGATGCGCCGCGAGGCGGACGACATGAAGTTGGAGAGCTTCGGTGTCGAGGTGCGTCTGCGCGAGATATCCCTGCGGTACGCTGGCTGACGGACGCGGTAGCTACTGCACACGATCGGCAACATCTACATGATGAAGGCGACGACGTTCATGAAGTCGAAGAAGTTTCTCGGAATGTATGCGCAGCCCTTTGTATCCACCTGCTGGTCATCCGCTCACACACTTCTTGCGATCAGCCCAGGATTCTTCTCCCGTTTAAAGGAAAAGGGCGCCATGGCGAAGGAGACATGGGGCGTCATTGGCAGCGCGTACGTGCTGACGTATCTGGGCGCCATATCTGGGCTGACATGACATGCAGGATCGGCGTGCAGCAGATGATGAACGTACGTCCCAGCCCGGGTGTGCCTCGTGGACGCGTCTGACATCATTGGCAGGAAATGGAGAAGATGCAGGAGCGTGGTGAGGTCGCTGAAGAGGAGCTCCGTGCGCTGGAAGAGGACATTACCGGACGCGTGAGTCTATTCTCGACCAAGACCCGCAAGCTCGGATTTGACGTCCATGTTTACTAGATCATGCTTGCTTCGTGGCGCGGTACCCGCTTCGAAGTCGTCAACGTCCTGCGCGAGGTCTGCTTCTCCTTCTGCTCTCTTCCGATTCGTGGTTCTGACATCCACCTCAGGTCTGCGACAAGGTCCTGAAGGACCCGACCGTCAGCGATCACGATCTCTACCTGAGGGCGAAGGTCAGTTGTTCTCTGCACTCTGTTGTTCCGACAGCTGAACGCGGACCCAGGGTCTCATGATCATCGGTGCGATATTCAAGAGCACTCAGCCGGACGAGTCGGACGAGGAGCGCCGAGAGCTCGAGAGGTATGCCCGTGATTTCTAGACTGCCGCAGCGTGCTCACGTCGCCGCACCCTCACAGGATGGTCGCAGAAGCCGCGTCGGGCAAGTCAAAAACCCACCAGCTCCGGGCACAGGCAAAGGCTGCCGAGAAGGCGCGGAAGCACGCATCGGTGCACGCGCCGCACGCGCCGCCTGCTGCTGTCGAAGCCGACAAGGAGACGCCGGTGGTTACGGCATAAGCCTCTGTTTTCCGCTCTCGATGTCCTTGCCCACAACGCTTGGCTGACGCTGCTGAATATTCCCCACTCTTGCTTCTAGATCTCCCGCCTTCTGGATATGACCGCTGTCCGCTATCGTGTAGTACTTCATCCCCGCTAATAGCCGTTTAATGACATTCGTATACCGTCTCTGAACCCGGCTCTGCCACTACCTAGCTTTATCTCAGGCGTACAAGCGTTCATTCCGACGCCACACATTTCTCCAGAAGAGCAAGCGCAGTACTGCGATAAAATCACGTGCGAACGGTTCACAGCAGACGTCCCACGCGGGCGCGCTTTGCACGTTTCCCTCATCCCCTCCGAGTCCAATACCAACAACACTCTTTGACCACAGCGTATCTTGCAAACACCGAGTGCCGCACACTACCACAAGACGTCAACAGACCGTTCACCACCTCGACGAGCGCACACACTCACCAGCCCCATCATGCGACGACGCATCTCGTCCAGAAGTCCGCCCCCGGCGCCAGGTCCTCTTCGCGCAGTACCGCGCCGGCTGCGCCTGCAAGAGGCGCGGCGAGCACCTCGAAGCTGTCGTTCACGGTGGCTGCGCGGGGCTGGGCGTCCATGTCAAGGTGCGTGCTTTGCTCGTGCTGAGCCCTGTGTCCCTCGCCAGTCACTTATACGCACCCCGCGCGGCAGAACCGGACTGTGATATTGCTCCATTGCTCGCTGGTCCGCCGTGCGCCTCTGCAACCGTTGCAGGCATGCGCACAGTGCGCGGCGATAGCACAGGGCGTACGCCCGTGCGTGGCAGCGCGCGCACCGATGCGGGTGCGCGAGCCCGCTGGACGGCCGCCGGGACGCACACGCAACAGAGCGTGACGGGGACTTCCGCGCTGTGACGTGCGGGCACCAGTGGCAGGGTGGGTCCCTCGGTAGGGCTGCGAGCTGCTGGCGCGTGCCCTGCGATTCTCAACGGGCTGCAGCATATGGCCTGCCGTACGCTGGTGCGAGATGCTCGTCGGCCCTGCTCGTCGTGCTCGAAATGGTGTTTTTGGTTGGGATCTGGTAGGCTCTGGACATCACTGACCGGCGCATGCAAGACCGCTCTGCAGGTTTCCCTCATCCCTCCCGGTCCCAGCAACACCCTATACCACAGCGCACCAAATACCGAGTGTCGAACACTACCACAAGCTATCAGTACCCCATCCCCGCCCGAGCGCACGCGCACTCACCAGCCGCGCCGCATCACGCGACCACGCACTGCATCGGCAGGTACCAGTCCGCCAGTAGCGACTGGCCCTCTTCCTGCCGCGCGGCGCGCACGACGCAAGGCTGCGCCGCGCTGTGGTCGTCTGCAAGCGGCGTTGCGAGCGGAACGAAGCTGTCCGTCGGGCGCGGCGCTGCGGGGACGTGGCGGGGGGTGTCCATGCTCGTGGTGCGTGTCTCGGTTCAAGGCGTGCTACCAGCCCTCATTCACCCGCACAGGCTATATGCGCCCCCGCGCAGAAGACCCGCGCTGTGGCGTCGGCTTCGGATGAAGCGCTGCTGGGCGTGCCTCGAAGCATGCGCGGCGTGGGCGGCGATAGAACAGGGCGTGCCTCTCTGCGTGGCAGCGAGCGCACCGATGCGGGCGCGCTGGCCCGCAGGACGACCGCCGTGGCGCAGCCGCAACAGGCCGTGCCCCTGCGGCGGGCGCATGGCGGGACAGTGCTTGGTCAGGTGCGGAGGCGGGCGCGCGGCAGGTGAGGTGTGGTGCTGAGAGACCATAAGCAGGTGGCGTCCATCGGGGCGAGCCCGGTTGCCACTACCTAGCTAGGCGTACAAGCGTTCATTGCGACGCCACATATTTCTCCAGAAGAGCAAGCCCAACAACGCGACAAAATCACGTGCGAGTGGTTCACTGCAGCAGGCGTCCAAAGTCCGCGCGGCCGAGCCCTGTACCGTTCCCCCATCTCCACTAATCCCAACGACATCCTTGACCACAGCGTGCCCACCACCGAGTACCGAACACTACCGCAAGCCGTCAACACCCCGCGCCCGCCCGAGCGCGCACACACTCACCAGCCCCATCACGCGACGACAGCGGCACCGCGCCCTCTTCCTGCCTCGCCGTGCACGCGCCCTGGGACGCTACCGCGCCGCCGCCGTCTGCGAGCGGCGGTGCGAGCGGTACGACGGTGTCTGTCGGGCGAGACACGGCGGTCTCGCAGCTGCTGGCCGGGGCGCGTTCGCGGCGGGGGGCGTCCATGCTCGTGGTGTATGCTGCTCAGTCGGTTTAAGGCGTGCTGCCGGTCCTCATCTCCCCTCGAGCAGGCTATATACGTCCCGCGGTCCCCCGCGCAGAAGACCCGCGCTGTGGCGTCGGCTTCAGGCGAAGCTCTGCTGGGCGTGCCTGGAAGCATGCGCGCCATGGACGGCGGTAGACGCCACTTGTCCAGCCAGGCGTGGCAACGGGCGCACACATATGGGCGCGCTGGCCCGCAGGACGGCCGCCCGCCGTGGCGTAACCGTAACAGGCCGCTGCGACCAGAGCATGTCGCTACACTGCTCTCCGTGCTGTACGGAGTGGGTCGCGGAGAAGACGAAGTGTGATACCGCAGCCTCAGAAGCAGGATCAGTCTCCAGAGGGCCCACAAAGGAACTGGTCATGCTCTGCGTCCGCCACGGGTGGCCAAGCGGTGCACGGGCACAAGGCCTCCGCCGTCCCCTGCGTGGCAGCGCGCGCACCAACGCGGGCGCGCAGGACGGCCGCCGTGTCTGCCCCTGCGACGTGCGCATGGTGGGACAGTGCTCGATGCAAAGCGCGGGGGCGGGCGCGCCGCCGGTGAAGTGTGGTGCTGAGAGACCAGGAGTAGGTGGCGTCCGCCGGGACGGGCCCAGAATGGGGCCCTCCGCGCCCTACGACTTTCGATTGTGGACGAGGACTGAGTGACAGACAGAGCGTTTCCGGCTTTGCGTTTGACTTTTGGCTTTCGACGTCGTGTGTGCTACGCCGGGTGTGCGGTACCTTCGCTGTTCGGACGTGTGCGTGGGTGTACGATCGCGGCCACGACTCGAACCCCGCAGAAGGCGGACGGCCTGGACTGTGCAGCGCCGCGGCGCAACCCAATGTATATTGTAGTGGCAATCTGACACGAGTGGATCTCGGCGGCAGACACTACCAGCCACGCCCGATGTGAAATTACCTACTGGGTCTTCGCCGTCTCCGTCTCGCCCGCCGTCTCGGGGCGCGGGTCGATGACGTTCGCCTCCGCCTCGAGGCGCGCGGCCCAGAGCGCGGCGCCGACGGTGTTCGTGAACGTGAAGACGAGCCCGACGACGGGCACGAAGTTGAACAGGAGCGCCGCGACGCCGAATCTACCGCGCCAAATAAGATTAATGAGTCTCTGAGCAGCACCCGCGACAGAGCACCTACGCGGTATACTCAGGCCGGTGCCGCGCGACGAAGCCCCTGCGCGCGGGCGCGTCGAAGCCCTTGAGCGCAAAGTAGCGCGCGTGCCAGCCGGGGCCCGCGGCGCGCCCGTTGAGCGCGAGGAACGCGGCGGTGCCGAGCACGGGCACGGCGTTGAGGGGCAGCGTGAGCAGGTAGCGCACGATGCCCTCCCCCGAGAGCGCCTGGAGCGGGCGCAGGAGCGTGCTGCCGGCGGCGGCGGCGCGCGTGGTCTTGCCGTGCGCGACGAGGGTGCGCGCGCCGGACGCGGCGAGGGTGGTGTCGAAGACGCGCTCGAGCGCGGGTGCGAGGAGGAGCGGCTTCGCGAGGAGCGTGAGGAGGGCGAGGGACTCGGCGCCGAGGAGAGCGAGCGCGAGGAGCGGGCCGAGGGGGCCTGTGAAGAGCGAGAGGAGCGCGGCCTGCGGGAGGTACGTGAAGAAGGCGAGTGCGAGGAAGAGCGCGGCGGACGCGCCGAGCGCCTTGAGCAGCGGGCCGCGGACGGCGAGGAGGACGTGCGGGTCTGTGCGGGGCTTAGCGTGCGTCGAGGGGTGGGTGGCTGGGCTTACGTGTGGCGGTGTAGAGGACGCCGCGGAGGGGCCAGAGCCAGGCGAAGGAGGCGAGCGCTGCGCCGGACTCTTTGGCGGCGGAGGCCGCCTCGGCCTTGAGCTCTTCGATGAGACCGGTGCGGGGCTTCGCGTCCGTGTTTTTGTTCTGCGCAGACATGGCGGTCGTGGTCGGGGTGCAAGGTGTCTTGCGCAGAGCCACGTCGGCGCCACGTTCCTGAAGCAGGTATGACGTCAGCGGCCGCGGCAGCTGCTCCCAGGCTTGTAACACGCAAGCAACCATCGCAGGGCCGCGGGAAATGGTGAGAATCTGAGCGTTGCGACGCGAGCTGCACGCACGCAGGGCTGATTTCTGCAAGGCCGCACTCGATGGACGTTGCAGAAATCTTACCCCGTCGGAGGTCCGCGGTGCTTCAAGACTGTCGACACCACGGGCCTTGACGAAGTTGTGCTATTCTCGGCAAGCACATCTCGCTTCAGATCTTCAGATGATAATAAAACCGACTTCTCATGTTTACGTAGCACCGAATCCACCGACGACACTCGTCACTACCCTTACATCAACGGAAAGTGAGCCTCACGACACACGAGGCCAGCCACCCGCGTCCGCCAAACCTACACGCGTGCCTGGGACCGCCCAAACAATTACCGCTCTCCAACCTTCCCCCCATCCCGATCTCGAACTGCGGCCGTCCGGGGACGGCGAGGAAACAGGCGGTGGGGGCGAGGGCGTCATGGACCACCGGACCGAGCCCCTGGTGCTGATGTCCCTGTTCGGACGGCGCCACAAGGCCGGCGGCAATCAGCCTATTGTCTACGCCGCGTCGGGAAGCCCGGACATGTGTCTGTCCTTCCGTGACGCCTCGCCGTGGCGGACATGAGACACCCTAGCACGGCGGAAGCACCTAGCCCAGAGCCTGCCTGCAGTGGTTTTTGTCTGCGCGATCGCGGACGCCCGCCGTGAGACAGGCACGCCCCGTGCAAAGCAGGCAAACTCTGTTCGCACGGGGCGCCGGAAGCGCGATGTGGGTGCGCGGATGCCCCGTTGTGGCCTGCGGCGCGTCAAGCAGCCGTCTGATCGCCAGCGACGGCGGCCCCGGCGCCCGCTGTCGCCGCGCGTCGCACGCCCGACGCAGGGGCGCGCCCGGGTGCAGCGGGCGCCCCGGGCGTGCGACGCGGGTGCCGTGGGAGCCGGAGCCGCGCGCACGCCTGTACGACAGCGACTGCCCGCAACGCACCAGCAAACCCTGTCCCTCTGTCGCACAACAATAACGGCGGAACGCGCGGCGTGACCGCGGCGTGGCATTGACGGGCGCATCCTGCAGCGCGGCGCGGGCCCGCAGACAATTGGGCTGGCGGGCGCGATCGCGCTATTGTGTTTGTCGTGTCCGCCGAGGCGCCCGCGCTGCCCGTGCGCACGCTGCACTGTATAAAACGGCCGCGAGACATTGGCAGGCCGTGTCCAGCTCCAGCTGCCTCTGCACGCCGCCTGCACTCGCCCCGCTGCCTCCCGCCCGCGCAACCCACCCCACCCCACATCACACACTACACCGCCCGCACATCACTACCGCGCACCCGCGTAAAGCAGACATGGACGCCTTCTTCGCCCTCGCCGAGCCCTTCCCCGCCGACGCGCCTGCAGACCAGGTCCCGCGCAACGCCGAGGGCGGCAGCACGGGCTCGAACACCGGCGCGCAGTGCACCATCGCATGGTACGCCCGTCCCTCCTCCACACCCTTGCTCTCTGACACCCGCACCAGATTTCGGCCCAGCCGAGCACGATTTCACGACCCTGCGACGCACACACTTCGACTTTTCACACCCCGCGCGCGCCCACGCCTTCGCATTTCGTTTCCCGGGCGCCGCCTATCGTTATTTCTTCGTTATCCCGCGCGACGTCCATCCCGCGCGGGCGCACGCTTTGTTGTACTATCACCCACGGACTTCTGCCGGCACGTCGGAGGTGTAGAGGGGAGGGGCGGAGGGCCTGTTGTAGGATCTGTTTTAGGAGCTGTTGTAGGATACGGACGACGACGGTGTAGGATAGGCAGAGGCGGAAAGTAGGATATCATCCCCCGCGGAGTAGTTGCTACAGCTTGAGTCAGCCAGTGGCGTTAATGTGACTGGGTGCTGCACCCACATGTTACTTTTGCTCGACGCTTGTGCTCAGTGCGCTGGTCTGTGGTGCCCAGCGCTCGCTGGAGCGTGCGCCGCGCGCGTGCAGAACCTGCCGGACCTCAGGTAAGCATATTGCTTCAGCCATGACGCATGACGAGCAGGGACGACCGACGCCTCGTGCCTGTGAAGACATACAGCCCGTCCTCAGCCCACCGCCGGAGGCCGCAAGGCACGGAAGGCTACCTCACGGGCGCTGCATAAGGACACGACTCGCTACCGATGACCCGAAGCCTGCGCCGAGTCCACCAGCTCCTCACGGCCCCGCCCCCGCCAGACCGCAGCCAAGAACACCATCCCGGACGCAGAGTGCGCACCTGTGGACGGCACACCATGTGCCTCCGCGACCTCTGCGCACAAGGGCCCGCCCCGCGCTCTCCGCGCGGGCTGCTGGTCTTTCAGCACTACGCCGTCAGCGGCGCGTGCGCCCCTCCACTTTGTACCGCACCATGCGCTGGTCGCAGCGACGGCCTCGGTCTACCACGGCTGCGTCACGGCGGCGCGCTTGCGCGCAAGCGACGGCGGGGGCCTCGAGACACACACCGCGAGCACGGAGGACCCCCCCCCCCCCTTGCCGCGCATCCCCCCCGCCGCGCCCGACAGACAGACAGATAGCTTCGCGCCGCCCGCAGACGGCAGCGGCGCGACGCCGGCCCCGGGTGCGCGCGCGGGGGATCTGTTGTAGGAGCTGTTGTAGGATACGGACGAAGACGGTGTAGGATAGGCGGAAAGTAGGATATCATCCCCCGCGGAGTAGTTGCTACAGCTTGAGTCAGCCAGTGGCGTTAATGTGACTGGGTGCTGCACCCACATCTTACTTGGAACGTGTGCTCGGTGCGCTGGTTCGTGCTACACATGGCACAGAACCTGCCAGACCCCAGATAGGCATATTGCCTCAGCGATGGCGAGGAGGGACGACCGACGTCTCGTGCCTGTGTACAGCAGACGTATAGCCAGTCCTCAGTCCACCATCGAAAGCCGCACGGGCGCTGTGGACACGGCTCGCTGCCCATGACCCGAAGCACATGCCACGTCCACCAGCCCATCACGGCCCAGAATCTGCCAGACCGAAGGTAAACAATATCAGTTTGGGCACGACGCGCACGGGGGGCGCAGAGTGTGCACCTATGTGCGGCAGCCCATGTGCCTCCGCGTCCGCTGTCCACAACCGCAGGTCGCGCAGCACAGAGGGCCCGCCCAGCGCTCTCCGCGCGGGCTGCACCTGCTGCCGGTCGTTCAGCACTGCGCCCCACGGGGCGCGCCCACCTCTGCACTCCATACCGCGCCATGCACTGGTCGCAGGGGCAGGCACGGCCTGATACGGGTGCGTCACGACAGCGTGCCTGCGCGCACGCGCACGCGCTGCCGCGCAAGGAACGGCGAGGCCTCGAGACACACACCGCGAACACGGACGCCCCCCGCCGCGCCCGACAGACAGACAGACAGCTTCGCGCCGCCCGCTGCGCTGCTCGCAGACGACAGCAGCACGGCGCCCTCCGCAGGTGCGCGCGCGGCGAGGCAGGCAGAGGACCAGTCGCCGCCGGCGGGTTGGAGCCTGCCAGCGCACGGGGCGTCGGCGCGGGATGCGGCGCGGCTGACGGGTGCGCGAGATCATCAACGAGGTGGACGGCCTGTGGGCGGCTTCTGCTAGTGTACGGCACCCAGTGTTTCGTACGCTATGGTCAAGGATGCTATGGGTGTTAGAGGGGATGCGGGAAACGTGCGAGGCCCGTCCGCGCGTGCTGCTGCGTCGTCGCATGGTGGGGCGCGGCTGGTGGGTGTGACAGCTCGCTGGGGCGGCGGACAGCCTGCTCGCGTCTTTTGACTTGGGATGATAAAAATCCTGTTGAGATTGGAGGGGTCCCTTCCGAGGAGATGGGGGAAGCGTGCAAGGCTCGGCCGCGCGGACGCCTGCTGTGCACCGCTCGCACGTGATTTGACCGCGCTGCTTTCCTGGAGAAAGTGTGTGGCGTCCGAACAAACACCAGGGCTTGCACACCTGCAGTAAAGCCAGCAAGGACATATCCAGCGAACGGGAGATCTAGAAGCAAGAACGGGGGAATATTTAACGCGCAATCGAGCAGCGCAAAGGGCACAGACATGCTCAAGTATGTGAATATTGGACGAGAGCCTACACCGCGGGCGCACGCTTCTCCCCCGAGTCAGCTTCGACAGCAGCAGTCGCGCGATTTCCACCACAATATACATTGGATTGCGTGGCACCTCTGCACGGTCCAAACCGTCCGCCCTCAGCGTCGTGATTACGAGTATGATACACCAGTCACCCCTGCAACAAACACCCCGGCGTCGGGCCCGACGCACCCACTCACATGTCCGAAAGGCGAAGATAGAGTACACGCGGCGTTGTCGCACGCGGTAAAACGAAGTCGTTGAAAGTCGTAGTCGAAGGTCGAAGGTCGAAAAGAAAGTCGAAAGTCTGCAGGCTGTCAGCGCGCCCAAGCGCGACGCACACACGCGCGACTCACCACAAATCCCCAGCACGCGCATGCGGCGGCGGGCGCACGGGCCCTAGGCGACGACACACTGCCCGCCCGAGTTGCCCGTCCCGTTGTCGCCGCCCTCGAAGTTCACGGGCAGCCCGGGCTCGACGGGCGCGAGCGCGAGGGTCTCGTAGGCGTCCATGTCTGCTTGTCTTCGCACTGTGCTGTGGAGCTAGCTCGCGGGGTGGGGGGTCGCTCGCGCAGGAATGATCCGCTGTGCGATGCGCCTCTCAGCGGCCCCAGCACGCGTATTTATGCATTGCCCGCGGCTCACGGCGGCGTGCGGCGCGGCGGCATGCGGCGGCGGGCAAGGGCAGCGATGGGCAGCGTCATACGTCCTAAGGAGGGAAAGCGCGACGCGACTGAATGGCGGTGTGGTGCGCACGCTAGCGGCCGCGCGCCGAGAGACAAAACCTGACACACGCGAGGGTGAGGGCGGGCTCGGGCGGGTGGGGCGGCTGCGGGCTTATTGTTCTGCGCGGTGCGATAGGCGACGGTGCGGTGCGGCGAGCGGGTGTGAAGGCATAGGTTAGCTCGCGTCAGAGAAAAGCACGGCTGGACGGCAGGCTGCCTTTAAGGTTGCCTCCGCGCGATCGACGCGCCGCTGCAGGCGGCCGGGCGATCTTGGTCGGCTGTGGGCTTATTGTTACGCACTGCACAGTGAGAGGGAAGCGCACTTCCGTGCTAGATGGCAGAGGTCAGTGTGTGTCAGAGAAAAGCACGGCTGGACGGCAGGCTGCTTTTAAAGTTGCCTCCGTGCGGTCGACACGCTGCGCTATAGCAATCCTGGTCAGCTGCGAGCTTATTGTTCTGCTCGGTGCACAGGCGAGCGCGGTGTGAAGGCCGCTGCTGGGCGAGGGTTAGGAAGAGAAAAGCACGGCTGCACGGCGGGCTGCTTTTAAAGTTGCCTCCGCGCGATCGACGCGCTGCGCTGACTTTGTTCGACGGACGACATCCCTCGGACCGCGCTGACAGGACGCGTCGATCCAGGCACGCCCGCGCTTTTGTAGGATCGACGGCATCGCCGCGAACCCACCTCGCTCCGCGCACAACAGCCGTCCCTGATCGTGTGTGAGAGGCCACGTCTATTGCATCGGGCGGGCTAGACTACAGGTTCGCCTTCGGCGCGGGCGGCGCGTCGGCGAGGAGCTCGTGCAGCTCGGCCGCCGCGCGCTGGAGCGCCGCGCAGAACGTGCGGTTCGGCATCTCCGTGCGCGACGTGACGGTGTACTGCAGGTAGTCGTCGAAGCCCGTCATGTACGCGACGCCGAAGCCGTCGGGCACGACCTTGCACACAGAGGCGCGTCAGCGGTGCACAAGGGGACGTGGGGGAAGGCGCACCTCGCCCCAGCCGTACGGCCCAAAGTGCTTCGACCACACCGCGCTCGTGCTCAGCACCCAGTGGCTGCTGCGCTTGTACACCGCGTTGTCGAAGAGCATCGTTGCGGCGTGCCGCGCGCGCTTCGCCTCGGGCGTGTCCTGCTCCGGGTGCGCTTTCGCCTGCTTCGCGAGCTCGCCGTTGATAAGCTTCAGACCTGCAGAGTGCGTCAGCACGCGCCGCGGCCAAAGCGTGCCGGCGACATACCGAGCAGGTGGCGGTCGACGCCGCGCCCCTGGCCCGCCTCCTTCGCGAGGCGCACGTGTTTCTGTGCGGCAGCGGCAAAGAGCGCGCGGCGCTGCTCGCGCGTCGCGGCGGGGTCGTCCATGCTCGCGACCCACGCGTCGCTCTCGGGCGTGACGACGCGGATCGCCTCCGTGCGGCCCTTGAAGAAGCGGCGCGTCATCGCGGCCTCGTACGTGCCGCCGGCGCGCTTCTTGCCCGCGCGCGCGAGCACGCGCGCGTACGCGAGCTGCACGAGCAGCTGCGCCCACGAGTCCGGGCTCACGCCGCAGCGCTTGATCGCGGCCTTGCCGTACGGCGTGCGCACGACGCGCAGATTCTGGTTCTTGAGCAGGATGCGCGCCTTCGCGTTCGCGCTCACGAGCGCGCGCGTGAGGCCCTCGTGCAGCGCCCAGTCGTACGCCTGCGGCGGCGCGGGCGGCGCGCCGCCCGGCGTGCCTTGGTCGAAGTGCGGGTCCGCGATCATGTCGAGCACCGCGTCGCAGAGCGCGACGGTCGGCGTGCCGTCCATGACCGAGTGCTCGCCCATGATGCCCGCCTTGCCGTTGTCGTACACGATGAACTGCACGGGCTTGTCCACCCAGCGGTTGCGTAGCCCGAGGTGCGCGTGTTCGTGTTGCTTCTTCTGCATGCCGCCGTGCCACAGAGCTTGGCTGAAGTCGTGGATGTCGTCCGGCTGGTAGTCGTCGAGCGACAGCACGAACGCGGCTGACTGGATCGTCTCGATGATTTCGGCGTTGCGGGGGTTCTCGACGAGCGCTGCGTAGTCCTGCAGCAATGGCATCAGCGGGGCTGGCTCTGGAGACAGGTACGAAGCGCACCTTGGCCCACACATCGCGATTCGAGGCAGTCATCACTGAGACCGATGGGTACTCCTTCGTCGTGCCGTCGACAATTGCCTTCAGCTGCCTGTCGAGGGTGAGATTGACTCGCAGTGATTTCCAAGACACTTACTGCTGAAGCTCCTCGATGCTCAGGAGTCGCCCGTTCTGCCATGGGTCGAGTCGCCAGACCCGTCCCTTGCGGAACACCACGATGTGCCCAGAGGTACCATCGTCCCCTGGCTTTGCATACGAGTGACTCCAGTCCAGGCCTTCCTGGCCCGGAATACGGCAGCAATCGAACATCCACCTGTGTCGCGTTCAGATGTAGAGACCAACCACGACAAGCGTGTCGCTGACCTCCAGGTGTCCATACATATTGGACCCTCTTTCGTCGCCTCCGGCTTGACCTGGCCCAGCTTAAATTGTTGACGGAAGAGCATGGTCGCGCGGACTATGTGCGCTGCGCGATTCAGAGATTCTTGCGGAAGGTGTGCGGGGTGGTCCTTGAAGCCATCTGCATACAGTCAGGAGGGCAGTCTTCCGCGACTTGGCTGAGAACCCACAGTAGTATGAAACGTTCACGACGACCTAGAGAGAAGGTCAATGACGCTTCGAGCAGGGTCACGGAGAACGCACCGAGTCCCGGTAGCCCAAGTACCCGAGGTCGTCCCACCACTCTTCCAACCAGTGCGACTTCTCCTGTGCGCGCTGCTTCAGCAGCTCCTGCAGCTTCGGCCCCGATTCGCGTCCAAAGTCTTCGATGCACTGCGTGACCTTGTTCCACTCGTTCTCGTCCTTGGCCATCGGCTTCAGGCTGTCCTTCAGCTTCGCGAGCGTCTCGGACAGCTCGGGCACAGGGAGCTTGGGAAGCTTGTCCTGCGCCGCGAAGGTCGGGCCTGGCAGGGGCGGCGGCGCGAGCTCCTTCCAGTTCGCGGGCCGGTGCTGGTTGTTCGTCATGGCTCTGCGCGCGATCGAGGACAGCGTGCGCGGGGTGTGGGTCCGCGATTTGAGGGCGGGGAACATGGGGAAGGCAGAAGCACCGGGAGGCCGCCGTGCAGGCTCTTATACTGAGGCAGATCGTCGTCGTGTCCGCCCGCTCAGCAAGCTTGCCCCATCCAACCCGTGCGGGGAAAGGAACAGACGCGGTCCTGCCAGGCGCACGCAGCGTCGGCCGATAAACCTTTTGCCGGCGACGCCGTCGCCCACGTGAAATGCGACTCCGCGCTCGCTGTCTCTCGCGACATTGCTCGCAGCCTCGACGACATTGGGCCTCTCTTGACCAGCGACTTCGTTTTTGCCGCATATATGCTGCTGGGCCCGACATCAAGATCCTCATCGACCCAAAGCGAACTCGGCGACTCAGTCACCGCTCGTGCCCGTCTCGTATCGTCCGGTCTCCGCCTACATCCAGCATCCGGTAATGAATGACGCGCCGCATCCGGTCCTGCTGGGCACTCGGTAGCTCTTGCTGCAACGGTCAGGAGGGCAAGAGAGGGACCGCATGGAGCTACGCAACGCTATGTCTCATGTCAAACTGTCGTCGATTGCTGCACAGGCTGAAGTAATAGCATACCACCATTCAATCCACTATCTCCGTCTGACTGCCGTTCGTCAGGGGTCCATCAACAATCCGCGAACGTTGTGCGCATATACTTCACTCTGAGGCCTCAGACTACTCCTCCCAGCCTGAAGCCATTTCGCTCTGGACGTGCATGTGGCGTGTAGACGCGTCAAGATGTGTTGGACAAGGGCAATAATTAAGGAGAGCAACATAAGGGTGGTGGTGAGAAGGTGGAATGGAGAAATCTTCTAAGTCTGCCTTTTGCGACGCCCTGCCCGCTGCGCTGCTGTACGTCCCTCTACCCCCCATCTTCCACCCAATTAACTGGCCTGCGTGTAGCGTGTACCCCCCGCGGTGTACAGACGAATGAGAACGAGCCTCCAACTAATCTAAAGCGTACCCGGCGTAAGAGGTTGACTATCTCAACAAGCGCGTGACTGACGTACCCCATAGATATGCAGGCCCTCTATGCAATAACGCAGCAGTAATGCACGTACTCTGCCTGCACGTCGAGGTTGTCGTCGGTCTCGTCGTCAAAGTCGACCTGGCTGGCGTTTTCGGGCTGCTTCCCCTTCCCCGCGCTCGCCTCCGGCTTCGCGACCGGGGCCGGCTGCGCCTTCTCCTCGTCGATCGGCGGGCCCGCTGGGTTCATCGTGCGGCGTGCTTCAGGATGAGACCGGGGAGCGGGGGTGTGTCCAGCTCACGCCGCGCCCCCCGCGTATTTATGCGTGCGCGCCGTCGCGGCGGCGGCGCCCTGTCCCTCGGACCGGCGCGCGCGCTGTGCGCCACACCCACAGCTTTTGAATGCCCACACGCCCAGCGATCATCGCGTTCCCCTGCGCGCACCGCATGACGCACGGCGTGCATCCTGCTTCCACACACCCGAGCGACCGTCGCGCAGTCTAGGGGCCTTAGCGCGGCGGCGACGCCGATCGCCAGCCCGCCACACCGCCCGCCGTGTGGCGAGGTCCTGACAGCCGCGATCACCCCCTGCGCCCGGGCGACGTAACCTGCCACATCCTGCGGCCTTCCCGGGGCCCTGGACGGCGCGGCGTGCGCGCACGGCGTGCGCCTGCGCGCAGGGTCCACGGCTGCCGCTGTGCGTGTCTACTCCGGCTCCGCGCCCACCCTGCGTTTACCTCTGGCCCTATCTGACCTTATCTGTCAAC
Source organism: Phanerochaete sordida (assembly GCA_019973155.2). Classification (NCBI taxonomy): domain Eukaryota; kingdom Fungi; phylum Basidiomycota; class Agaricomycetes; order Polyporales; family Phanerochaetaceae; genus Phanerochaete; species Phanerochaete sordida. The sequence continues at coordinate 328,918 of BPQB01000035.1, forward strand.
CTCCGACGAACCGCAGGATCGAGGCTTCTCTAGGCGGTCCTGTGCATCGGTGGAAGCCTCCAGCGCGTCCCACTCGGTGCATTCGTCGTGGCGGCGGGCTTCTCTTACGCAGAGTCTGCTCTGCCGCCTGCGAGGTAAGGCCTTGAAGGTATTCACAGGGCCAGTGAGGGTGTACTCACCATTTTTATCCTGCAGATCCTGCTCCTCGGTAGTACGACTGCCTGATCGCCTCTGTGACCAGCCGATCCACGTAGTGCAGCAGCCACGAAGATTAACCATCGCCCGTCACCAGTAGCCTGTGGGCGTCCGTGCCTTATCTACCCGCAATGCACGAACGCCGTGCCAGGCCCGCTGGCTTTGGCAACCGCCTTTTGGGGCTCCGGTCTGCGCGGCCAAACACTCGCGCCCGCGCGCAGCGCCCTCCATCGCACCGGATCGCCTGGCTCGTGGGAGCTGTCGGTCGTTACGTCCTAGGATTTGTCCTCAGCAATGCCCAGGTGTGTTCTGTGCTGTGCTGTGCCCAGTTATGCTGCCTGATACAGGGAGGACCAAGCTCCGGAGCTCGTATTAGAGGAGGCTCTGGGCTGGCTTCCCATCACCTGAATATTCGATGTGCCAAGGACGAACTGCTCTGCGGAAGACTTCGAGATCGCGCCGCGCGCGTTGAAGCCAACTTCAGAAGCAGCGTCGTCGAGCAGTTCGGATATCGCTATAGATTCAGAAGAGTTAGCAGGGAACGGCTGGGGAGTGCCGAAACTCAATCGCATCGCATCGCATCGCCTGATCTCTGAGGCTCATCCGTCGTTCTTCAAGCTTCATCCTCGACAGCGACCACGTACGTTTCGTGCCCTCCTGTACTCACTGATGTCGGCTACTTCAGGAGAGGATCTGCCTCCAGAAATGGTTCACCGCATCGTCCTTGCAGCCTCTGATCTTGCTCATCTCCCATGGGATGTCGACGGGGCTCCTTCACACAAGAAGGGGTTAGCGACGTATGCGTCAACGTGCCGCTATTGGGCACAACTTCTCAGGCGCGACTTGTTTACGCGCCTCGTGCTGCGGAATGCTCAAGACGTGGTGGATTTCGTGGACATCTGGCGGAGCAAACAAATTTCCGGAGTACTGCACGTCTCGGAGTGTCTCCTACAGCTTACACTCTCCGACGACACCAGAACGGCTTGCACTGCTCTGGAGAAATATCATTTATTCGCCTTGCACGATATTCTGATGAATTCCACGCGGATCTTCATTTACGTCAATCCCTGCACTTCGTCTGCGGAGGGTGCTCCCCCACCTGTCACATACGACGGCAGATCGCTCCCCATGATCGCACTTCCTAGACACTTCCCATCACCGATACTGTCTGCGCAAGTAGTCGACTATCTTGCCCTGCAGCACTTGCAACTTCCATCGTTCAAGCAGCTCATTCATTGCATCTGTCATATCAGACCCCACGAGCTCATCTTGGGCGACGTTGTCTTCGTTCAGGACGACATCGACGCATACATGGCCTCGACCCCACCCCTTCACAACCGAATGCGGTCGCTGGTACGATGCTCCACTGAGATCTGGGGAGAGCCGCAAGTATCTCACCTTGCAAGCTACTGCAAGTTTTTGCATCTCGTTCATGCAAACAGCAATGCCGACATGAACCGCGCCAGGACCTCTGCTGTGCAGAGCATGCTACGGTTATTCGAGTGTATAACGGGAAGCGGCGCGTATAGCGGGACTAGCTTGTGCAGCTCGTTTCTCCCTCACGACGGCAAACACCAAGGTAAGCTACCTGCACCTTTACTAAACGCATGTATCTCATGGCGGACCGGTCGTCACACTCGACCAGACGCACGTTACACATTCAGCGGATATGCCTCATGCCATGTCGGCGCCCATATCACAGTTTATCTCGACGAGCGGACAGGCCATATTGGCATTGAGACCGTGAAGGTCGACTTGCCTGACGATCTGCAGTGGAAACTAGCCCCGACTGCAACGGCGATCGACTTCGATGCCTTGGACCGGCTCCTCATCGAACTCGCTACTCCCACGACGCCTTCCATCCGCATCGGCGGTTCCTGCTACTACGACAAAGATGGTCACCTGGAGCCTGAATCCCCCAAGGCGTTCCTGCGGGCGATTTTGGACGACGGGCACCCTCTTTGTCAGGTCCTTACTCGTCTGTCTCGGACACGGCGAATCATGCTCTTGGACGGCTATAGCATCCTTCAGACCCTCAAAGAAATGCTATATTCCCCGCTGCGACCCAGCGTGATCGACGAACAGGCCATACTGGACAAGGATCGATGGCTCTCAATCAACTGGATATTCGACGTGCTGAAGAAGAATTGGTCTGCGGAGGACCTGGCATCTGCGCTGCACGCGCTAGATCCGACTCCAGACGCAGCGCCGTCGAGCGGCTCGGACGCCGCGGAAGAGCAGGGCGAGTCAGGCGAGGAGCTGGCTGGAAGTGCTGAGGGTCAAGATAGGAGCGGAGAAGGAGAGGTGCCGGAGGGGGTCTGAGATCTGAAGGTTCCAGGACGCGGCGTTGCTACTGACTCTGCACCAGAAAGGTTCCAAGACACACTCTCCCAAACATTATGATCTCCAAAGGTCCCCTATTACCGTTTTCCTGTCTCTGTGCCTTCATCTTATACGCAACGCCACGACAGCCCAGAAAAGCCAGATCTTGCCTCACAGTTTCATTATTTCCATGATACTACAGTATGTACTTGTACTCGCAACTCCGGAGGTTTCGCTTACCAGCGACTCGTCCCTAGGAATGCAGTACACCGCAAGGTCGGATATGGAGCTCAGCACGTTTCTGTCGCTGGCTCGGATCCCTTCCTTGCACTCCATTTCATGGCATCGTCCCCATGTACGCCCGTCTCATATTCGCCTTATGACATCGTCATCCCAGCTACAAGACCCCGTACCACAAACCTTCTCATGCAGCTTAGTCTGCCGGGACGTTATACGAATCTTGGCCACTTCTGAGGTCTCCATGTACATCCGACGAAGGCAACGTTGCATTCCGAGGCAAACGTAGGACTAGCACGAATCTAAGAGAGACTAGTAGAGGGATATGTATGTGTATGGCGGGTGATGCGAGGAGGGATGGGCAGTATAAAGTATGGTTACAGAAAACATGCAGGGATGAGATGCAGATACAAGGGTGCTGAGATGACGAGCGATAGGAGGGAGGGGTAGGGGATCAGTGCTACAGTACAGTAATGCAAAACAACACGACAGCGACAGGGATATAGATGATGAAACAGCGCACAGTCCTCGAGGGAGGCCCGAAAGTAGATTAGAATTAAAGAGAAAAGCAGTCCGGGTAGATGCAAATCATGGCAGGGCGGACGGATCTGGTGGCTCCGTCGTCGGAGTATATCCACGCCTGCGACGCTCGTCGGCATACGCAAGCACGTTCTTGAGACTCTTCTCGTAGACTGGTTTCGTCAAAACACTGCTCGATGATCAGTCACCACGCTCTGGAAGCCGTGTACGGCCGAGGACTTACCGGTCAACGCCAGCCTCGAGGTATTCTTGCTGATCGCTTAGCAGCGCATTTCCCGTGACGCCGACGACAAAGTCGTGTCGGCCCATCTCGCGGAGACGCGCGACAGTGTCAAGGCCCGAGAGCACAGGCATCTGGTTGTCGAGGAAGACGACCGCGTACTTGTACTCTTCGGGCGGGCCGCCGGCAGATAGCGCCTCGTCGGAGAGGCCGCCGCTGCCCGTCTCCTCACTTGAAGGCGTCGCGCGGGTGCCGCAGAAGGTGCCGAGGATGAGCTCGAGCGCGATCTCGCCGTTCTCGGCCGTCGAGACCTTGCACCCGAGGCGCGTGAGCATGCGCGTCATGAGCTTCCGCGTGAGGGGGTCGTCGTCGACGACGAGCACGCGCATGCCCATCTCCCATCCGCCTGCGGACGAGTGCGCGCTGCCCGAGGGCGTGCCGACGGGCGTGCCCGCGTTCGAGCCCGGCGCGTCGAGGAAGCGCTCGAGCTGCTCGAGCGAGAAGCGCTGCGGCGCCGGCAGCTGGACGAACGTCGGCCGGACAGTCGTGTCGGAGGGCTGCTCGAAGGTCAGCGGCGGGTGCGGATGCTCCAGAGCAGGCGAGCATTCCGGCGTCGTCAATGGCACGGTCGGCGTGGGGTCCGTGCCTGTCGACGAGTCACCGAGTGTGCGGGTGAGGACTTGCCCCTGGGTCCTTGAGTCCGTCGAGATCTCGACAAGGCCGCCCTGATCCATGATGGTGTGCATTGCTGATTGCATTCTGGGAAGATGCCCGCGCTGAGGCAGCCGCTGCGACCACCGTGACTCCGCACTGCCGACGTTGAGATGATCATGTACGTAGTCACCGGGGCCAGAATGTCCAACCCGCTCTGTCTGCGGGTAGAACTGTGGCGTTGTCAGGAACGGAACTGCCTTTGATCCGACTCCGAGTGCTGGAGCAATTGTCAGTAGAGGTGGCGTACTTGTGTCCAAGCAACTTACGCAGCTCCACCCAGAAAGTCGAGCCCTTTCCGACCTTCGACTGCACGCCCAGTCGCCCACCGCTAAGCTTCACGATTTGCCGGACGAGGGCCAAACCGAGCCCGGTACCCTTGCCGCCCTGCTGTCGTCCCATCTCCGTCTGGTTGAAAGCCGCTGTAAGGGCGAGTGAGAACCGCAACCCTGACGCAGGGTGATGTAACTCACAGAACAGCTTGCACTGTACCATATCGATGGGCCTGATACCACATCCCGTGTCGGTGATCTCGATGCGGACGACAATGTTCTCAATCGGCGGCGGTTTTGAGTGCAGCGAATTGTGCTTCTCAAGGTGTTTGTACGATAGCTGCGGGTGCGGCAGCTTCTCGCTCACGCCTAGCTCCTTGAAGTTCGAGGCCGGGCTGCCGTTCACGGCCTCCTTGAGGTCCTTGGATCCGTCCGATGCCGTGAGCGTCTCGGAGTCCTGCCGTGACGGTAATGTGGAGTGCGGAAGGACCAGCCGGGTCGTGATGGTGAGTTGTCCGCCTGCGGGTGTAAACTTGCATGCATTGCTGCAGGCGTACATGAAGACATGAGGACATCGAGAATCTCAGATGATACGCGAGGGGAACGCACCTCGCCAGGTTGGTCACGATCTGCCGCAGGCGTGTCTCGTCGCCTACTACGATGCCATCTTCGTCCGGGTTCTCGGCGACCTTCTTGAGGGCTTCTAGCTCGCTCATGCCCTGGGCTTCGTACAGCAGCCTGCGCGCGATGTCGTCGATGCCCTTGTCGAGCTCGGTAACAAAGGACAGGCTGCGCGCGTCTGTAGCCATGCGCAGCGGCACGAACAGTGAGCGCATGACCTTGTGGAACGGATATGGCCTCGACACGCTCTCAAAGCGGCCGCTGTCCATCCTATTGAAGTCGAGCACGTCGTTCAGCACCTTCGACATCATGCTGAGGCTCCCCTCTAGCGCTTTAAACTCGATCTCCTGCCCCTTCGCGACGGCGCCCGACGCGGCCATGTTCTGCACAGCGAGCAGCGCGGTGTTGAGCGGCACGCGCACTTCGTGGAAGACGTAGGACGTGAGACGGCGCTTTGAGTCGGCGGCCTTGCGCTCATTGACCTGAGCTTTTTGGGTCGCCCGAAATTGGACTTTGAGCTGGTCGCGCAGAGTGTAGAGCCTGCGTTCCGACTGAGCGCGAACGATCGAGTTCACGTGAGCGAGGCTTCGGAGTCAATGTCACGGGAAACGCACATTCTCTCGCATGTAATGCAAGTATAGAAGGAAGGCTTGGAAGCACAGGAAGTTGATGACGTCTAGAACATGAGGCAATCAGTTTTCATCCCGAGATACCCACTTCCACCAACCACAACTTGCGCGACTCTACTTACTCCGAACCCAAGTTGTGCGGTCGGGAACGATCATCCCGAAAGAGCTGCGGAAAAGTGTCAGAAGTCTAGCAGAGCCGGTGTGCTGGTAACTCACAGGGCCATGAATGTGAGCGTACCCACAAGGGCGGGAAACCGGTGCAGGCCCAAACCGAACAGCGCGATCGTTTGCGGGGCATTAGCGTAGCTGCAACCCATGCACGGTTAACACTGGCGAATACAGCTAACTTGCCACTTACTAGAAAGTCGCCAAAAAGTCCTTTGTCCCGCATGACATGAACGGCCGGTGCCCACCGTAGTACGCACAGAGGTACATGACGAGGATTTGGAAAACGCCCCACATCCAGGTTGCGAACATGAGGACGATTTGATATATCCAATTTCTGTCGCGGGGAAAGTCCCACAGGACCATGAAGAGGATGGGGAACGTGAAGGCCGGGGCGATCTTTGAAAAATCAGCGGGGGACGTGTAGTGAACAGGCTGCAGACGCACTCCGTAGTGAAAGATCTTGTCGGCCAGGGTGATAGGTTTGGGAACGAAGACGCATGATAGCAACCAGTTGAGAATGAAGAATCCAGCAGACCAGAGGGCCAGATTCTAATGTACGGTCACGCTCGACGTCGGCGCAGAGGCCAGTTGTAGCACGCACCTTGCGCATGAACCAGGTCTCCTTCCGGTACTGTTCCTCCGACTTTTCGTCGATGAACTCGGTGGCGAAGAAGCTTTTGATTGCTGCCCATATTCTATATCGGAAGTAGGCGTAGACTGGGCTGTTGCAGCGTCCGTCGTTATGCGAGACGGCCACGCTCTCTGCGTCCTCACCGGAGGCGTGTCCAGGTGGTCCGCTCCCACTCTTCTCTCCACCATGCCCAGAGTGCACACTCGACGCCTTGATGTCCTCCCCCCACTCCCTCTCTACCACGACCTCGTCTATCTCCTCCGCCGCCTCAAATCGTTTCCACTCCGGGTTGTAATGTCCAACTGTCGAAGTCCGTTCTCTGTCGCTCTCTGCATCAAGGTCAATAGACGACGCCGACGGCGCTGTGCCGGTACCGAATTTGCGGAGGAGTCGGTCCCATTGGGCCCTGAGAACCTGTGCCGTGGACTCCTTTATGCGCGCGCGCTGCTTGCGCTTCCCAGAGCTCCTGTTCGTCGGCGAGAACTGGACGACGGGCGGCGGCAGGACAGACTCATCGGTGTTAACGTCGAGTTTCTCGACGTGCGGTTTCGAGGGAACCGAGAGTCCGTCGTACGTCGATGACGTCCGCGTCGAATAGTGCGGGACCGCAGTCATGGGACGGTCGCGAAGATGCAGGCCGCGAGTGGCGTCTTAGGGCCGCACGCAGGGTAGTCGTTTGGAATACGTGCTGTCGTGAGTCGTCAGGAGGGCGGCGTCCGGTCGGTGTCGGGGTGCTTCGCAGACCCTTGGGGGCTAGAGCCACAGTATGGCGCACAGGTCGGCTGTCGTCAGAAGGCGTCGTGGACGCAAAGCGGTGCTCCGGCGGTGCGCAGGATGCGGATCGTCGGGGAGGGGCTATTGGTCGGTGGCAGAGCCGCGACTGCTGGGTCTGCAGAGCAACTCACGGGGAAAATCAAAGGAAAGCGCTGCCCACGTCCCTCGGTCTCGATCTGGGTCTGGCTCTGCGGGACTTGAATTCCCAGCGCTCGGGGAATCGCCCACGCCGTCCAGGCACACGCCCGCGGAGGAGATTCGCACACTTTGTAAATCCTGCGTTCACGGTCACTCTGGCAGTGGGTCGAGCACATTTAAGTGGACAGACTGCCTCGGGTAATGAATTTTTTACCCCATCGCTATTGCACTTTAATTCGTGAAGTGCGCCCAAGTATACCTCTTCACAGGTCACTATTAACTGTGACGTCAGGCGGAAGTATCTCGAGGTCCCGGGGCCCGGAGTACGCGTCGCATCTGTCGCGTCGATTCTGCCCGCCCGAGGCCGAGCAACGCGTCGAGAGTTTGGCAGTGGACGTCGAAGAGGCATTTTACCACTCACTTCTGCTGAAGTCACCCTTACAACGCGCAGGATGTACGCGCCATCCCGAGCCGTGGAAGAGCTTGCCGTCGCTTTGGGCAGGCTCGCGCGGACTGCTTCGATTAAAACTGCATCCCCGAGATCTTGCACAACTTGCCGGCTGTAGTCGCAGCCTATGCAACTATCGAGATATATTCAGCGAGCAACATCCTCCTCTTCTGGGCGCCTACCCGGGGCGGATCACATTCCTGCCCGACGCCTGCCCGACGGCGGATGCCACAACGAAGTCGTATGTCTAGGTATTTGTAATGTCGTGTCTTACCTCCTACCATGACGATGCCTGCCGGACCCGCCCGCCCAAACATATCTCTGCTCCAACTCGCGCCGCCGACGGCCTTTGTGCGATTTCCTACCGCGTGAAACG